>CANNZV010000311.1:0-323440 GCA_947561585.1 Caprella mutica | reverse complement strand
GTTTCTCTTGAAGTTTTCTAGGAATTTTGGGTATATTTATCGTATATTTCTTTAAGACCCTTGCATCTTATTTTTTTACAGTAAGCTAATTTACGTTCGTTATAAATCTTATTCCATTCATATGGATTGAAATCATCAGATCGTTCACTTTGACAACTATTTTTTGTCTCCTTGTATACATTATTATTCTCTCTACTATTTTCTTTCATTAATTCAAGAAGGTTTTTTTGAGTTCCAGTAAAATCTTGAATAATTTTCTGGAAGTCATTTATCCTCCTCTCTTCTTTCTCATCATTGAATAATTTAATAAGTGTTTGTTGGCCCTCAAAAATTCCACCTAGTTTGTCTAGGATTTGTTCGAGAATCGAGTCGGTTTTCTTAGTCATATTTTAATGTGGATCAAATAAACACGCCTTCCCGTACAGTAATATTTATAATTTATAGAAAGATATACCAGATATCCAAATTTCAAAAAGTACGAGGTATTACTATATATGTAGATAGAATGTATAACGTGTTTATTGATGTTATAATTGAAAATAGTATTATGCAGCGAATTAAAAAGAGTTATATAGTCCACAGATTAAAACGGTGTGAACTTCAGGCGTCCCTGACGGTTTAAAAGGCCATTTTAATTTGTCAAAGAGATAAAAAATTAAAAAGGTACAAATCTAGTCAAAACGATGTGAACTTCACGCGTCCGTGAACGATTTAAAATACCAATTTAATTGTTCTGTCAATAGATAAAAACCAAATGCATTTCGAAGCTTTTTATAGTGCCGCTTCTCTTCAGTGGTTTAATATATAATGATCTGATATAGATTTATTCTAATGCTAAGCGTTATTTAGCTAAATTTAGTGTGAAAAACAGTGAAAAATGATTCAATCCTAACGAATGCTGAATGCAAAATAAAAAAAGTAATTCAACAACATGATGACCCTATAAAAAGACAAAAACTGATTGAAAAATGGACTAATGATGTTGCAAGAGAGGAAACTAAATCAAATGATATTTGGGCAAAGAAAAAGCTCTTCTTCCAGAATGATGAAGATAATGTAACCAATCATTATCAAAAGGAGAAGCACCTAAAACAAAAACCGACATTTTTAAAACATAACAGAAATTATAAACAATTTAAACATTTTTCTCAAAATCCGAAACCTTCTTTTGGATACAACAATAGATTTATAGACCAATTCACAACAGATCCCTTACACAGATACCAAAACAACAATAACCACCGTAATCGTCATAACACAAATAGAAAAAGTTTTCCCAGACAGAATTGGAAGAATCCAAGAACGTGAAAATAATTAATCTCTCGTCTTACACACTGACTGAAAATGATAAATATATATTGAAGAAGGGATTAAAATTTTGCCCAACACCTTCTAATTATGAAAATAAAAATGATATGGAAAATTTTTGTAGAAACTTAAGATTAATACAAAATTTTCACGGTAGGGAATCAATGAATGAGGATTTGGTAAGACCACCTTCATCGTGGACCCCTGAAACCGGAAAAAACAAGGAACTAGATATCGCTATCGACTACTTAAAATTATGCGCCAATACCAATGTTAATCAAAATATAAATTTCAAATCAAACTTATCACTGGCAAATAAATCAAATATAAAAAAATTAGGAGAAAATAAAGATATAATAATCAAAGAAGCGGACAAGGGTTCAGCTGTTGTTGTGATGAATAGACATTATTATAAACAAAAAATTGAATCTATTTTGAATGATACAACTACTTATACGGAAATCTCCGAAAATTCGGACAATAAAGTTATCAATAAAATAAATAAGTTCGCCCAAAAGTATAAAACAATGTTAACAAACAATGAAATAAAATATATAACGAAATTTGATTATAAAACAAGCGAATTTTATGGACTACCAAAAGTGCATAAAAGTTCACAAATAAAAAATTCAACTCCAAATGACTGTATAATAAATTTAGAAAATCCAAACGATCTCGCATTTAGACCAATTGTTGCCGGACCTAAATGTCCAACTCATACTCAGCCATCTTTTAGATATAATATTACAACCATTCATTAAATATATCCCCTCATACATAGAAAATTCAATAGACCTCCTATCCAAACTACCAAAACAATTAACAACGGAAGAAATTTTTATAACCATAGACATCAAAAGCCTATACACAAATATAAATCATAAAACCGGATTAGCAGCAATCAAATATTGGATATCGAAATATCCAAATGAAACAAAATTTCCTATTGAATTTATAATTGGTGGAGTTGAACTGGTCCTTAACAATAATTATTTTATGTTTGACAATACAAATTATCTACAAATACAAGGGACTGCCATGGGTACAAAAATGGCACCTTGTTACGCCACACTAACTCTGGAATACCTGGAACAGGAACTTTTCAATAATGACCCGCACAATATACAAGAAAGATATTTTAGATATTTGGATGATATTTTTATAATCTGGAATAGTAAATGGGGAAATTACGAACACTTCATTTCTAAATTGAATAATCTAGACGATAAATTAGACTGCGATAAAAGTGGTGATACTGTAAATTTCTTAGATATTAAAATATACAAAACCAATGACTGTTCAGTAGTAACGGATATATTTTATAAAGAGACTGATAGTAAACAATATCTTAATTTTAACTCCAATCACCCAAGACACATTAAAAATAATATACCCTTCAACTTGGCTAGAAGAATTTGTACTATTGTATCAGATAATCGTATAAAACAGGAAAGATTAGAATAATTAAAAACATATTTATGTGAATGTGATTATCCAAAGAAATTAATTTATGCAGGAATCAAAAAAGCGAAAGCTATCCCACGAAATGATCGGCTATCAGAAAATAAAAACTATAACTTGGAAAAAAATAAAATACCATATATAACAACATACAATCCTACTATTTATGATAACTATCAAACAACATCACATGTTTTTTCAAAAAATAAAAAATATTCCTTCGCTAAAATGTAAATTTGAAAATAAAATATTAATTAATGCTAAAAGACAACCAAAAAATCTGAAACAGCTTCTTACCACTGCTAAATTTGGCAATAAACAATTTCCTCAAGTTAATAAATGTTCAGAAGGAAGATGCCAACTTTGCAATGATATACTTGAAGGTGATACATTCTATTTTAATAATTTTGATTTTAAAATGCAATTTAATATGAATTGTAATACTAAATTTTGTATATATGGAATTAAATGTGGAAAATGTAAATTTACATATATCGGTAAAACAACCAATCTCCGCCTTAGATTTAATCTCCACAAGCAACATATCCGAGAAAATGAACAATTTTTCGTAACTGAACATATCAATCAATGTGGTGGAGGTAATTTTAAAATTATGCCAATTTATAAAATGAATAACGAAGATTAATTTGAAAGAAGGAATAAAGAAAGCTACTTTATAAAAAAATATAATTCAGAATTAAATAGAAAAATATAACTAATAAATTACAATTATTCCCACAATAGGTGATACACGTAAACTTTTTTATCTCTACAGAAAATTTAGCTAAATAACGCTTAGCATTAGAATAAATCTATATCAGCTCATTATATATTAAACCACTGAAGAGAAGCGGCACCATTAAGGCAACACATTTAACAAGAAAAATATAAGTTTGATTGATTGAATAAATTTATTAATATTCAAATAATTCCAATCAATAAACAATTTAAATGTTTAATTAACTTTAACTTCATTTAAATTGTTGCTGTGATGACGTCACGCATGTAAAATACCTCTATTGTCACTACTATAAATACTCTATGAAGTATGGCATCCAGCCACTCAAACTTATGTCAGTTCATGTTTAAATTTTGTTAAGGTGTGTGTTTTGATACACCACTTCATTTATATGACATTAGGTACTAAATGATTCATTATAACTGTTAATATCGTTTTTCCTGGCCCCTAATTCACCAATCTACTCTGAAGTTTGACGACTCATGTAGGTAAATTGCGGCAATTTAATTAGCTGCAGTTTCTTATCTCAGAAACATTGATAACCATCATGGCTCCTAAACACTGGTGAAATTAATAAAATCTTTTATAAATTGAGCTTATGATATTCAACAATTAAATATAGGGTCACACACGTAAATTGCGGCCTTTTAATTGTTAATTTTGGCTTTCTCAAGATAGTCTCTAAAACAATCTGAACCAAAATTGCATTAAAATGTTACATAGCTATCAAAAGAAGCGCAGTGCATGATATTATTTATTAATTTATGTTTTTAACGAGTGTTTTAAAACTAGGTATGATGTTTTTGTTGTTAGAGACCGCTATTAGTTATATAGTGTGCCGCAATTTACCTGCTTGACCCTAAATTAAGTTTAGAAGGATTTTGAGACTTTCTTAATAGGGCCGCAATTAGAAATTTAAGGACCGTAATTTACCTGTCTGTCCCTAGTGACAAAACAATTGTACACACAGTTTGATAAACTCAGGGTGCCACATTTAAGAATAAAGAGAAATGGTGCTCCCAAGTGAAACTTTCCCTTTAAATAGGTAACACAATTTTTCTCTATCCGGGCTATGTGTGATTCTTTTAAAAAGTTTATTCTTAGAAACAAAAACACAGGCTTGTCAATATTAAATGTGTGTAACTATTATTCCTGCAGATTTTTAGTTTAAGAGATTTGATTGAAAAAAAAGTGGTGAATACTGCATTAAATATATAAACAACCTTGTAGTATATTAATAAGTATAACTAGATTTAAGATTATTAATAAACTCAAGAAATCGCATTATATTGATTTGATGAAGAGTATCATTCTCGTTTCAATGTGTTTTATGATTTGATAAAGATGTTGTCCCGGATGAAGGAAGACTCAAGGTCATCAATAAATCTCCAATTGAAGCAGAAAATTTGTAAATAAAAATTTCTGAATATTCTAATATGTTTCTAAAAGATAATTATGACAAAAATTGTTACAAAGCATAATCCACAATTTACTCATATTTTCTATTTTTAATGCAGGTGTTGGCGTCAGTTATTCAAACTGAAGGTGAAGGAGTAATTTTGGTTGATGACGAGCTGCTGGTCGCGTGGATTGTTTGGTTTTCTGCGTACGCCACTTGCAATTCGTCCAACAAAAAATGAAGACTCTGGTGTTCACCCAAAAGTTTTGTTAGGGATTGAAGACTTCTCGAAAACTCCACAATTGGTACATAATTTAAATAAGGATACACTAAATTGTTCAATTACTATAGCTTTAATTAATTCATTTTTTTCTTGTAAAATGAAATAGACAATTTCCTTTAAAGCATTTCCTTATAAGGTCCCCTCCATTCAATTTAAAATTTTTCTTAGAAGTGTTATTCAGAGGGTATAAAAAACCACGAGAATATACTAAATTACATGTAATAAATATTTAGAACCAAATTTGAAATACTCTGTATTTTATAACCATTAACTTTAGATATAATGAGAAATAATATAAGACTTTTATATTGAAGTTACAAGTTTCTTTATATTTTATTTATAAAAAATTACAAGTATAATGAGAAACTATATTTTTCTAGTTTTCTGTTGAAGATAACTTTATATTGTATTCTTATTTCCTAAGTTGATTATCGGTTGAAATGATTACGTATAATTAATATTGATATAACTATCCTTTATATCCCTTAGGGCTTTGCTTGCAACGTTTCACATATTTAAAACAGATTTTATCTGAATTTCTGTTTTTTACTTAAATTATATAAATTATTGAATACGGATAGCTAAAACGTGTACATTTAATAGGATTTTTTTCAAAATGATTTACATAGTACTATTAAATATATCTTCCATGTTGTTATACCATCCGCGTTCAAACCTTTGATTTGAAGTGACTCTCTTATGTTCATGTCAACACTTTTGTTCTGTACTCTCCATATCTTGAATAAATAGAATTTTCTAGTCCCAAGTTTATTTCATTCCACCTCATATTTTTGTGTGATTCTATAATTAAAGAATTTTTTATTGGAGTCAACCAGACTCTGAATTTAGAGTCAATGTGACTCTTGTTTGTGAGTAAAATAATTAGTATGAGTCAATTTGACTATGAATTGGGAGTCAATATGACTCTTGTTATGGAGTAAAGTAATAGGATGAGTCAAATTGACTCGCATTTTTGAGCCGGTTTTAGGACAAACTGAAAACTCGAATTTTGAGTCAATTTGACTCGTATATTTTTTTTTCAGTGTATTTATTACATGTTGTTTTACGTGATAATATGGTAAATTATATGTGGTTACCATATGTTATGAGTAGGGTTGTGACATTATGCATTTGCATATATGCAGTATATGCACTGGGAAATATACTGCATATGCAACAGGTTTTATGCTTCTTGAGAAAATGCATATGCATTTGAGAAAACGCATATGAATTTGAGAACGCATATGCATTTGAGAAAACGCATATGAATTTGAGAACGCATATGCATTTGAGAAAACGCACATGTTTTGCAGATAAAACATATGCACTTAAAGATAATGCATATAAGAAAAGGCATATGCATTTGAAACAGAAAGGAAGGCAATATATGCACTTCCAGTATGTTTATATCTGGTGGGAGGTTAAACAAACACCCTAATTTATTTTTTATACATACAGTATACCTTTAGGTGTTCTATCATTTTGTTTACCTAATGAAGATGATTTTAAATTTTTGTTCGAAAATTAAAGAATATGGTTAACTATATGGCGCCATCTAGCTAAAAGTAACACTCACAGTAATGTAAATAAAGAATTGGATAATAATAGTTACAGATTATAGACACAGGTGGTCATTATGGCAGTAGGACTTTTCCCCGCCGAATAAAATATCAGTAATTTAGATTATTAAAGTATGATTTTGATAAAACACAAAATTAATTAATTTATTTATTAATAGAAAAGACACTTTATTAACAGAATTTGATTCCCGTAATTATGTGCCCATATTGTTCGTTCGATTTTAAGACTATGCCTTGGTATTTTCGTATATAATTAGGAGATGCTACAAAGTACGAACATTATTGCAATACTAAGGGTTACCAAGTGTCGCAAGGTACTCTAAGCAGCTTCGATTTGTTCAGTTATTTAAACTCTGTAGTTTTCTATATCGTGACTTTATTATTTTATTTTTCAGCTATACATAAAATGGCGATCTATTAACTACTCGTTCAAATTTACGCTTTTACAGATCATTAATAAACTTTATTATTATTTTTTTAAATTAATTTATTAATTATCCTCATAATTAATAAACCTACTAGGTATAAATTTTTATTACACTAAATATTGACCTCTTTTTTTAGTGTCCTTTATCTAATATGTATATTTAATATTTGTACCTTAAAAATCTTACAATGGTTTGCAATTATTAAGAAAATAACTAAGTACGTTAGAGTGTAGAAATCCTTAAATCAAGACTTTTTGCGTAGTCAGGTTTCAGAACGATTTATATATATTGTCGTACATTTTCCCTAAAATTCTCCAACGAAAACTAATAATCGATGAGTAACAAATTCAAAACTGGTTCGGTTCAATAAGTTGGTGTTGAGACCCATTTTCAGTCAACTAGAAACCTATTACCGTGTGACAATAATATTAAAGAAGAAATTTTTTTAAAAAAAGGTCTGTTATTTGAGACGGCAGACTTCGGTATATAATTTGGCAACTGATTTATTTGTCAAAACTATTTATTTTCGAAAATTAAATATAGAATCGTAACATTAAATTATCTTCCAGAGTCTAATTTTAAATAAATCCGGCGGGGAGAAGTTCGCGGGCAAGGAATAGTCCGGCTGGGAATAGTCCGTTTCCCGTGATTATATA
Source organism: Caprella mutica (assembly GCA_947561585.1). Lineage (NCBI taxonomy): Eukaryota > Metazoa > Arthropoda > Malacostraca > Amphipoda > Caprellidae > Caprella > Caprella mutica. Next base: position 315,586 of record CANNZV010000311.1, on the reverse strand, counting down.
TCTAGTTTCTGTTCTTAAATAACTGGTAGCCATGAAAATTCACTTCACTAATATAGTATCCTATAGTGCCAACAATATAATGTGTCTTTCTCTGAAACACTTTTAAGTGTTTTGAAATACTTGACATTTTAAATTTGGAACATTACTATTAAATGCATAATAATTCATAATATATGCAAATTCATATTAATAGTTAATTTAGTATGGGTTTAACGTCTGCTTCTGAACCAAAGGCCATATCGCTGACATCAAAAGGAAATTAAATACAAGGGACTAGAAGAAACAGTCAGAAAGGAAAGTGGTTCTATATGGAACAAAGTCACTTACTACTGTCGATGACAATGCTCATGAATGCAGAGAAGCTACTCAGTGAATGCAGTGACGAAAAGGGACTCAAAACAACAGTGGCTGCACTTACGGATGGAAGAGGAAAATGAAAAGGGGATAGAAAATGAACCCTACGAGGCTACCAAACCCAAAAATCAAAAACTTCGTAGTTGAAGAGCATAACCATCCTCTAAAATTGCAAGTAGCGTTAGAAAATGATAAATTTAATAAAAATGAAAAAAAAAAACAATCCATAATCCAAATTACAACAGTTCGGGGCCCAATGTACGCCAACCAATTCTCTTCCATTCGTCACAGACAGCTTCAGAATAGGCAAATTTAAAAAAGTATATGCATGCTTATAAATGCATATGCAAATTGGCAAATGCATATAGGTAAATGCATTTGCATATTGGTAAATACATATGCATATTGGTAAATGCATATATGCAAATTAGTAAATGCATATGCATGTTGATAAATGCATATGCGAATCAAATAAGCATATGCGTTTTAGAAAAGCATATGCAAAATATGCAATGTCACAACCCTAGTTATGAGTAGGGTTGAGACAATATGCACTGCATATTATGCAGTGTATGCACAAAAAAATTTAGTGCATATTCGCTTGAAATATGCGTTTCATAAAATGCATATGCCTTTTATAAAACGCATATGCATTTATAAAACGCATATGCAAAAGATATGCATTTATAAAACGCATATACAAAATATATGCAGCAAATAATTTTAATTAAAAAAATTAAACGTATTTCAGTTAAGTAGACATTCTAGATTTCCATCTATTTCTCGAAATAGGCTGTTACTAAGAAGTCCATGTATTTTTCACCAAATATTTTTTTTATTAATTGTAAAAATAATAAATCACTGAGATGTAGAATGAAAGTTAATATCTTTAAATTGTCAATTTTTATATATTGAAACACTTCTTATAAAGTTTGCTTCCAAGTACATTAACAAGACATAAATATGAAGTATCTTTTATACAGGTAGAGCTCGTACAGCGCATGATCTTTAGACGGTCACCCACTAAAAAAGATCAAAATTATCAGTTCTTCTGACCATGCAAATCCTACAATGGTACCTCAAATAATATTATTTATAATTTAACAAATATTTTATTAGTTTACCTAGTATCTAGTCAAACATTGATTCTATTCAGTGGTATTACAATTTAAAACCAACACTTAACTTATTGTTTCATCAGTAATTTGATCTTGTCAACCTTTTCCTCCACGTTTTCTTTGATTAGAAAAGTTCTATAGAAATTAAAAAGAGGTGTAACTATTCTATATTCTATAGTAATATATTTTTCATTTATTTACACCAAAAAAAAAATTAAGATAGTAAATTAGTTATTTTTATTTTGTTTTTGGTTTAATTGAACGCATACAACGCTAACCTGAACGCATAAAAAGCATATTTTAAGCATAAAAGAATATATTTTTAAGGCATAAAATGCATATATATATTGAGCATAAAAGCCTATTTATCAAGCTTAAAGCATAAAAGCCTAATTTTCATAAAGAATATTGTCACAACCCTATAGTGATCACTTTTGAGATTGACCTGCCTCGCGCCTCAATTTGCTCTATTGTTGCTGGAATTACTGAGAATGTTAAATCTATGAACGCAAGATATATTTTCATTATTTCTATGCTCTGTAGAAGTTTTTGAAGTTTTCTCTCTGATAAATATCTGGAATATTTAGAAGCAGAGTTCAACCAAGTTCCTACCTCGTTATAACCTACTCTATAATATTTAAATTTTTGAAGTAGAATAAAAATCTAGCTCTTATTCATTCACCTGATGTTTATCATTTATTTATGTAGAAGTTTATCTTTTGAACATCGTTAATCAATTTATTTTAATAAACACTTTTTATATGTATATAAAATAGAAATTCCATGTGCAAATAGAAAATGCATATGCAAAATAAAAAGTGCATATGCATTTTCTATTTGCATATGGAATTTCTATTTGCATATGCATTTCAAGATTTGCATATGCTTTTTTTATATGCATATGCATTTTTTCACCAATATGCAAGATATGCAAAGTCACAACCCTAGTTATGAGTATGGTATTTAACATGTTGCTATGAATGTGGTGATTACAAATTGGTAAACACCTAGCTGTTATAAGTATGGTAATTTACATGTGGTTTTTTATGATATGGTTCTAAAATGGCATAACCACATGTTAATTATGTGTTTATATGATGGTTAGATTGGTTCAATGTGGATAACACATATTCATACTCCATTGCTACATTAAAACCCTTAACCACATGGTAAATATGTGTATACAATAGGAAATGGTTTGCAGGGTTTAAGAGTTGTTCAATTCTCAAATTATAAACGCAAAACGAAATAATTAGACACTAAACCCGTTATGAACTGATAATTTAAAGACGCGTTGTGTAAACAATGAAATTGTACTCTGTCCGTAATACAATTATTCCGTGGCTGGTAAATTCCAACGCGGAAAGTTTCACCAAGAATTTTTAACTGGTTAATAGTGACAGACTATAACGCTGGTATTGGAACATCAACCTGTGGCAACACTGCTAAATTTATCTTCTTGAATCTATCAACAGAAACACTAAAGTTCAGATTTTAATATTTTATACAAAAATAAATTTGGCTAGGTTTCATTATTGAAAAGGTTAATATTAAGCAGCAATATGACAAGCATGTTTTTAGTGTCTATTTCTTTAGAGTCAATTTAAATCAGATACCTGCTGAACCGAATACATTAAGATGTTGCATATCAAAAGAAACTCTTTACGTGTTATGATTAATATATCTTTGTGAGTTTTGAAGTTATAATTTTTATTCGTAGGTCTGTGGGTGAAACGCATTATATTTAAACTTTATTTTGTGATAGTTTCAATAGAGATTATCATACAGTTTCATCTTTGTAATTTTTCTCTTTATATTAAAATATATCGATACTAATTAAACATTTTATTTCAGTACGTTTCAAATTTATTTTTTAACTCCACCTTCTATCGTCGCTGATTTAAATTGATATATTAATTGGTACATTTAAAAACTAGGGTGATAGATAATATATACAAAATAAAATATATGTTACAAACAAAATATAATTAATTTCAGTTTCAACATATATATGTTTAAAGGAGAATCAAACGGAATCTAAATTGTTGGTCACTGGGGCAGTGGAACTTCATTGTTGAATTTCCACGATTTATATTTTATTTAAAATTTAATTGACTCGTATTTAAAAGATCGTTTGATCTGTCTAGTATTTTGTATGTTCGCCTTAGCTTATCTCGTAGTTCTTGACTTAACTTAATATATTCTATAAATTTCTTTAAAAATTTAACTAATGAAATGTTGTTCGGTTACCACAGATTTTTTTTTCTTCTTTAAATCAGTTAATACTAAATGTTATACCTTCTGTAAATGAAGTTCAATATTATGCGGTGGAATCTTACATGATGGAATTTTCCGGCGGTGGAATATTCCGTGGTGGAACTTACCAGCGGTGGAACTTTCCTGGTGAAATTTTCCGTGGTGGGTGGAATTTTCCGCCGGGGAATTTACTTAGAACCAATTATTCCTTTGTTTCTTCTCGTAGTATTTTGTAAGAAAGGTTATATTTTCAATTTCTATATTGTAATTGATTAATATATTTTTTTGATTAATATATTTTTCTAATCAATTTGTGTACATATTTAACTATTATTTTTATTTTGTAAAAATTAATATCCCTTTAACTCCTTAACGAAAGGCGAACGGCTTTTTTTATAAATTAAATGTCATTATTGACTAAACTAATTAAATTGCCAATAAGTGACTGGCAGTTTTCCCCTTCGGCATTTTTCCGCCTGGCAGTTTTCCGTGTACCCTAGTGACCTATTGTATTTACAATGAAGCACTTCTGCACTTGGATGACCAATATCTATCATATAAACCTGATTGCAAATAGTAAAATTTTATTTTAAGCACAATTTGACGAATGACATTTTCAATAAAAAATTCTTATTAAATCAGATTAATTCAAATGTGTCATAGATTCTTCATGAACTTTTATTTACACTACTGGAGAGTTTGAAGGCTATTAAGTTGAAAACTATATGTGAATAGAGTGTAAAACGTGATAAAAATAATATTTTATTTAAGTTAATTTCCATGGAAATGCACATTTAACTCAATAATAGAACAATTTTTATTTCGAAATTACTAGTGTGACGTCACTCGTTCTAATCGATGTCACGTCCGTGTAGTATTTTCGGATGTTCCAACCGTCCGATATGTACTCATTTTTGAATGAATAGTCTTTAACATTACCCACATACAGCTTTGACTATTTTCTATAACTACTTTATTGTAAATATTAATAAAAACGTACCCAGGGGCTCTATCCTTAAGCTGTCTGTGGTGAATGGAAGAGAAGGGGAGTGGCGTCCTTTGAGCCTCGAACTGTTGTAATTTGGATTATGTATTTTCTCTTTTCATATTTTTAAACGCTACTTGCAGTTATAGAGGATAACGCTAGGGTTATGCTCTTCAACTATGATATCTTAGATTTTTGTGTTAGGTACACTCGTAGGTTTCTTTTACTATCACCTCTTCGTTTTCTTCTTTTCACAAGCTCCGCAGCAAGCGGTTCTTGTGTCCATTTTTGTCACATTCCTTGGTAAGAGACTGCATTCACTGAGCAGCTTTTCTACATCTATGAGCATTGTCACCAATGGTGGTAAGTGACTTTGTTCATGAAGCCACTTTTCTTTCTGATTGCTTTCTATCAGTTCCTTGTACCTACTTGATTTCCTTTTGACATCAGCGATGTAGCCTTTGGTTCCGAAACAGACGTTAACACTCACTACAATCATTAATTTTTCCATTCTGCCATCATTTTTCCTATTCAGCCAGCTGTTTTCCCATTCTACCTGATTTCCCCCCATTCTACCTAATTTTCCTACATTCTACCTACTTTTTCTCAATTCTACCTAATTCCCCCCATCGGATCTTTCCCATTTGCCGACCCCCACCAAATACAATTCAAATTATTTTTTTAAATGTATTTTTGTCCATAAAATCCGAAAATCAAAACCGTTATTTTTAGAAACTAACAGTTTTCGAGATATGAGGGTTTGAAATTATTTATTTCCTATGTATTACTAAAGGATTGGGTACTTTGAAAAAACTAGTGTTTTCACGCTTTTGGCCAATTTTGGTCAAAGATAGCCGTAATGTAGTTTGTTGTATACCCTGGTTTGTTGTACTGCACACTTCATGATTGTTGAATGACCTGGCAAGTGGCCCCCTGCCAGGGCCCCTTAATTGAGCCCCCCCTGCCAGGTCTTTAAACAATCATGAAGTGTGCAGTAGAACTAACTAGCGGATAGAACAAACTATCTTACTGTTTCATGTAAAAATGTATACATTTTTCAAGTAATTTCAATGAATACACGAGTTTTTTAAAGTTCTCAATCCTTCAGTAATACTTAGGAAATAATTAACTTTAAACCCTCATATCTCAAAAACGATTAGTTTTTACATAAAATGGTTTTGATTTTCGGATTCTATGGACAAAAATGCATATACAAAAGTTAATTTAAATTAAATCTGGTGGGGTTCGTAAAATGGGAAAGATCCCCCATTCTACCAAATTTTCCAATTCTACTTCATTTCCCGCATTCTTCCTAATTCCTCCCATTCCACTTAATATCCCCCATTCTACCAAATTTTTCAATTCTACATAATTTCCCCCATTCTACCTAATTTCCTCCTTTCTAACCTAATTTTCAAATTATATCTAATTGTCCGCATTCTACCTAATTTCCCCCTATTCTACTTGATTCCCCCCCCCATTCTACCTGATTTTCCCCCCATTCTACCTGATTTTCCCCCATTCTCCCCATTCAATCTGATTTTCGCCATTTTCCTGATTTCCCCGGATGTACCTGATTTCCCCCATTCTACCTGATTTCCCCCCATCCTGCTAGCTATTTAATGAAAATTCTATTCTGTGGACGATAATATGGTGCGCTCACCCATTGTATCGACACATGACGATAAAAGGGTAATAACATGAATGACGATAATTGGTTTCAGCATGTCGATAATTGGAGTTTTTCAGATATAATATTTGATTCAATGTAGATTAATTTATTCTAAACAAATTAAATAGTACTGTATATGGTTTACAAGATTTGAATGTTATCTTTTAGTTGGTTCTGTCGTGGATTCATTAGTAGAAAAGAGAGTTACATAATAATAATAGTTTTAAAAGGAAACCTCTTCAGTGGTCGATAAATGGAAACTTACCCCTATATTATCCTGTATCTAGATAAATATTTATATTACATAACCGTCTAAGTACCTAATTATGCATTTATATTTAATAATTGACTAGGTACTACCTACCTACGTAGTATCTTGGTGTGAATTTATATTTTGCACAGGCTAAAGGTACCATGGAATCATTTTTTAGGTGCTAGGAAAATTTGCGCTGGGAAAATTGCCACCGGGAAAACTGCCACTGGGAAAACTGCCACTGTGGGAAAACTGCCACTGTGAGAAAACTGCCACTGTGAGAAGATTGCCACTCGGAATATTGCCACTGAGGAAAATTGCCACTGTAGTGAAACTGCCACCTGGGAAAATTGCCACTGTACATATATATATAAATTCATACTGATTTTTTTTCAAAAATCACAAAAATCATAGTTACTGAATGCAATGTTGATCAGAATTCAATATATAAAAATTTTTACAATGTGTACATCTCATTTTGACAAGTTATACGATCTAAGTTAATTCTTCCGTCGGTGGGTGTGAGTGTGCTGCATACGCAATTAATTTCTAGCTTAACGTGTTCAATTGTTCCCTGAAGAGGTTAAACCAATAAAAAATAAAATCTTGTTGCCTTATAGTTTCAATAATAAATAAAATCTTGCTACATTAATTTCATGATAAATAACAAAACATGTTGTATCAGTTTCACAATAAATAGTTACGTCTTGACAATAAAATTCAAAGAATTTCAGTAACTCAAATCAATTAGTAATTAAATTATGCTTAATTATTTAAACCGAAATTTGCTTCTCATGCTCATTGATCGTTCCATGGTTGAATAATTTGTTTAACTTGTCAATGAAAGATGAACGCACAGCTTGAAAATTTTCTTTGCATAAGATTCGAATACTTTTGTATTCAGTTCGGTATTTTTTTCATAGACTAAAATATTTATTTTTAGTTTGTTCCTGAGAAAATTTCCTCTACATTAAATTCGAATACTTTTGTTTTAAGTTCGGTATTGTTTTATAGAGTAAAATATTTTTTCAGTTTGTTAATATATTGTTATAATATTTTATAGTGACAATTTTCCACAGTGGCAATTTTCCCATAGTGGCAATTTTCCCAGTGGCAATCTTCTCAGTGGCAACTTTCCCACAGTGGCAATTTTCCCACTTGCAATTTTCCGCGCACGCATTTTTTAAATTCATGTTAGGTATTCACTAGGTATCAAGAACCACATACACACAATTTTCCAATGAATTATAATGCAGAATCACGAACACAGACATTTCCATTTCTTGTTCATATTGCTATCGTTTGGACGCGAACACTATAGTAGAAATGAGATTGTCTGTGTTCCCCCAAGCAAAAGAATTTCCAAACTCAAGTGATTCGTCAGAGCGTCTGGACCGTTACGTATTGCAATTCTTCTTCGATCATTATGAAGTCAAATTATATTAATTTTGATTATATGATAATTCTTCCTGAAAAAAAAGGTTATTGTTGCATATTATTAGGTTTATGACTTAGTAGTTAATGAAATGATTTGTGTGAAGATGAATTAATTTCATCTATTCATCTATAAACATTGAAAGATCAATCTTGTTTCCAGGTAGACTCTATTCCCGTTTCGGTCGAGTGGCGCAATCTTTCTTCCTTTATGACTGGCTATGTTATGCTGACAGTTAATTCATTTATGGGCTCCACGGACTCAATGTAAGGTTTAATTGAATGCTCATATACAATAATATATATTTGAATAGCTTCTTCATCGGGCACTTTATATAGAATGACATTTTCTCAGGAAGTTTCATAATGGTAGAAGTTTGTTTACGTTAGTACGTTTATCATTCTTATAGTCTGCTAATTGTTCATATTATCTTAAATTGGATGAATTCGTTGCTTGGGATATTAATGATAGTATTTTACCTATCTGTTTTTACAACCACCAGCGAATAAGTATTAACTAAATCAGACTTAACCTTAATTTAAAACTTTCCTAATTAAAGCAATAAACTATTATTAAATTAAAACTATCATTTCTAAACTATAATAAATTATTAAAATCCTACTTTCATAAATAAATATCATTAATATGAAACTTCAATTTCAATTAGCAGTTAAAAAATAGCCATGACAAACGCAGAATTTTGGTGGCAATAAAAAGACTTATGCGTTAGCGTCAGTCAGAACTGTGATTTATCAGAGAGCTGACTTGTATTCTCACAAATACTACCTACAATTATGAGTCTCATAAGAGTGAACGGGAAAAAAAGTGGATCATACTTATATATGAACGCTTTAGATCCTACTTATACCTATAGACTGGTGAAAAACAAGTATTTAAGGTGTTCGGTTAGAAACTGTGGAGTAATGGCGAAAATTGACCAAGTGTTAATTATGAATGAAGACTGTTCATACGGGAGAAATTTGAGGGGAAATACAGACAGTCTCTATGAATTTTCAGCTAGGGCAACTAGTTAGCTATTTTAGCCGGGAATTTGTGACCCGAGCTTGTACTGGCTACATCTAAGGAACACTAGACATATCGTGTAACTTGAACTTTAGTCTCAAGTACCAATATTAATTTCTTAACAAATACAGACTGTTAATACCACTACAGATATGTTTTGCAATTGCATATCCAAGTCTAGTTCTTCAATAAAAATTTTGCTGGAAGCCAGTTAACTTACTAGTTATATGCTAATGCCTACAGTCTCTTCCCAAATGAATTTGCAATGTTAAGTTTTTCTCTGATTCAGAGAATTAACAGGGGAATTTCGATAACCTCCTGCTAGGATTCAAGACTTTTCATAGTTTTTCTAGTAGGCCAGTTTACTATAAGTCATAATATACCTACTTAACCTTAAACCCTAATTACATATATTCCCCGATAAATTCTTCTGCGACTCGGGAATTGACGAAGAGTTGAAGACTGTTCAATACGTTGTTGCACTAGAGCAACAATTAGTTCAACCGGAAATTTGGTACACATAGTTACATAAAACCTGTATTTCAAAATTATTTCTTATTTTGGAAATTCAAAAATTAGTGTCTATAGGTATGAAGATTGGTCATAGAGAAGAATAATAATTTTCGGTTCAGTTTTCTCATTCATATAAGACGTGGAGGACTTCATTTATTTATAAATTTATCTAAGCCATTGAATCTGCATATCCATTATTAACGTTATTAATTAGAACATTGAAGAACTGTAGTTGGTTCAATGGAATAAATTTGTCTCGTGGCCTCTACTGATTTTGAAGATGATTACTTTTCTGTCCATATAGAGAATAATACCGTAGATATTAGAAATTGGAAAACATTTCTAACTCAAGTAAGTTTGTAGCTAAAGGCTCTACTTGTGAATCATGCAACTTAAGTCATGTATTCTATATTGGCAAAATTAAGAACTGAAAGTTACTTGTCTACGTACTATTTAATTTACTTAATTGATAGATGAATTCGTATATGAATGGACTGTTGCAGAGAGAGAGAGAGAGCACTCTTGTTATTAGTTATGAAAGAAATTTTATTTTGTTTATTCCTAATCATTAGAAAGGAATGATTTTTAATTGATGCAACAAATTTGAGCAAAATTCTATTAATTGTGACGTTTTTATTTTTTATCAAACTGTTGACTCTCTGCCTTCCAGCAGTTTAAGGGGGAGGTTTATTCTTTATAATTTTAGAACGTCTTAAAATTAATGCTCTCAAAATTGTCAATAGTAACTTACAAAAGAATAGAAATTGATGATGATTATCCAGCTTAAAGTATTTAGACACCCTTTCATTACTTCAGTTTCGTAAGCGTTGAAGGTATTTTTGGTTTCAAGCTTTCGATTGAAAAGATTTCTATTCATCATCAGGAGAAGTGTGGAAAACGTGGCCTTCAACTCTGAGTTTATATAACCTCTGATAATATATATTTCCAGTTGAATATGAATCTTTTCAATCAGTTTAGTAAGCATAAACCATAATTCTCAAAGTATTGTAATTAGCTACCACTGATGCATAAACTTGAAGAATGTACATTTCTTATAAATGTATTAAATTTTATTTAAAATAGATGGGATTATGTATGCTAAGACTCTACCTCTCACATTAATGTACTAGAACTGAAGGCCATTTTTATCCGGTTGGCAGGGCCTTTTCAAATGACATTTAGTTTGTCCACATCAAAATATTTACTGTCAAGACTACAAATATTCAGTCATGCTCTCGTATTAGTTAAAGATTTTGACAACGTCTGTTAGAAGACTTATTTTTCTGTGAAAAAATATACTTTTATCAAAACATTCATGCTGATAAAGTAAGTTGGTATTTTGATGGGATTACCGAATAGTAGCTGATATCTAACTTTTAAGTATCATGAGGCTTTATAAAATTTAGGAAGACCAAGTGCAACAGTGTTCATTACCCCTTTTGCGGTACAAAATCAGTATCATGTGTTTTTAGTGCAGAATTTCCGCCAAACCTCTATAAACAACATAGCTAGATCACAAGTGGTATATTTCTTGAGTAGACAGAAAATTGATCCCATGCAATTTAATGATGTAAATTATTGATATAAAGTTATTCTTATAATACTGGATTATGTACAGTGAAATCGCTTGCAGTAAAGAGTGTTAGTTATTGAATTAGTGCAGGTATCCTGGATACCAATTAAAATAAAAATTAAATAAGACTAACCACTCCCATGTACAAATGATCTTGGAAGTTTCTTCTGTTTTGAATTTTGAAAAATTATTTCCCTCTGGAAAGTATTGCTTTTAGAATTTCAACCTATTAATTAATGAGATATGGTACAAGCTCAATGATCTATACATCAAGTTCCAACTTTCAAAGTTATGGATGTATAAAGATTTTGTATCATGAGACTATTTCAATTACTTTTTACACCACGTGTGGGAAATAATGAATTCCTGATTAAATGAGGTATTTTAATGTCAATTCAAATTCTGTCTATATTTAACCTTCAAAGAGTACATGGATTAGATTTCGTGGAGAGTCTAATCAACTCTGTAAGTTTCCGAAAATCATACAAACAGTACCTATCTATTTCAAAAATAGGTAGACGGATTGAAGCAATTATGGAAGAGGCAGGAATCGACATCGCTAATTATAATCTCTGCACTTGTGCAGCAGCTGCCTGTTCTTTCTTGAACCATAATATTACCATTGACGATATTCAAGGTCGCAGGCTGGGCCAACGTTACAATTTTCTGATGCTCTTATTTTAAATTCATACTTGGAAATTGGTTGGTCTCATCTTTTGCTGCGTTCTTTAAAATCTCATAAGTTGGCACCTCTGGAACACTCCAGAATGAACAAGAATGGCGATAAGTAATTGAACAGTTACCCGAAGCTTACCTGTAAGGTGAAGGGTGACTTCAATTACTTCGGAAGCCATTCTTGTTCATTTTTCTGGAGTGTTCTTTCCCGCCCGGAGCGCTCCCGCCCGAACACTCCAGAAATACACAACAAAAGATTCAATCTTTGAATACTGAATGCTTAAGTTAACGGCCGATGCAGGTGGACATCTCATAAGTTGGCACCTCTGGAACACTTCAGAAAAATGAACAAGAATGGCTTCCGAAGTAATTGAAGTCACCCTTCACCTTACAGGTAAGCCTCAGGTAACTGTTCAATTATAGGTGGTATCCTATATTTGAGTATCATCCTATAATAATTATTGGGTGTCATCCTATAATGGGCTATTACCTTATAATTGGGTATTATCCTATAATAGAGTATTATTCTACTATAACTAGTGTATTTGCCCGTTAAAAATAACGGGTCTTCAATACCAATTCATTACCCGTTATTAGGTTCTTTCAGTTAACTCAATTAAAATTTACTTTTCTGCATAAGCTGATACTTTATTTTATAGATAAATACACACAAAAATTGAATAAAAAAAAACAATTTAAATATCAAGTCAATATATTCCCGTGCATATCATAGTTACATTCTTCATGTTTAATACCCGTCGAATAAAAGCAGACACCAAATAAATTAATAAATAAATGAACACACGTGGGAAATTATTAGTACAGATAAAGTATTATCCTATAATAGAGTATCATTTTATAATAGAGTATTATCTTATAATACTCTATCTTATTCTAGTGGAGGAGATTGCAATAACCCACTATTGTATTGAAGTTGTAATTTTCATTAAAAAAACACTTCATTTTGTAATTGCTTGTCATACTTGCATTTTTCATTTTCACTTCTGCAATATGACTTTCACTTGTGCCAATTCATTTTTCAATTCTGCCAATTCATTTTTCAATTCTGCCAATTCATTATTCACTTCTGCCAACTTGACTTGGAAAAGGTATAGTTATACCTCAAGAACTAAAGTTCTCTATGATTTAAACAAAGAAAACTACTTCATAACTGAGGTGCATTTCATAACTCAGGTCCTTCATTACTCGGGTGCTTCATAAAAAAAAAACTTCATAACTCAGGAGTTTTACTGTACATAATCAAATATTATTGAAATATAAAATTAGAGTGCTGTTGCATTGCACAACATTCAAAAATCATGATGCTACTTTAGAACATTATCTTGTCTCCCCTCATAATCGTCTATGATATCAGTGTGGCACCATTGCATTCTTTCAAATTCCCATTGTTTTAGACCTTTTCAAAAACTTTTTAATTCATCGGGAACAGTTCTACACTATATTTGAGTTAGTATGGAACCTGGTAATTACTTTCTATTGTAGCTAAGTACGTATAAATAGGTATACTTGAAGCAATAATTTGGTTGCTTTCTCTACACTATTATTTTCACTATGTAATTTGATTGAATTAAGGTAACTTATAATGAATTTAATTGAGTTCAATAGTCATCTCTCTCAATTTTGTAGCGTTTATTAAAATAATAGTAAATTGGCATCATTCCATAAATTCCATTTTCTACCAAGTGATGAAAAGTAACATTCTAGTACCGATGAAGGAAATAATATTATTTGTTTTTGTAAATTGTGTTTTAAATTTTGAATAAATCTCTCTGATTGAGACTGCTAACTAGTCATAGTCAAGTCTTCAATAACTATCTTGATTATAACTAGTTTTGAATAGATAGCGCAATGACACAGGTATTATGCCTTAATTCTTTTATATTTACTAATTTATAAAATAATATCCTAAGCCTATAGTGGACATGGTCTTTCATCATTCCAAATTATGCATACCATTTATATGAACATTGAAAAGGTGAAACCTATTTGTATCTTCGACCTACATATCGATTATGTAGTAGATAATAATTGTATCTTCATCTTGCATATTTATTATACATTCGATACATATCTATTATGTATTTTCCTTTCTTATCACAGCTAAGGTGAGGAATGTCGAGCTTTTAACGGCTAACGACTTCTTAATAGCAGTGGATGGACGGCAAATTAGGCGTGCCACGTCATCTAGGGTCTTATAGCAAATGACAAACGAATTAAAGAAAATACGATAAAGCTTGAGCTTGGGAGGTAATTATAACGTATTATTGATTTAACTGATATTTAAATGATATATACTTTGATGTGTAATTATTCATTATTAAAATATTAGAGCTATACTATTTTTCTGAAATTTTAGAATGAACGTGCGAGAATTCTTGGCAGCAGCATCACATGCTGTCACTATAAATCCATTGAGTCTAGATAATGACGAGGAAGAACAGGAGTTGTGGATAATATAGGTAAATTATATATTTAATTTTTAAACTAGTTTCAAAATTGAATGAGTTCTGGTTCCTTATATGTCGTTGGTTACTTATAACCAAAAATAATCATCGTTGGGGAAAGTAAAACCAAAGTCCGTTATCTTTAATTGGTTAAATTCTTAATATTTAAACAATAATTGGAACTAGAATAGTATTGTGGAATCATAGATATTTTATTAAAGGATTGAAGCAGATTTCTATCATTTTTTTAATTACTTGTTCTGTGTAACCTTAAAGGCTTCTTCAACATGTCAGGGATCCGTCTGGGACGTCTCCGGTCTGTCTCCTGTCAGGTATTAGTGTTGGAACTTAGGTGTCAATGAAAAAATATATTGTTACTTTAATTTCAACGGACACGTTCATACAGTACCGGCTACTCTCCGTGATTAAAAATCATGAACGGATCCCTGACATGTGTGAAGCTGCCAAATTGATCGTTCATTCAACTGCGATTCTGCGAAGAACTTCTGCCGATATATAGATAAATACAATGAAAAACTTTATTCATAAAAAAGTATTACATACATTATATCTGTAATTGACAATCGTGAAACTACAAACCTAATTACAGCCCTTATAAGCTCCAAGGCTTTTAGGGCAACCTAATACCTTTTTAAAATACAGTCATAGGCCTACTTTACAAAACTTGATTCATTTCCGATCCGTTATCTTTACTTTGTTCATTTCTTGTCCGTTATCTTTACTGGGTTCATTTCCGATCCGTTGTCTTTACTTGGTTCATTTCCGATTCGTTGTCTTTACTTGGTTCATTTCCAATTCGTTGTCTTTACTTGGTTCATTTCTTGTCCGTTATCTTTACTTGGTTCATTTCTTGTCCGTTATCTTTACTTGGTTCATTTCTGGTCCGTTATATTTACTTGGTTCATTTCCGTTCCATTATCTTTACTTGGTTCATTTCCGATCCGTTATCTTTACTTGCTTCATTTCTGGTCCGTTATCTTTACTTGGTTCAGTCCTGGTCCGTTATCTTTACTTGGTTCATTTCTGGTCCGTTATCTTTACTTGGTTCATTTCTGGTCCGTTATCTTTACTTGGTTCATTTCTGGTCCGTTTTCTTTACTTGGTTCATTTCTTGTCCGTTATCTTTACTTGGTTCATTTCTTGTCCGTTATCTTTACTTGGTTCATTTCTGGTCCGTTATCTGTACTTGGTTCATTTCTTGTCCATTATCTTTACTTGGTTCATTTCTTGTCCGTTATCTTTACTTGGTTCATTTCTTGTCCATTATCTTTACTTGGTTAAATTCTGGTCCGTTATCTTTACTTGGTTAAATTCTGGTCCGTTATCTTTTCTTGGTTAAATTCTGGTCCGTTATCTTTACTTGGTTCATTTCTAGTCCGTTATCTTTACTTGGTTCATTTCTGGTCCGTTATCTTTACTTGGTTCATTTCTTGTCCGTTATCTTTACTTGGTTCATTTCTGGTCCGTTATCTTTACCTGCTCCTAATCGTTTTATTATTCATTAATGAACTTCATCTAACTATTTTGTGCTAGCATTAATTATTTTTAATAGAAACTATTATGAACTGATAGGTAATTAGCTGCTAAATTATTGTATTACATTCTCGCAGATGGTGATAATGGACATGGTGAAATAGAGGAAGGAGGTAAAGAATTGGAACTTTTTGCTTGAATATAATTTTTTGATTGTAGTTTTTATAGTTAAATTTCTGGATTATATGCGATTTATTAAATCAATTTCCCCTTTTTTAGCATCTAATATCTTATTTTCGTATCATGTAGCTTTGTTTTTAATTTGTTAATGTTTCAGCTGTTGTCAGAGAAGAAAACAACCATCAAGAAGTTGAAAGTCTTCCTGATATACAGATGGAAGACTACGATACTGGTAAGAACTAAATCGTAATGTTTGATTCATATTACAATTTCCTTTATTTAATATTTTGATTTTGCTATTGAAGTTTGTTTTATTTGATATTTTTGCGTTTCTTCTGATGAAAAACTATTTTAAACGAATTATTCTCCCACAGATTACCTTGACAGTGTAATGACGGAAACGTCATTAGTAACAAGAGTTCCAAGGCATTGAGGTATGCAGAAATAATATTTCTCAACCAATAATAATTCATATATTTATTGGATTCTCTTATATTGAAACTATATATATCTAACATTACCTAAATCAAATATATCCTATTTGACATACATCCGGTTAGTCGTATTATTAAATAGGGCATTCCATGACAAGTGGACCAAAAAATATGAAATTTAACACCACACTCCCTCAGATTTGTATGAAAGTTGGTACAAAGGGTTCTTAAAATTATGATTTTTTCTTGCATTTTCATATTTTTTTGTCTAACACACCTATTTGAGCTCGAACATAAACCTAATCTCGATTAATAGCAGTAAATATTAACTTTCCAACCTTTAGCAAAGTAGTCAATCTACATTTTTTGTTCTAATATTTGTTTTTGTCAGGTGGGGCCTTTGAGGGTAAGTGTCAAAGTCAAAGAGGGTAAGTGCCCTTTTTCATTCAAAAAATTAAAATAATAAAATTTTGTACACATAGAAAGATTGCCTAGTTTATTCTGAACAAAAAATATACTAAACTCTTTGTTCCAGGACTAATAATAAAGTTATGACCTTCCAAAAACTTTTGACCTATAAAAGCTAGTGAGCTGAGATTCTCAAAATAGAGTTTTTTGGGCATAAGAACCCTTTGTGACAACTTTCATACAAATCTGAGGGAGTGTGGTATAAACCCTTGGTACACTTGTCCTGGAATGCCCATATAGCTACTCCATTTAAATCACAGTTCGAATCGCTTACTACTGATTCATCACAATATTTTCGATTTGCAGATAGATTAGTAATTTTATATTTAAGACTCGACTTTTTCTTTTCTTTCAGCTGCATCTGCCTCCACCTCAGGCCCTTCTAACTCAGGCTCTTCTACCTCAGGCCTCTCTACCTCAGGCTCCTCTACCTCAGGCCTCTCTACCTCAGGCTCCTCTACCTCAGGCCCTTCTACCTCAGGCTCCTCATCCTCTAGTAGCATTACTCAACCTGTACTAGGATTCTGCTGCATATGCATGATAGCAAGAGCGACAAATATCTTCACGCCCTGTGCCCATTTGTGTAATTGCCAACCATGTGCAGAAGAATACATAAGTGAAAATTATAGAAATTGCCCGGTATGCAGAGAACCATTTACGTCTGTACATATAGTAATATTCAGCACGTAAGGTTGATATATTGATAGCTACCCCCCCCCCCCCATTACTGATTGTTTTAATCGTAAATTTAAATAAGCTACCTCCCTCAAATTACTGATTGTTTGAATCGTAATTTAAAAAAGCTACCTCCCTAAAATTACTGATTGTTTGAATCGTAATTTAAAAAAGCTACCTCCCTCAAATTACTGATTGTTTGAATCGTAATTTAAATAAGCTACCTCCCTCAAATTACTGATTGTTTGAATCGTAATTTAAAAAAGCTACCTCCCTCAAATTACTGATTGTTTGAATCGTAATTTAAATAAGCTACCTCCCTCAAATTACTGATTGTTTGAATCGTAATTTAAAAAAGCTACCTCCCTAAAATTACTGATTGTTTGAATCGTAATTTAAAAAAGCTACCTCCCTCAAATTACTGATTGTTTGAATCGTAATTTAAATAAGCTACCTCCCTCAAATTACTGATTGTTTGAATCGTAATTTAAATAAGCTACCTCCCTCAAATTACTGATTGTTTGAATCGTAATTTAAATAAGCTACCTCCCTCAAATTACTGATTGTTTGAATCGTAATTTAAAAAAGCTACCTCCCTCAAATTACTGATTGTTTGAATCGTAATTTAAAAAAGCTACCTCCCTCAAATTACTGATTGTTTGAATCGTAATTTAAAAAAGCTACCTCCCTCAAATTACTGATTGTTTGAATCGTAATTTAAATAAGCTACCTCCCTCAAATTACTGATTGTTTGAATCGTAATTTAAATAAGCTACCTCCCTCAAATTACTGATTGTTTGAATCGTAATTTAAATAAGCTACCTCCATAAAATTACTGATTGTTTGAATCGTATTTTAAATAGACTGCATTATAAATTAGAAAGGACGGATTAATTATCTATTAATTAATGCCCATATTTTGTTGCACATGTATTTTTTTCCCTTATTATTTTTGTTTGTACTCATTTGGAGCTAGGTTTGTTATTGCATGTAGTGCAGATTAGGTGCAGTTAGCACAATGTCATTTAAATGTTTGTTATTACCACTATGCTTATCATTTTGTTAATAACTAACATTAAACATTGTGATCTCTGTGGAAACTGCAGAGATCTTTCTCAGTAGAAAAACGATGAGCTAGTCCCACCCCCAGGGTGCTCATTGGAACGAGACTTACTTGAAAGGGACAGTAAAATTTATAAAAAAATCTTTTGTTTGTAACGAAAATGTTGTTAGTGATTAGTTGTATACTTACCAGAGTTCATACGTCTTATATATAACTAAAACCAGTAGAAAAAATTAATTTATAATTACCAGCGTTCATCTCAAGGGGCGCTGCGAATTGTTTATAATTCTGATCAGATGTTATCAATTAGAAATATCCATTATTCGACATCAATCTATACTATAATAAGAGCCGCGTCCGTCTCTCTGTTCGTGTGACACACTTTTATTAAGAAACACCAAGTGATGAGTCAGTGGCCAAAATAATATCGCGTCTTGCGAGACGCTCAAATCCTTATTTTGTCTTCACGTGACTGGCAATCTAGCGTCAGTTCAATGGAGAAATGATATAACTGAAACAAAAAAAGGTTTTAAATCGTCTTCTTTAGTGTCCTGCAATTGCTGCAACACTTCCTCTCTCTAGAGTAGTTCATCATAACTCTATGACTGAAACACATATTAAAAGGAAAAACAAATCATTTTTGGCAGTGTCATGACTACGGGCTACAATAATATTGACACTAATTATTTTAAATTTTAAATTCATATTTTTTAATTTAAAAGTTGTAGTTCAACAATTGCGTACGTATGTGCGTCATTGTTTTGCTCAATCTTTTGTTTAAAATTGACATTTGTAGTTTCAGATTTAGTCAGTCTGTGGCGCTGCTTTTGCGAACTAATTAATTAGTTTTTTTAAATAGGTATTTAAAAATTAACATTTTATTCTATTATTATTATTGTCCCTTTACCGATTTATCAACAAGAGAGTTTGTCCAAAGGTTTACCACCCCTTTAAATGTCCCATTCAGAAAAGAAATATATTCCCACTTGTTAATATATTTCGATATTTTTATAATTTGCGATATCGTGCTTATCGTCTTGCAGTCTGACTTTATGAAAGTAGACGATATTCCTGCACCTCCACTCAATTGCTTTATCTGTTAAGAGCCGGAGACGCTAGCTCAGAAGCTCGCACGGGCACCTCCTAAATGCTACCCTATTCTGTTAGCGTAAGAGAAGCTGCTAGGAATGTTACAATGTTGGAACAAAAGAAGGAGTCATAAAATGTCGCATGATTGAGATATCACATACACTGTCAACGTGATCACTGACGCCATTTCGTAAGTACGACCTGTTTTACTAGGAAGAGAATGAAGACATACTGAAATGAACAACATTTGCTAAATAGTTACTGGTGTTATTTCATGAAAACAAATTTCTGAAACAATTCGTATTTCATTTATTTTAGGTGCAGCACAAGCTAACAATGAGTCAGCACCAAAGAAAAGAAGACTCACTGAACCCTATGCATGCAGTTTTATCATTCTGGGTTCAGTTTCTGTACAAAATTGTGTGCATTCTGTGCAACCAGTCCGCTCATCTCTTCTCAAATCATCAAGGTTAGATTGGGGGGTGTTACAATGTTAAAAAGAGCAGTAAGCATAATTCAGTGCAACTGACATATGCTATATCTATAGAGTATAGTGTGTAAAGATTTTAGCTACAAAATGTAATTGAAAGTAATTAATTATAACATCTTCTTTCCTTAGGTATGAAGGAAGGCAAATGAGAAACGAAAGGTCATCTTTTATGAGCACTGCAAGGCTAAGATCCTGAAGATATGTGATATGAAGAGTCTTCTATTCACAAACTAGAAACAGACTGGAGATTAAAGTCATTACGTTTCTTCCTATAGTTGAGCTGTCCTGCTCCTTGACACAGGAACAGCCTCTCTCTCTCCGGGAGACATGCTCTTGGCAGCAGGGTTGGTGATCACACCCTAAGAACCCTAGTTCTAGCGATTCAACTGGAATGGATGGATGCAAATATTCTGTGCAGATGATGTCAAGAACATCACGCAGGTCGATTTCTTCCTGGTCATCAAAGGTGACCCAAATGACCTCAAAACCACCTTCACCACTCCTCAAAGAGTCCATGTGGCTCTCCAATGAAAAATTTGCCTCTCGTGACCTCAGATTTTCTCATCTGGTTAAAGGCTGTGGATATTATAAAGCAGAGAAATCTACTCTACATTCCAAGGTGATGATAGTACCATGTGTTTGGTGGTTCTAAATGTAGATTTAAAAAGATTTAATCAGTTGGTATAATCAACTAATTGCTTATAGCTAAGTATTTTGGTATTAAAATTGTATTTTTAGACACCCCTGCGTGGGCACACAATCGAGCAATATTAAAGTAAGAATTGGGCATCATAAGAATCCGCACATATTGAATGAATTCTGTAATTATGAATATTTATTTTATTTTTCTCTCTCATTAGATTGAACGGGTTCCAGGAAGTACGACGGCCAACCACATCCTGAATCGAGTGTTTTGACAAAACTATCTGAGCTCACCTGCAACTCTCTCAGTATATCATGAAATAGGTCTTCACCGAGGAAGACCTTGGTGAAATGAGAAAATTCATAGATAAGGTAAGTGATTTGGAAGTTGGGAGCCAGAAACAGCACCAATAGTTGCAGTGTTTGATCAGAGGTTTGAAAAAACTTTCAAGACTTGCCGAGAGAGCAAGAACGCACTGACTTTGGGCTCAAGGTGTGAACTGAGTCAACTAACTCCATTTCCTTGTCTTAGAAACAATGATGAAAAAATGAACAATGCGAGCAAGGCAGGCTTTTCCGAAACTAGCTTGAAGGAATTGACCGATCCGCTCGATCTCACTGACCATGGCTGCTTCATTCTGGTAGTTGATGACAGATAGCTTTTCTACATGAAGAAATAGGAACAAAGTCAGACTTGACAAGAAATTGCCAGCAGGTGCCTGAGCTACGTGCTGTATCTCGGCAGTCATTCTCAGAAGATCAATGTGTTCTTAAGTAGATTAACACCACATCCACTGTGACAACAACCAACGGACGTCAAACACTTATGACATAGCAAAAATGAACTCATCGATTTCCTCTTTTCAACATTTCGGAAAAGTTAAATCACCGAGGATCAATGTGACAACGATTCTGACACTTAGATTTGTTAATTATTAAATATATGTTGTGATTATTAAATAGCTAGGTGTTCTATTATATATGGTATGTGTACATTTTATTCACGACACTTTACTCCTATCCTGTTCTATTTTTAGCTGCGGGCGGAAGAAGCGGACGTGCTGATCATTTCGGTGCACTATAGCTCAAGCATCAACCATACACTCTTCCTAACTATGCCGAAGGACTCTTATGATGTTAGAATTTAATTTACAATTTTATATACACCCAACACTATATATTTTCATTAAAAATGAGTGCTAAAAGTTTCTAAAGTAATCGTGGCCGTTATTTTGCTAAAAAGTGGTTTTAGTGCAGAACTTATGCTTGCAGCAATCAATTCAGAATTATGACAATCCCTATTTTGACTCCTTCCAAGCTGTTTAAAGGCAGAATTTCAAATGTTCATTCGATTTTCCAGTAGTGAAGGTTCCTTTTTTCCTATATGTCTCTCTAAGTACCGCCCAATCAAAATTTCATGCCATGTTCAAATTTATAGAAACATTAAGATTAAAATAAAAGTTACCTAAATGCCCACAGTATCATTTTCATTTTATATAGTTCAAACTATACCTATAAAATAAATACTAACAATTCCTGTTTATTTTAATGATTCTTGATAAAAATGTGACAAATGGGTAGCTAGACAATTCATTAACGATATATAGTTCAATTTGAAATGCACCCCAGGAGCATATTTTAGGTATTCCCTTTTGGATACCTCTTATATGTAAGAGGAGTGGCATCCTTTGGGTCCCTATGCCATCATTTGATTCTAGGGTATTGCTAGTGTCTTTTTCTTCTTGTCGACCCCGCTTGTCCTCCGACAAGTGGGAGCCAGGCCCTTACGCAGGCATCTGACATCCCGCCCCCATCACCCGGGACCACTGGGCGAGCAGCTCCGCCACCG
The DNA here is from genome assembly GCA_947561585.1 of Caprella mutica. NCBI lineage: Eukaryota > Metazoa > Arthropoda > Malacostraca > Amphipoda > Caprellidae > Caprella > Caprella mutica. The sequence continues at coordinate 292,880 of CANNZV010000311.1, read as the reverse complement.
CTACCGGGTCGTGGCTGTTGTTGTGGCATAATGGGCAGCTTGGGGAAGTGTGAGTGATTGGATCTATGTGGTGGAGGTATGATTATAGAAATTGGGATTTAATTGTGCGGAGCTGTGCTAGTGTTCGTCTTGTGCTGTGTGGGAGTGTCTGTTCTGTGGTATCTATGTCAGGTGGTTTGGTATTGAGTAGCTTGTTGTGTCCATGCTAATATTTCGTGTAGGTAGTGTTGTGCTATGTCGGGTTTAGTGTGTGTTGAGAGTATTGTTATGTCGTCAGCGTATGTTATTGTTTGTACGTTTGGTGGTGGTTGTGGTAGGTCTGCCATCTTTATATTGAATAGAGTGGGAGAGAAAACCCATCCCTGTGGTACTCCGGTTTTGGTGTTCCTATTTTTTGGATGTTTGCCCGTTGTGTAGAGTGTATTGTTTGCGTCCCCGTGTGTAGTTGAAAATTTATTTGATGATTAGGTTGGGTGTGTCTGTTTGTACGATTTTGTGTGCTAGTGTATGTAGGTGTACAGTGTCGAATGCTTTGGACATGTCTAGTGCTATTCTTTTTGGTGGATGTCGTTTGTTGAAGCCTGTGGTGATGGTTTTGGTGAATTTGTGTAGTGCTGTGGTGGTTGAGTGAGCTGTTCTGAATCCATGTTGATGTGATGGTAGTGTTATGTTGGATGTACTGTGGGGTAAAATTATTTTTTCTTGTTTTAGCTATGGGTGAAAGGAGGGTTATTGGTCTGTATGATGTGCCTATTAATGGGTCTTTGTTTGGTTTTGGGATGGGGATGATTTTGGCTGTTTTCCAGATTGTAGGGATTGTGTTGGTGTTGAGTGATGTGTTGTATATTTTAGTGATGAGTGTGATGGCGTTGTGTCCTAAGTGTTTTAAGTGTCTAATGTTTATATTGTCAGGTCCTGTGGAGTTGTTATTTTTGGAATGTTTGATGGCTGCTATTACTTGTTCTGTTGTGAGTGTTATGGGTGCTGTGTGTAGTTTCTTTGTATTTGTCTGTTTGATCTGCGAGTTTGATGGTCTATCATGTTTGTGAATTGCTTGTTAAATTCGTGCGCTTTTTGTTTGTTGGTAATGGCGGTCGTGCGTTTGAAAGCTATTGTTGTGTTTGGTGGTTGTGTTGATTTTTTGTTGGTTAGTCCGGCTATTGTTTTCCTTAGTTTATGGGTGTTAGTCTCGTGGTCCCAGTTGTCTATAAGGTGTTGTTTCCTTAGTTCTGTTTTGTGTTGTTGTTTGAGTTTGTCTATTTCTTTGTTTATGTCTGTGAGTTGAGGGTCTTTGTGGTTGTTGTGTCTGATGTGGTTTCGTCTAGTGATTAGTTGTCTGAGTGATCCGGTAGGAGTTTTAGTTTGTTATTGATTTTTCAGCGAGGGATGTTGTATTTGTCTACTGTGAGTATTGTGTTTGTGAGTATTCTGTTGGCAGTAAGTATGTTATTAGGGATGTCTGTCTGTCAGTGAGTCTTCTATTTCTTTTGAGAATCCCTCCAAGTCTGCTTTGTTGTAGTTAGTGTATGTGCTTAGTTGTTGATGCAGTCTAAAGTTTAGTTTCGTATAGTAGGTAATGATTATAGATAAGTGGTCGAGTTTAATGCTTGAGTTGTTTTCCAGGTGATTCTATTGACTATGTTGTTAGTGGCAGTTGAGATGTCTGGAGAGGGTGATTGTTGGTTTGCGTGTGGTGGTTTTCTGGTTGGAGTATTTGTGTTCAGTGTGAGGTGTTGTGAGTTTTGGATTAGGTCAGCTATTAGTGTTCCTCTATGATCGTTAATGGGTGAGAACCATTGTGTGGAATGTACGTTAATGTCCCCTGTTATGATGGTGTTTGTGATGTCTTCGTCTTCTGTGGGGTGATCTGGATTGGTTGTGTCTCTGGGTGGTATGTATATGTTAATGATGTGAAGGTGTTTATGATTTGTCAGATGAATTTTGATAATCTGTAGTTCTGTCTTTCTGGTGTTTATGTGTTGAGGGATTTTTAGTGGGGTGTAGGTGATGTTTTTGTGTATGTATGTTACGAGTCCTCTCCAATTTTGTGCATTCTGTCTGCTCTGATATCTGAATATTCATTTAGTGATGGTGTTTTGTGTATGGGTGAGAGTTTGGTTTCTTGTATGGTTATTATGTCTGTGTTGTGTGTTTTTGCAATCATTGCTATTTCATCTATTTTGTTATGTAGTCCATTTATGTTGATTTGGATTATGTTGAGTTGTTTGTTGCGGGATGTTTTTGTTGGCTGTGGTGTAGTATTGGGTGGTGTTTGTTGTACGAGCTATGGTGCAGTGTGTGGCGGGGCTTGAGTTGCTATTTGAATGGGTCTGGTGGGATTGTTGTGTAAGTTGCATTTCCAGTTAATGGTGTATTGTTGTATGGTTATGTTCGTGTACCTCTTGTGTCCCAGTGTGTTGAGTTTCTATTGCATCTGAGGGATATTTGTCGTTGGGATATGTCACTATTGCATGTGTCGCATGTCCATGTTTGGGTGAGTGTGGGACCTGGGTTATGTTCGATGTCCCCAGCTATTATTAGTAGTCTGAGGCTCGTGAGTGTGTAGGGGGAGTTGTCTATTGATTCTTTTGGTAATGTTAGTGTTTGCACCTTTACCAGCTGAAAATAAGAGTAGGTAAGATTTTTTTTCTCCATTTCTTGTTGCTTTGATTAACTACTTCCCGTCTTATCAAAATTTTGACCCTTTTCCCATCACGATGTAGGTGTGACTATGTCTTAGGGTACTAAGTGAGAAGATACTTATGCCCACTACGACTCTCATTTGCTCAAGTACAATGCGCTTTCACTTGGAACAGCTGTTGTTATGTCCAAGGAAGACCTAACAACACTCAAATAACAGTACATTAAACACATCCTCACCTACGCCCACACAGCCTTGTCATCTGTAAACCAGGTGTAATGTCATCCACCCACTGTTCAACGCACACGAATCACCTTACTCTGCATTGCCATCGACTATAGTCGTACAACACCTATACAGAGTGTCCCAAATAAAAAAACGATACCCATATTCCGATGGCTGTAATTCAAAAACTAATAAACTAACAAAAAATTCGTGAATCACATTTTGTTCCTCAACGTATTTTCTATCACTTGAAAATTTCAGATGAATCAAATCAACAGTTTTCTTTAAGCAGTAATTTTAGGGGCCGATACTAAAAACCTGTTAGCGCACTTTCAGTGAAATACTTATTTCATAGTTCGAATTGTGAAAGTAGCACTTACAGAAAATTTGGAAATCACTGCTATAATAAGTGGAGACCGTGTAGTCGGTCCTTATTTAAAAAAACTTAAATGGAGTTGAATACCTTGATCCATTATATTACAGGATCGTTCAAAGACTTCGATAAACACATAGAAACAGAATTAATTCAACCTGCTGGGTTCTGGTCGGTGCTCTTGATCAAAGAACTATTTCTGTAAGGGAATATTATTGAGCTATTCGGCAATAGGCATTATCGCCTTGAACCATCGTGACGATTCACCAGATCGTTTGAAACGATTAATAGTAGGAAAAGTTTGATTTTTTTTCAGTGACATTTCAATATTATTATAACAACTTTTTTAACTAAACCATTTTACCAAACTGTTGAAAGTTATTAACAGCATGGTTTTAATATCCTAAAATTAGAAGTTAAACATAAGTGTGCAAACTGGTTTTTGGTATCTGTCACTAAAAATAATGCTGAAAGAAAACGGTTGAATCGATTCATCTAAAATTTTGTAGAGGTAGAACAAATGTTGAGAAACAAAAGGAGATTTTCGAATTTTTTGTTGATTTAATAGTTTTGTAATTACAGCCCTTGAAATTTGGGTATCCGTTTTTTTTGGGACACCCTGTAGATAATTTACTCACTGAAACTAGAGTCCTCCTGCTCGCTTACACATGGATATGAGTAGAACTTTCTTTTACACTTCCACAATAGACCCGTCACATGTTTCTTAACTGCTAATAGTAGCAAGAAAAGATCGTAGTGCAGAATTGTATTTGAATCTGACCCGCTTGAAATGTTTAATGCACAAAATTAGAGTTTGAATTCGGATCAGTGTGAATTTTGTTATACCGAAATCGTTCCATCTACCATATAGCTATAAATACAATGAAGCGTAAAGCAGCAGGCTCTGTGGTGTTTTGATCAATAGAATGAAATACTCATAAAGATTATTATTCTCACATTGTTGGTTTTAATACCTTAGACGAATTAACCCAAAATTATTAAAAATACAGTACGTGAGTGGAACTCAATTCGTTAAAATATGCGTAGGTAATTCCCTCTGATGACAATCGTGTCATCAGATGCCTATCTAGAATACAATTTTTGAATCAACCGTGGTAATTTTATGAAATAAAATTTCTACTTCTAGTTACTCATTTTTCATTTTGATTAATAGCAAAGCAAATAATATGAAACGTTTATCAATCCTTATTTTTTCACGGTCTACTAATGTCACTTACCAAAAATATACTTTACTTAGCTATTGTAATGCTTGTAGTTGTAGAAGTTCTATCATTGTTCTGAGTATACGAGAGAATATTTATAAAATTGTAAAATCGCGTTTTGAGAAATTATCATCACGCAGAGACTATTATTTTGATAGTAGCTACCTTTAGAGCGGTTTTACTTAATTAATAAATCAGGAATCATTATGTTGAAACCTTATAGGTCCTCTCCACTTAATTTTTTTTATTTCTCTATTCATTAGAACTAAGGTTACTATACTATAAAATTGCAAACCATTTCAAATTTGAGTCTATATTTTTATTATAATATGTAGCTAATTCAAGATTTTTTCCGTTCTTCTTATACCCTCTCAATTTCAAGCAAAGAAAAAGTCCAATTATCCAATGGGCAACAGGCTAACTAGATCCCACAATAACAAAAATAATTCCAAGATAATGGATCCATATAAGGAATTCGAGTACCTAATTAAGAATTTATTTTATAATACTTTAAATTAGTTTTCATATATCTAATATCATAGCATTTTTCCGATCTAAAGAACTGTTAATTTTAAAACACTGTATTTGAATAGGTATGTACGATAGATATCTTCTCGTACTTTTTCTTCTAATGAATCTTAGAGTGAAAATTGAATGTGATTATTTCTATATAATTAATTGTGAACAGAATGGTTGATAGATTTCTTTTCTGTTAACTGTTACATGTTATACAACCTTAGCTCTACAAATTTAAAGCAATTACAGATTTTTGATTTAGAGTAGAAAGGACGTTTAACATGATAAATTAATGAAATAAAGGCGTTTACGGATTGCTTGAAGTAATGTTATCGAGTTATTTTTAAAGCAAATTGTTCAAAATCCAAATAATAATGACATTATTTCATTTAATTAATAAATTATTGTGATTGGGTCGTGTATGGTAATGTTTTTAGTGTTTGGTGAATGGATGAAATATAATGGAGATTTGGGTATAGTTTGGTGAATACGTTTCCGAATTTGCGTAATAGATAGACAGACTTAACTAATTAAGGAAAGAAGTTTATAAGTTTCTCTCAAGGTTTATTTTAATGCATATGAAACTGACTTTTGCTAAGTGTCTCTTTTATATTTCAGAATTGCCATTATGAAATTAAGAAAATTCATAAATATTAATAATGAAAAATTTCAAATGGTTGGCGACAGCATGATGGTTAGGATGCATAAAGTTGCTGGAACTGAGGGTGAGATAATATGTCATTGTACAGTAAGGTAGAGGTGTATTAGATATGTACTTTCAATGGTTATTAGTTGAGACAAAGTTCAGTTTCTTTAAGTTAAACCTTAGTCCCTTGTACTTCTCAAAAAGCTATGGTAGATTTTTGTTACTCTTCCGTTCGTGAGATCAATAAAGGTGCTTATCCCAGAGTGCTTTTACTTATTTTTTTAAGTAGGGTGAAGTAGCGATAACTATAAATTAATGTATATTTTTGATCTAAGATAGCTATTCTTTTAACAGCAAGTATCATGAAATTTATCTCTTGCTCCACTTTATGATCCACGTTTCTTCTTTCTCTGAATCTGAATAACTTGAGTGTACTGCTTGTTTATATTGAATTTTTATTTGCAGGTTCTTTTGAAACATCCCAAGACCAATTTGATTCATGTAAATCAAGTCTACGAATGTCATGCATTAGGAAAATTATACATAATAATGGAGTTTCGCCAAAAGTGGTTCTGATGACTGGAACTGTGGATATGCTGAGCAAAGTTCCTGACCTCTTCTTACCTCAGCATCTAAATGATACTATCAGCTTGCTTTACAATCGAGTGGAAAAACTTGTCCTGGTCTCTCCACAACCAGTTCCCCAATTTGGATATAATAAAACTCGTATCCAAATTTGGAAAGAACTGGTGATGGTTATTGAAAGCTGGAGGGGCAAGGACAACCCCATTGTTGTAAACACCAGTGATCTTTTTTTCCACAGGAATAATTTTGTTCAGAATAACTTTGAACAAAATTATCCCTGTGGAAAAAAAGATCAGATCCACTGGAACACGACCGGTGTCAATTTAGTACTTATAAGAGTTAAAATTTGTTACACCTGGATAGTAAAATTAAGAATTAAAAATATTATTAAATGCTGGTTTCACTTCCAATACAAGATATTGTTGTACATTGAATTATGATTTTATTTTAACTATTTTCTATCGCTACACTACATGCAGATTTAGAGGAGAGAGATTAATGGAAGAAGATTTAATTTAATTAACCCTGGAACGACCAGAGTGTCTGTGAGAGGCTTGTTTCGGAGGAATTATAACTTTTTACTATTAAATGTTGACTTGAGTTAATGGAAATCCGGGATTTGTATAGTTCAAGACCTATTTAAGCAAAATCAAAGAAAATAATGCAATATATTCAGTTTTATATCATTTTATTACCAGGCGACACATTGCAATTTACACCAAAAATTTGGTAATAACACATATAAGTGATGTTTCTAGTGTTATGAAAAAGGTGACGCAGCAGCGTTTGTACTTCATCCTGGCTCCATAATAATTACTAAAAATAATTTGAGAGACCTCAACTTAGTTGTGAATGGAAATCTCTCCAAAAACATGGCACATTTTGATAATGGTTGTTAATTCATCCATATTAGAGTTTCTGATTACAACAAATTTCTATCCAATCTTTGTAATCATGTCTCCTGATATTGTAAGAAAAACATTATAACTATTTTCAGCTGTCTTCTTTCTATTCTAGCTGTCCTATCGGCTATCCCGCGCGTTCGCCAAAGAAAATATAAGATAGACGCTCAACTCCATGTTATAAAATACAAGACAATATGATACCTAATATAAGTCTATGCTCGCTTGGTATACCTAGTTATGACTATTCTCCGAATAGAAGGTAGATTATCATCAAAATACTAAATTGAACCACATATGCGATCTTGTAAACTTAAAAATAATAAAGTAATTAGTTCTCTGATCAGTATTTCTAATGACTCCACACGTTAAGACTAAAGATTATCCTTCTGTGAATTTCAAGGGAGGGTCGCACGTTTATTATTGTTTGGTGTGACGTATACTGATCGCTTCTGATTGGTTGTTATTATTTTTGCATGTGTACTATCAAGTTGAGCGTCTATCTTATATTGTCTTTGCGTTCGCTATTGTTTGTTTCTATTAGTACCCTTGGTTTACTTAAACTTTTCACAACATAACTCTGGGAGTCGCTGATTGGTTCAAGACTGCTGACGTCACACACCATCAACATTAAAAAGTAATAACACGCAACTGGGCTACTCCCCTAATCTTCTTCCTGTGATATTACTGATGGGGTAATATGAACCCCTTTTAATTATTTAATCTTTGCATATCTGTTTCAAGATTATCTTTACTTCTTTTAATTCACATTAGGTATTCATATTTTACTTGATAAAACTATTTTTCAAATTTGCATATACAATAACATCACTACTAAATATGTATATCTGAGTATTTCAAATGACACTCTTATCGTTTGGTGAGTTATATTTTAAATAGCTCCTATACTCTTTCAATTGTGAAAAGATATGATTATCATTTCGAAAAAATACTCTGCAAGCATTATTTATCTTTTTTTATTGAATCAGATAATTACAACAATTAATATATAATATCCATTGGAACTGGTCGTAGCGTATTTTATTTAATTATTCGAAGGAAAAATATTATCTCGTTTATTTACGTACATTCTGCATAATTGTTATTCATCGAATATATCAATATATTATATTAAATACGTTATACAGTGCAAAAGTCATACCTAATTAATTTATTTATTCTATACAAGCCATAATACATTCATTGTTATTTTAGGAAAGATGTAAAGATAAACAGAATATTACTAAAAACATTTAATGTCTATGTATAAATGAAACGGATGAAAGAAATCTATGAGAACGTATATATAAAAAAATAACTAGCTCTCCTATATTTAAATAGATATTTTCCTGAGTTATTCCCTCTGAAAACACTAGAAATAAAAAGAACATATTTTCAAAATACAGATAGAAGATAACCGTTTCCAAATAATTTCAGAATGCCTGAAAAGTTATATACTAAATTGAACAATAAGAAAGTACGATATGATATCTTATAAAATAAATCAATGAGCTACTCAAATTACTACAGTAAAGGGACCAATAAATAACAAATATCTATAGTTGCAAGATTCTAATTCTTAGTGAATTTTGTATAAATATTCTAGTATGACAGGTTTTTAAACAAATTGGGATTATTTGGAGGTATTAAATTTATGAGGGACATTAGATCATATATTTTTCTTTCGAAATATGGCATGATCCTTCTTGATCTGGAAGCTCTGTAGTTTCTTCAATTCTAGGAAATTCCCAGGTTTGGATCAAGTCAGAGCCTTGCCTAAATTGAATAAGGTTCGAATCTTTTTTAACTTTGAACCAAGTCAATTTGGGGGAAAAAAATATGTTGTCCCCAGTCGTTGATTTGGAAACATATTCTCTTATTTTAGTCAATTGATCCATCTTCTTGAATTTTCCTTCTATTCTTATAACCTGTAAGGATTTCTTTTTTCTAAAGTTGTGTATCACATCCACCCACTCATCTACTGAATGGATGGTTTTCCTCCTCTTGGCACACTTACCTATCAGTCCAAAATCTCTTGTCATTTGGCTGATAGCTATGTACTGATACCATGTAAGTGTGCTCTCGGGATTTGACGTTCCATTCATAGCAGATGAACCATGGCTTACTTAATATACATATTAAGTAAGCCATGGATGAATATAAAGATAGCTATGATGGCTTCATTTATATCTTGGCCAATGCAACCATCACTGAAAGTTTTGATATGTCTTATAGTGTTCAAGTCTATGTTCTCAAGGAAGGCTAGTAGCGAGGAGCAGATTTCATTGGCTCATTTTTTCCCTGTTCCCTCAGTCCATACCATCATGGTTCCGCCGTAAAAATATATCATAATGATTCCTAAGTTGTAAATTCACAACTGGCGCCTATAGAATACAACTGAGGTATTTAGTTTGAGAAGTGGCTGAGTCTGCCGCATGACGAAAGTGAAGCAGAGCACTGTCGTCCATTCTTGATTCAGTTGTTGCTGCCTCAAATTCTAGTTTAATGGTTTGATAACGTTCAAGGTGATTCTGATGCTCTTTTCTCAATTCATCCATGTCTGAGTCAGGTGCTGCTGATTTTATTCTGGTGTTTATTTCAACACAGAACTTGCATGTATCTGATTTGGGATATAGATGCCAACATTATACTTCTTAAACTCTTTCATAAATGTTGTCTTCGAAACGGTATTGGCATGGCCTATATGGTCAGTGTACATTTTATAGCTTTCATATTTTGTCAAATCAGGGGAGAATAAACTTTCTCACTGTTGCTGTAGTGAGACGAATATTTAGGGAACGTTTCCAAAAATGAGAGGATGGCAGCTGATTTTCCATTATTCGGATTTTAATCTCTATGCCTTCCTCTTTTATCCGGAGATACCATCTGTGCAACTTTTTTTTTCAGTATTCAAAGAATGAATCTTGTTGTGTATTTCTGGAGTGTTCGGGCGGAAGCGCTCCGGGCGGGAAAAAACACTCCTGAAAAAGAACAAGAATGGCTTCCGAAGTAATTGAAGCACCCTTCACCTTACAGGTAAACCTCAGGTAACTGTTCAATTACTTATCGCCATTCTGGAGTGTTCCAGAGGTGCCAACTTATGAAATTTTAAAGAACGCAGAAAAAGATGAGACCCACCAAGTTTCAAGTACGAATTTAAGATAAGAGCATTAGAAAGTAGTAACGTTGGCCCAGCCTGCAACCTTCAATATCGTCAATGATAATATTATGGTTCTAAGAAAGAAGAGGCGGCTACTGCTGTGCAGAGATTAAAATTAGCAATGTCGATTCTTGCCTCTTCCATAATTACTTCAATCTGTCTACCTATTCTTGAAATGGATAGGTACTGCTTGTATGATTTTTGGAAACTTACAGAGTTGATTAGACTCTCCACGAATTCTAATCCATGTAGTCTTTGAAGGTTGAATATTGACAACATTTGAATTGACGTTAAAATACCTAATTTAATCAGGAATTCATTATTTCCCGCACGTGATTGTATAGAGTAATTGAAAATAAGACTTTTTCATGATACAAAATCTTTATACATCCATAACTTTGAAAGTTGGAACTTAATGTATGGATCATTGAGCTTGTAACATCTCATTAATAGGTTGAAATTCTAAAAGAAATAAAAGAAAATTTTCCAAAATTCAAAACAAAGGAAACATCCCATATCATTTGTATGTGGGAATGGGTAGTCTTATTTAATTTTTTATTGGTATCCAGGATACCTGCACTAATTCAATAACACTAACACGCTTTACAGCAGGCAATTTCACTACAGATAATCCAGCAGTATTATAAGAAAACTAATTCTGGCAGATCAATCTATCTTCAAAAGAGCTAGAACCACTTCCGGTCACAAGTGAACAATTTATATCATTAACTATTTACATAATTTTTGTATAATAACCATTTATTCTATATAACCAAATTTACATTATATTAGCAATTACGATTTAACTTTACATTGATAATTTACATAATTAAATCGCCTGGGATCAATTTCTGTCTACTCTAGAAATTATACCACTTGTGATTTAGCTATATTATTTATATGGCTTTGGTGAAAATTATGCACTAAAAACACATGATACTGATTTTGTGCTGCAAAAGGGGCAATGTACACTTTTGCACTTGGTCTTGATAAATTTAACAAAGCTCCATGATACTTAAACGTTATACAGGATGTCCGACACTTTTGTTACCAAACTTTTAACATATGGTGGCGATCGTAGAAATAAACACTCTATACTCTATGAAGGTATGGTCTAAAATGCTTAGTTGATGAGTTACAAGGACTTGAAGTTGGGTAAAAAAAATGTTTACAATTAGTAAAAAAACCCGTTGCAAGGATACGAAATGATATTACGCAACTAGATTTCTACTTATGGGGACATTTGAAGAGTTTGGTGTATGAAACACCGATCCAATCAAAATTGAACCTGATTGGCAGGATTGTCGAGGCCTCCGCAAGGATTCGTGAAACTCCTGGTGTCTTTGCTTGCGTCCGCCAATCATTGGACAAACGTTTGAACGCCTGCATCGCAACAAATGGTTGGCAGGTTGAAACCATTTTGTAAACATGTAACCTAATGTAAGATTATGTTTCTTGTGCTAATAATAATTACTGTTAAAGTTTTTTTGTTTCTTATCGCAACATCAAAAAAATAATGTACTAATAATCAGAGGTGGGCGTTCCGCACGAATGTTCGCGAACCGGTTCGGACTGGAAAATGGGTTCGGGCATTCGGATTCGGAACCTCTTCAAAAACGGTTCGGACTTCAGTGTTCGGAACGTCTTTTTCGCAAATCCGAACCTCCGTACCCGGGGAAAACTGACTTGTTCATTTAATTATTTTACGTTCTGAACATATACCTTACACGTACGGACATGTACGTGAAACAGCAGTTCTACCAGTGCAACTCCTCTATAATGTAGTCATGTGAAATCACAGTATAATTATTATTATAAATTTATTATATTAACCCAAATGAATTTGACGTATGTTTTGTAGGCACATCTTTTTTTAATTACCTTATATATTTCATGTCATTTGTTTAAATTTACTGGCCTTTCTTGACTTTGTTCCTACATAAATACCAACTATATTTTTGAATTCAAAAGTTAAATATTTACATATCGGCGTAAATCAGCATAAATTATGGAATTAATTGTACTTTAGTGACGTGTGGCAACGTAGAAATACAGATTGGTTACCCAATACGCAAGAATGTGTCCACCACAGTTTATAGAAGGGTAGTTAGGACAACGCTACACTATAAATTTCGGAGCTGTGAGGCAGTGACGTCATTCAAGATGGCGGATGTTTCTACCAATCATGGAGCTCAGACAACTGAGCGCCAAATTCTGAAACAAAAATGTAAACAAAGTGTGATGTAAACTTTGATAGATTGTCCGAAAAGCTAATCAACTTCATAATTCTTGATCAATTATTAATAAAACTATACAATATGATATTATTATTCTATAATGGTGCCTAGAATATAAATATGCAGTTTTTAAACCGTAATTATAAAGATAAACAACCTAAGATACCTAGGTAATCATGCTAATGGACACTTGCCTAATAAGATCTTTCCAATTTCATCAACATGACTTCAAATCTTAATCTTAGATTACTGTATGTGTTGGAAGTTTGAGAAAATTGAATGAAAAAGATAATAACTTAGGTTGCTACTACCTATTTGTGAAAAATGAAAAGTGATTTCACTAGAATTTTGTTTCTAGACTCCACAGTCTCCACATAGGAAGAATTTGAATAAGGAAGCATTTCCATCTGTTGGTGAGTACCTATTATAGCCTTATAGGTAAACTACTAAACTAGACGACGTAGGCGTCGCCGTCACGTAGTGAGGCTAAGTGAGCAGTCGATTTAGCCTAGGGGCTAGCCGGCAAGGTCTAGGTAGCGACGCTACCTAGTCCTAATCGGCTGACCGCTGACGCTACCGTAGCGTCAGCCGATTAGGTAGGTAAATTGCGGCACTCAAACCAACTGCAGCCACTAACCTCAGTACACTAAAATCTATGATGGCTTTGATTTTGAAGCACTCTGGAAATAAACAAAATCTAGAACGCACTGAGTTTCAACTCAATATAAATTAGTTTAAGAATGTTTTTGAGAGCGAGACATTCTTAACAGATTACAGTGCCGCAATTAGAAATTAAAGGACCGCAATTTACCTGAAGGCTGTGTGACCCTACTGTCTAGCCAGTCTTTATTTCATGGTAAATTCCATTATTCCACCAACATGTCCAGATTGTATCATTGTATATGATAGTAAATTCCAATGATTTGTCAACAGATATTCAATTTCTCTAATAAATTTAGCTATTAATTCCTATATTACCATTAATTTTTGGAGAGGAAACTGGTAAAATGTTGGAGGACTAGACAAATTGATGAAAAATGTTAGCAGATATTTCTCAGATTTTTGAAAAAGTCAGATGAGTTCAGTGCACCAAATACAAAGTTACAAACTGGCAAGTGGCAACATGTTGATAAAAAAATTTCCCCTGTGAAAATAATATTCTGCTTTGTCAAAGTTTGTGGATTTTTAGCTATTTATTCCTATGTTACCATTAATTTTCCTCCTTTTCGGTGGATAAATTGGGAAAATGTTGGTGGATCGGCCAAATTAATGAAAATTTAGTATGGATTTCTTCAGCTTTTTGAAAAAGTCAGTGGGATTTTGAGCACCAAATACAGACTGGGTCTAGCTAAATGAATTTTTCAATTTGAAGCCTATAGTATTTTGGTTGATATATTTGCACCATATGATCATACAAAGTACAAACCAGGTAATACAGTGTGTCCTTACTTACTAGCTAATATATTGGTGAGGCAGTCTGAAATGAATATCTCTACAGACCTAGGATTTTCTTACAGAAAATGGGATTTAGGCGCAGCAAATAACATGGAAACATAGGAATGAAATAGCCAAATATTTCTTGATTGCATGAATAATCCACAAATCCAGCTTCTGAGACTGGTTTGCAAGTTTGTGATTGTAAATTTGAGCCTCAAGTCCTTTAACATCCAAGTTATTTTATAAGGTTAGAAAGTTCTTTTTAGTTTTATCACTATTTATTTGTTTATTACTCATTTATTAGAACCTCATCAGTCTCAGACAACTTAGTAAATTGTAAAATTACTAATATTAGTATGTCTCTTAAACTCCAGTTATCCTCAAAGAAGCTAAATTTCCTCAAAATTCTTTCCTAAATAATATTGTAGCATAGCCAGACTGCAAAATATGGAACATTTTTCTAAGACTCTCTGCAACAAAATACAAATCTGAGGCTCTGAGTCCTATTTTATAAATTCGATATCTCTGCAGGAGATCTTGAATTAATTCCTATGTAACCATTAATTTAGCCGCGGGAGATTTTGAATTCATTCCTATGTAACCCATGTAATAAATAAAGCATCACCAAACTTGCCATTTTAATGGCGAGTTTATGAGTTATTTTGCTCTATGTATGCTACAATGTTATTTTGGAGAGAATTTATGATGCCTAATTTCATCATTTTGATAAATTAAAATTAAAGAGAAATTTAGTTTCTTTTGGAGAGATAAATGGAGAGTTTATGAGCCATACTATTTTTGTTGGAATGTAACCATTAATTTAGCATAATTTACCATTAAAATCCATCAGAATTGTCAATAAATTCGTTAATCGACCAATTTTTTCTCTATTTAGCCACCAATCCACCAAAAACTCGATTAAATTTAGGAATAAATAGCTAGCTAGAAAATCACAGATGTTGCTAGAATATTATTATTTTCAAAGGGAGAAAAAATCCACCGATATGTCTGTGCTTTTATAATCTTACAGAGTTTAACTATTTTGTTTAATTTGTCAAATTAATTACTTCCTTCTTTCAAACAGGAACTCCAGTCAGTAAGTCTAAATTCAGAAAATTATTTGATTCTGACCAAATTTCATCTGAGAAGAGCTGGTTGCTACCTCCCTCATTGGAAATTTTGAAGCAGCGCAAGAAGAAAATGACCATATGATTCATCTTCTGAACAACGTAAGTATATTACCATATAGCTTCATCTCATTATTTCTTTGATTGCACTGACTCTTAGTAGGTTAAACAATTCATGAATTCACTAATTGCTCCTTATTAGTCTTTTTTATAGACTTTTTATGTAGTCTTTTTCGTAGACTTTTTATGTAGTCTTTTTCATAAATATTTGAAGCTAACAATTTATGGATGTTAAACTCTAACTGTAACTAATATTTTATGAAAATTTTCATAGGACCCCTCGCCTGAACTAGAATCGGAGGAAATGGGCTTTCTAGAAAGTGAAGTTAAAGCTGCCTGCAGTGACCTATTCACGGTCACCAATAACACCAGTTGGAGGCTTCTTCCATTCCATCGCCTCTGAAAATGCTTGCAGCCACTTTTACAGAATAAATTGTCATAAAAATTGAAAAATACCACAGCAAGAATCTCGAATCAAAACTGGCTGATTGTGAAACCTGCAGCAGTATTTTAATCTCCCATGATCTGAATATAGATTCATCCTAGGGATTAAAATATTGCTGCCCATCATTTATATCC
The DNA here is from genome assembly GCA_947561585.1 of Caprella mutica. NCBI lineage: Eukaryota > Metazoa > Arthropoda > Malacostraca > Amphipoda > Caprellidae > Caprella > Caprella mutica. Next base: position 277,169 of record CANNZV010000311.1, on the reverse strand, counting down.
TTATTAAGGAATTTCTTCTCATTTTTTCTTAAATAAGAACTGCTATTTTAGAATTTACTAAATAACTATCAGAATTGAAGTACAATTAATATTGTATGCTCCCTCAACTATGCTGTGATCAAATGAACAAATATTTAGTTAAGTTTTATGTCTTATAACGTGGAATCAGAAGCTTAGACATGTAAATGAAAAGAATAAATTAATGATAATAACTAATAATTAAATTTGTCCATTAAGTTTCCAATGACCATTTGAAAGTATATTCAAATAAGCGGGATAGTTTTAATTTTTCATTTTGATTGAATAGAGTTAACAATTAAAACTATTCTGCTTCAATGAATTTTAATTTTTTTTTCTATTATTAATTTTGTTTCTGGATCACTGGACGATTCATTTTGCAGCTGAAAGATTATGCTCTAATCTATAAATTTTGAAATTGTATCCATTGTATCTTATTAAAATGGATACAATTTATTCTATATAGCGACATGAACTAGTTTAGTAGTTTCATTTTTTTTCATACTCATAAAAGTACTGTTATTATTAAAGTTATTTATGTGTGGAATGAATTATGTCTGTCAATGACCAGTAAATGGTTCAGACTTCATTTACTATCACCTCTTCATTTTCCTCTTCCATCCGTGAGTGAAGCCACCGGTGCTTGTTTCCCTTTTAATTACATTCCTTGGTAAGTGATGGAGTAGCTTTTCTTCATCCATGAGCATTGTCACTGAAAGTGGTAGGTGACTTTGTTCATTGAGCCACTTTCTTTTCTGACTGCTTCTTCCAGTCCCTTGTATTTAATTCACTCATTTTCCTGTTGGATATTTGTTCAAGGTAGCCAAAGAAGACCCTATAAACAATCGGTCTGTCGTTTCGATAGAACAATCCATCGATTTGATATCCCAGAAATCGAATCGATATACGTTGTTTATAGGGGAGACTTAAATCAACCACTAAAATTCGAGTTTTTTTTCATTTTTTCAAACCTTAAATGAACTATAATACTATTGTATGATTATATTGTGTTTGTGATACAGCTCTTTTTTTTTTAAATGATTGTTCCTATACTTTAAAGAATTCATAATTTAGTAGAAAAGAGTAATGGAAATGTCAGTTTTGTTGATTCGCCATAGTCTATGGCACGGTACAGGAACATAATCGGGTATAGTACCTAGCAGACGACACAAAAATATGACGTCACCACAACAACACATTCCTTGTTTGTGACCGAGTGGCTTATAATTCCTCGTATTTGCATGTTAATATCGAGAAGTTTGAAGTCATTTTAAAGGGGTTTGCTACATAAGAAAAGCGAAAATGGCGATTGAACCTCAAAGTTGAATATATAGATAAAATTCAGGTGTGTTTTTATTGTTAATTTCTTTAACTTATCTATAAAAAATAGGGTCTTGAAAATATGCTACCGTAGTGCTAGTTAACTGCTAAATTGTAGTTCCTATGAATAACAAATAAGGAAAAAAATAATGGAATACAATTTAACCAATGCCTAGTTAGTAATTGATCAGAAAAAAATTAAATTTAGAAGTGCTAAGTTTAAGTAGGTTTTCCCATGTTTCAAAGTGTGATCAGAGTCGCCATTTCCAGTCATCCGGTGGTCACGTCAAACTATAGATTCTATCAGCTGATTACCATACCCTATGTTACTGTATCCTGGTCTGTGGTAACCTGTGATAAGTTCTAAATATGGATTATAAATATTTATCATCTATTTAATGCTGAAAGTTAAACCATAATAATATTCGGGGTATAAATGATCCATCCAATAAAATCTGTGAATATAATTACTATCCTTTAAAAATAATACCTAATTATATGTTTTTATATCAAGTTCAATATAGTCTATCCGTATGAATATAAATAATATTTTTAGCTAACATTTTTTAATATAACCATCTTACATGCATAGTAATCTAGTATCAGGCTCAATAAGCTGAAATTGCTTCTTAAAAAATTGGTTTCTAGTGCTGTAAGCTACTAACGAAAAATGCTTAAATAAGAGTTTATAATATGATCAGAGTGCTCTAAGTAACTGAATTTCACGTAAATAATCTATAATGGTAATTAATAACCTAATTATGAAAAGAAAATAATCGAATTAACCAAATAATTAAATTTGTTCAAGTATGCTATTTTGATTTTTTAGCTAAGGCATCGCGCGACAAAAACAATACTTGGCAACTGCCTGTTACGTCACTGGGTCCATGCTATTTTGACCCGAATTTGTACCCGTAGACTTGTCCTAACTACCTTATTCTATGAACTGTGGTGTCCACGTTTTTATGTAGTAGAGACAAATGCGCGAGCTGTGATTAGTTCACACTCCATCCAATCACAGTTCAGCTCACTCAGTTGCCAATCTCTTAAATACCTATACCAATGTATTTACTTCTCCTTAAATATTCAATAATTTTACTTGAAATTTGGTACACATTAGTTTAGTACATATACTAACAACTTATAAAAATACAGTAACGTAGTTATGTAAAAAAGACATGTGTTTTTTTCTAACATAGAGTCAAACCTTCTCGTTGTTTCTGACAGTCAATCTCTTTACGGTTAATAATAATATTTAATAGTAAATAATCAGTATCTTGTTGGAAAAACTTTTTTTATATATGTTGCCCTAACAGCCTTGGAAGTTATAAGGCCGAATATAAAAGTGTAGACTGCAGTTCACTTTCATTTTTTTAGATATAAAATATATACCTAAAAAATCCGAGGTTAACATACAAATGTTCGGAAAAAATGTTTGGTTCGGAACAAATGTTCGGACCAAACTTTTCAAATTGGGTTCGCTATACGGAGGTTCGGAACCCAAAATCGACGAAGATTCGGAACCTAAAAAAAGGTTCGCGCGCTTAGCTCTGCTAATAATAATAAATGGTCAAGATCGATACATTCCTAACCTTGTAACTCTTTAACTAAGCATTTTAGACTATACCTTCATAGAATATAGTGTTTATTTCGGCGATTGCTACCTTATGTTAAAGTTTGGCAACAAAAGTGTCTCGACACCCTGTAGATCAGCAACCAATCAGTAATCCCATCAAAATACCTACTTGCTTGATACGGGGTACGGTCAAGAGCCCCCCTCCCTGTTTTTTTAATCCTTATTTACCTAGTTAAACAAATGAAGAACTACTTAGAGAGAAATAACTGACAGTTACTAATGTAGTTTGATGTATCCGCTAGTTTGCTGTACTGCACACTTCATGATATACATATATTTTATGTATAATCAGTAATAAACTACAAAAGTGTCAATAAGGATTAAGGGGACCGTCCCCGAAGAAATCTCAAATTTTTTTTTTTTTTTTTTATTGTGTAAATAGTTGCTTTATAACCAGTGTGTGCAAAATACCAGACGTATCGTATAACTCTAACCCCCCTGGGGAGACGAAGAAAGGGAAAAGTGGGCCGGGGGGTAGGGAGTCAATATGCACTCTAAAAACCATCTCTCAGCCAATTATAATTCGTAATAATTAATTATATCGCTATATCTGGTATCTAACGTACCAGTATAGCACGCCCACACCAATGAATGCAAAGAGAGATTAGTCAGTTGTCCCCAAACCTTGGAAGTGGATGGATGCTGCGTGTCAGATCTTCAAACTTTGAAAGGAAATTCCTACTAATTCTGATATCTACAAATCTTGTAATTCAAAACAAAGCCCCTGGTGTTTGGTTGAAGCTAGAGCATTGCGTTTTTTTGCATTCGATACTCCATAATGATATCTACAATATGATTTTCTTCGATTTTTGATTTTCGAATTTGTTGTAGAAAATTTTTTCCGACAAATTTTTTTTTTCAAAACTTTTGGTTTACTTTTTATGAAAAAGTCGAAATTTAGAAAACCCATTCGAAAATCAAAAATCGAAGAAAGTCATATTGTAGATATCAGTATGGAGTATCGAATGCAAAAAACCGCAATTCTCTAGCTTCCAACTAAAAACCAGGGGCTTTGTTTTTTGAAATGGTTCGAAATTCGAATAACTCGTTTTCTATGGGTCTAATAGAAAAAATGTCACGAACAAAAACGATAGATAATTCAATTTTATATATACATACAAAGTTTCAGAACCATAACTTCAATAATAATTTTTTTTCAAAATTTTGGGGACGGTCCCCTTAAATAATATAGGCTCTTTTGGGGACGGTCCCCTTAAATAATATAGGCAGCTAACATTTTGTTTAAATGTGTCTGTAGTCCAGTCCACTGCTAATACATGCATATTCACGGACTACCAGTATATAGAATATAGTAGTGACAATTGAGACTGTTAGCGTACGTGACGTCATCACAGCAACACTTTAAAATTAAATTTAAGGCATTCGAAGAGTGTTTTATTATAAAAAAAATGTTTATTTATTGCCAAATAAGAAAAGAGTAATGGTGTATTCAGTTATTCAAACTACTTGACCCTAATTTTCGATAAAATCTGTTGCCTTAATGACGTCACGATAACAAGTCATTCTGATGTCACTAATACGTATATAGCAGTGGACCGAAAAACAGACCTAATAATGTAGCTGAGAGACGTTTTTATAGTTCCAGTACTATAACTTCCTTGCCGTGGGGCTTATGACCTACACCCGCTTGATACAGGAATATTTTTTACAGAAAAATTAGTGTTCTAACAGACGTTGTCAAATACATTTACTAATGAGAGAGCATGACTGAACATCTGTATTTAGTCTTGACGGTAAACATTTTGATATGGACAAACAAAGTATCATTTAAAAAGCCCTGCAAACCTGATAAAAAATGTGGGCGGTAGAGTCTTAGCATATATTATAATCAATCGACCACCAATGGTTTTAGTTTAATAAATAATTAAATTTATAAGAAATGTACATTCCTTAAATTGATGCACCAGTGGTTGCTAAGTACCATACTTTAGGAATTATGGTTTATGCTTACTAAACTGATTGAAAAGATTCATACTCAACGGGAAATCCATATTATCAGAGGTTAAATAAACTCAGCGTTGAAGGCCAGGTTTCTTTTTAAAAGTTACCATAAGCAATTTTGAGAGCATCAATTTTAATACGTTCTAAAATTATAAAGATTCCCTATTAAACTGCTGGAAGGCAGAGAGTCAACAGTTTGATAAAAATAAAAACGTCACAATGAATAGAATTACGCTCAACATTGTTGCATCAACTAAAATGATCAGGAATAAATAAAATAAATTTTCTTTCATTACTAAATAACAACAGTGCTCTCTCTCTCTCTGCAACAGTTATTGCGTTAAAAATATATGATCAGTCCATTTATATACGAATTCATCTATCAATAAAAAGTGAATTAAATAGTACATAGACCAGTAACTTTCAGTTCTTAATTTTGCCAATAGGATTCATGACTTAAGGCGACCGCCCCCAGGGAGGATGGCATAAATTAAGAAAAAATTTTTTGTGTAAATAGTTGTTTTATAACCTTATAGTGTGTGCAAAAAAAAATGGAGTTCTCATGTTACCCCTGGGGAGAGGGAGAAAGAGAATGGGCGATGCGGGGGGGGGGGGGGGGGGGGTAGGGAGTCAATATGTGGGTGTAGGTCTTAAGCCCCCCTAGGTCATAAGCCCTCCCAGTCACGAGCCCCCCTGTTTAAGTCCTTATTTACCTTTATTATTTAATCCTTATTGACAATTTTGTAGTTCATTACTGATTAGACATAAAATATATGTATATCGCCCCCCGACCCCCCCTGCCAGGTCAATAAACAATCATGAAGTGTGCAGTACAACAAACTAGCGGATACGACAAACTACATTAGCAACTCTTGGTTATTTCTATCTAAGTAGTTCTTCATTTGTTTAACTAGGTGAATAAGGATTAAAAAAACAGGGAGGAGGGGCCTTGACCGTACCCCTCATAATGTACTGTATAAACCATTTCTCAGCCAATTATAATTCGTAATAATTAATTATCTCGCTATATCTGGTAGGGCTGTACCGATACCATAAATATTGCCGATACCGATACTAGGTTTTGGTAATATGCCGATACAGATATTTAAAAATCACCGATATTCAGATACCGATATTTTTTTAATAACATCTTATTATTGTTAATCTTATTTATCTATATATTAAATGTACCGAATCTGATACAATAGTAACAGATTCGGTAATCTGATATGTACCGTATTATGTACATACTATTTACTACGAATGTATGCACAATCTATTATCTATCAATGAGCTACCAAATACTTAAATTCAATATTCTTATGACCATAAATGTGCACTGCTATTGGTTGGAAGCATCGATGACGTATGAGTAGAGTAGTACTAAGAAACCGGATGTAGTGAATTGGTATGTTCGTGGCTTCGTCCAGTTTGTTTTTAATGATAATAATAATAAGTTTAGAGTATTATAATCATTGTTTATAATCCAAAACATGATTAATTTAATTCATTTAACCATTATTCTTAATACTCTGCTTATATTCATTGAATAGCAACGACTTATTATATATAAACGTTTTAGTACAAGTTTGATACATGTCTGAGTCTGTTTGGAAAATACCTACTTATGGCGCGTCATCAGACAACCATTTTGTTTACAAACTTACGTATTTTACGGTGCATGAGCTTATGATTTATATATTTTTGTATGAAAGGTTAATATATAGACCTACTGGATTTTTTAAACGTATATTTGATAATCAATTTAAACAGTATTGTAACATTTAGGTGAACACATTACACCTAACAGAAAATATACGTTATAAGGAAAATACAGGTATAAGGAAATACAGGTAGTATACCTGTCACACGAAATGATTAAACAAATTACTCTAAATTTTGGGGTGATGTGAACGCAAATAGTACTTTTGAAAACACAAAGGAAAAGGACTTAACCTCAAAAGATTTTTTTTTTACATTTTACCCAGTACGAAGAAGAATGGAACTGTATCTAATATACTTGAGGTACGCATTACTCTGCTATCTGCCAATATCCTTTATCATATCATGCGGTACACCTTTTATAGCTAAGTCTGTTGTACGACCGATACGGATTGAGTGGGTGTTATACCGCTTAGGATAAATGTTCAAGCTGGTTAACACTAATTTTAAAGTTTTGCACATCATGTATCTGTTAACAGGCTTTTGTTCATTGGTCATAAAGAGGGTGCCTTCTGAGTCCCTTCTTTTCTGGAGATATTGAAGCAAGGTGAGAACAGGACATCTTGGTACGTTGGATGCAGAATCAAAGAGACAGGAGTGTTGCAATGTTTGCTTGATTATAGAGATATATTCAACAATAGAGGTAATGGTGGACATTGAACAGAAACGTTCTTTAGTAGGACAGTGTGCGAACAATTTTGAGTTACGACAATCTCGCTGGCTGTCGTGCAACAATGGTATGCAATTAGAAACCGTGATCTATATAGAGAATTTTCGTAATTATTTAAAACATGTGGTAATTGGCTAATAATTTTGTTTAATAGGGATAAATTTATAGGCAGCAGTCGAGGAGGTTGCTTTTTGATACCCCAGCCAGAACTTTTGACACCAGGTAGGTATTAACGGGATCTCTTCATTGTGTATTTTATGTACAGCTCATATTGCTGAAAGTCTAGATCTTATTGAAGAATGCTTGTATCCTTTATGACTTAAAAAGGAAATGTACAAGGGTAAGGAAGAGAATTTTTTTGGTAATCTATAGATGCGACAAAAATCCATAAATTTGTCCCATGATGAACGATATGCCTTAGGCTGCACGCAAACTAAAAGCGTTATTGCGAACTTGCAAGCAAGCATGCTTGCGTGAAAACATGAGGGGCTCACACCAAACGCGTGAATTCACAGCGCGAGAAGCAAGCTGTCACCTGCCAAATGTCACTTGGGGACAAATAAAAATGATAACCACTGCGATTATATTTTAACGGTTCTATTTTTTTCACTTTTTAATAACAGGTTAATTATAACTTTTCATATACTTGTATTTAAATAAACTTAAAATAATCAAACTTAACTTAATTCAAAACAAAATAATATATTTTTGTCCCCGAACACAGGAATCGAAGTGTTCGCGACTGTTATTTGAAAAAAATATATGTGATATATGGAGTAAATTTGATAATTATCATCATTTTAGATATGAATGATTGAATTTTTTGTAAGTAAAATTAAATAAATATTTATATTTAAGAATAAATGTGATAAGTTATTTACAATACTATATACCTAGGTATTAGGTACTGACTAGGGTAAGTTCCGGATTATCGAACGGTTCCACATTTTCGGACACTATTAATTATAATCAATATACCTTGGGTAACTATTGTAATTAGTATTTACCTCTCATTGCAATCATTAGTTTTTTATTACTTGTTCGTAAATGTGTAACGGCCCCATAACTTAGAACTTATCTTATAAATAAGTATGAATTATTTAGTTGTTTTTCCTAATTATATTAGGTAGTAAACATAGGTAGTAGGTACCTATTAAATATTAAAACATGCAGTATTCTATTTATTATAGGAAATAGTAATTGTAAGTGAGCGTCAAACGTATATCTACGTAGATAATGGAAATATAGAAAATTTAAATTTTGATAGACCTATCATGATCTACGAAAACTCCCACTTTGCGAGTACTAGAAGTGTCTGATAACCGAGACGTTTCTCTAGATATGTACTAGGTATTATATTGTGTAACTCAGGTTAGATATCAAGGTAAACATTTATATTAGGTATGTTATCGGCTTTATAAAATATCTAGATAAATATTTATATTATATATCGTCCCTAGGTATCTACTATCTAATTGCGCATTCATATTATATAATCGGCTTGGTACCCAGGTAATAATATTTTTAACCATGCTTGTCTCTAAAATTGTTGGTATTAAGTATTAACCATCAACATATGATATTAATTAATTAAACTGTTAATAATAAAAATAAAAGCGAAAAAATAATATAACCGCTAAAGTATAATTGCAGTGGTTATCGTTTTTTTTTTTTTTTTTGGTGCGGAGATACACACATCCCCCCCGAGTGACATCTGGCAAGTGACTGCTTGCTTCTCGCGCAGCGTGAAATCATCTTCAGAGTCAGTAGTCGCTTTCAAGCTTCAATGCAAGCTTTCGCGCTCGATCTTAATGCTTTGTGTGTGCGCAGTTCAATAGGAATAACATGTAGCACGGTTCATGCCCACAAGCTTTCCTGCCCGCTTCACGCGAAAACGCTTTTGGTCTGCGCACAGCCTTAATCGTATTTGGCTGGAAAGAGAGCCGCAACCGATTTCTTACGGAAGCTTGAAGTTCACAGGTCGAAGGTGCTGTGGAATTGGGGTAGCTTGTAAATCCATTCCGTGCGTCTCGAGCAAGTCTGCAGTCACCTGGTTGCGAGAAAGTTTGTCACATAAAACATTCAATTTTCCGGGAATGTGAACAGACGTAAAATGGATATTGTTCAACAAAAAGAGAAGAATTAGAGGGCGCAGTAGAGACATCACTTTTTTACATTTAGAGGTTTGCTTGTTTAAAGCAGAAACAACAGAGGCGTTATCACAATGAAAAATAATGCGTTTATTTGACAATTTATCGTGAAAAATATTGATAAGCAAGAAAATTGGGAATAGCTCCAGTACTTGGATGTCCAATTTCTGCCAAGATTTAGGGAAAGAACCATAGATGTAGTGAGTTTCATAGTCCCCTCCAAATCCCTTTAGCGAGCTATCCGAGTACAAATGGATGTCTAATGATGAGAGTGATAGAGGAAAAGAAATTAAAGTGATGCCATTGTAATTTAAGAGGAACTCTTTCCAAATGTTTAAGTCAGCCTTAATTGGATTTGATATCGTCAAAAGATGTTCTTTGTGACTTAGACTAATAGTTGCGTCGTATACGCGTTGGAGAAAAGGTCTCCCTGCGTTAATAACAGTTGTAGAGAATTGCAATTGCCCAGTGACAGAGTTAAGAGTTTTCAACGAACATGATGAAGAGTTTAAGAGATCCTCTACGTTTCTAGAATGCCGAACAAGTTTTTCCCGTGGTAGCCTTGCAATCATGTTCTTAGAATCTAGTTCTACTCCTAGGAAGGTTAATTTCTTGATAGGACCTTCAGTTTTATGCTTGACAATAGGGATGTTCAACAGGGAACACATTTTTTCAAATGATTTCAGATACTGATCACATAAAGATTTGGTTTCACCCATGAATATAAAGTCATCCAGTACCTTCAATACATTAACGACATTATAATGATTCTGTTGCTAGGGTGACGTCACCACACGACACAACGGAACAACAACAAGACGCCAAGGAAGCTGTTTTGACTGAAGCGAAGAGAGACAAGGAAGCTCACTTGACTAATTGCTAACAACAAAGTGTTAACACGATGGTCCCGCTTATACGTTGTTGGTTAGCCTTTACACCGCTTCCTTCCACTAGTACTTCCATGTCCTCAACTTCCATCTCCGTCCTGGACCTCTGACTCCTTCTGACCATCTCCCACTAATAGCTATCATCTCGACCAATCCCATTCAAATTCCTATCAACTCCCGACTCCAATTTAGTAGTTGTATGGAGCAAATTTAAATGGTGAAGAGAGTGAAATCTTGATGTCTGTTATAACGAGATTTGAACGCAAATTTGATGATTTCAAGGAAGAGATAATCTCCCTAATTAAAGAGAAGGACAAGAAGATCGAAGAGCTTGAGAAGCAGGTTTCATCATTGCAGCAGAGAGAGTGTTCTGTGGAGGAACGATTGGATGACCAGGAGGCTGTCCATCGGGGCGACTCGCTCATACTCTCGGGATCAGAGGTACCGCCTGTCGCCTCTACTGATGAAAATATTGTTGCTCTTATTTGTACTCTTTTCAAGAACAAAGTGAAGTATGAATTGGCGCCTGAGAAAATTGTATCTGCGCATCGTCTTGGTGCAAAACCAAACTCGCAAATGAGTGATAGAAGGAAAATTCTTTTTAAACTTAGTGATAGAGACTGTAAACAAGATGTATTAAATGCGTGCAGGACATCAAAACCACCAAATGTTTTCGTAAATGAAAATTTGACGCCTACAAGATCTAAAATTTTATTTGTACTTAGACTTACAAGGCGTCGTTTCTCAAATTTAGTATCTGGATGTGGTTCATCAAATGGACGAGTGTACGTTAGGTATAAGCCTCATAATCGGAGGAACAGTGCCAATTTAAAGTTATTCATTAATACGTGGGAGAGATTGGAAAAGTGGACTGTTGATTCCGTAGGTTTGGCGGTAGCTGATCTGATGGATGATAGAGCACGAGTTTGACTTTTTTCTGCGAGTACAAAGGTGCTAAAGTGCAGGTCCATATACTTCACGGTATTTGGTGTCCTGCGTAGCTCAAGAATGTGGTGTGTTTACGGTAACCTGTGGTATGCAGCGACTTATCACAGAGTTTTCCACTTTCACCACTTATGTATCACTCTTGTGTTCCCTAAAGAGTATATTTTGGTTCTCTCACTGATCGTCCCGTTAAAGCTGTTGCCTCTAGTGTCGACAGCTCTACAAATGCATCTATACCACATGATGTACAACTTTACGTTGCCTTGGTATATCCGACTGATGCGACTGTATCTTCTGTGGAGAAAGCTTTATTTAATTTTAGTAGTCTACTTTTCATATTACAATTTCCTTGTATGTTGTGCTATTTATCTGATTTTCTATTGTTGCGCAACTATTGTTAGTTTATCAAAACTTATCTCCTGTACTTAGTTTTTTAGATGATATTGACGTTGATGCGCAGCATTTAAACTTGATGAACCCAACTTTAAATGATGTAGACTCTGATTTATTTTAAGATGTTGATAGTTTTAGGCGCATTGATGATTTTTCATTGTATGACCTATCTCTGTTTCATATAAATATTAGATCCCTTATGTCACCTGATAAATTTGATAATTTCTTAGGGTTGCTGGAATCTCTCGACCATGGTTTTGACGTAATTTGTTTAACTGAGAGTTGGATTACCTCCCGCACTCTTCCTTTAGCTTCCATTGACGGCTATAATATGTTTCATTGTATTAGAGATGAGGGTTTGCGGGGTGGAGGTGTGTCTGTATATGTAAATAGTTTTAAATCTGTAAATATATTAGAAGCATCTGTAAGTTTGCCACATTTTGAATCTCTATTGATATCGTTTGTCATGAATAATAAAGTTTTAAAGGTGCTCATCATATACAGACCGCCAAACTCTAGTTGTGAAGATTTTTTGGAGACTTTCGATCGAATAGTTTAAAATTTTAAACCAGATTTTATATGTGCTGACTTTAATATAGACTTACTTAGTTTGAATCATTCTAGTGTTTCTAATGATTTTCTGGATGTTGTCATGACTAATTCCTTCATACCAGTAATTCACAAACCAACTAGTTTCTACTACCCGTGCATCAATGATTGATAATATTTTTATAAGAGATCCTAACAATTATACTTCAGGCATTATAGTCAGTAGTGTGCCCGACCACTTACCTATTTTCATAATTTTACGGAACATTCTTTCTCCACCTTTGCAGATGGAGCACGTATTTAGATTTAGGGACGCAAGTGAGAGAAATATGTTGCAGTTTTTTGAAGGTCTGCAGCATGTTGATTACTCTTTCATTAGTGATGAGAGAGATTTGAATTTTGCCACTAAGAGGCTGTGTGATACAATTAGTGAAAATTTTGATAAATATTGTCCTGTAAAAACTAAAAAAGTTTCTTATAAATATTACACTAAGCCTTGGATTACAGGTGAAATTTTGTCAAATATAAGAAAGAGAAGTAAATATCATAGCTTATTTTTGCAGGGTAAAATTGATGAACGATTTCATAATAGATTTAGAAACTTTGTCACGGAGCAGATACGAAAATCTAAGCGGGACTACTTTAACGATGTATTTGAGAGGTATAGGAATAATGCGAGGAAGACGTGGAAAACTATCAATGACTTGTTGCGACCAGTAAATCGTTCTTCTTCAGGTGGTATTGAGAAGATTGTCGTTGAAAACGAGACATATGTTTGTGATGTTGAAATGTCAAATGCATTCAATAGGATTTTTGCCTCTGTGGGTGGTGGAGATATAGGTGACTCTTTGTTTGGGATAGATGCTCATAGATGTTATATGAAGGGAAGTTACCCAAATTCTATGTTTCTCACTCCTGTATCTAGCGATGAAATTATTAAAACTATCTCTTCTTTGAAAAATAAGTCTCATAAATTCCCTGTGTATTCTTGCGTTATTTTGAAACGAATATCTTATTATTTCACCGTTTTTAACTACCTTAGTGAATAGGTGTTTATCAGAAGGTTTATTTCCTAGGTGTTTGAAACAGGCATATGTAGTTCCATTACCTAAATCTGGCGACTTGACGCTTGTATCGAATTACCGGCCTATATCTCTCCTCCCTGTTATTAGTAAGGTTTTTGAAAAGGTAATATACGAGCGAACTTATAAATATTTGGTTAGGCATAATATTCTTTCCCCCCACCAATATGGTTTTCGAAGAGGCAAATCTACTAATGACGCTATTAATAAGTTTTTGCAATATGTTTATGATAATCTTGATAATGGTGAACCTGTATTTTCCATGTTCCTTGATTTCCAAAAAGTTTTCGATCGTGTTAATCACGAAATACTCCTTTGCAAGCTCTCTCATTATGGAATCCGGGGCATTGCTGGGGATCTGGTACTATGTCATCGGAGGAAGTTATTCAATCAGGTGTTCCGCAGGGTTCGATTTTGGGACCTCTTACTTCTTCTTTTTATCAACGACTTCCCAAATTGTTCTGATTATTTTGATTTTGTTCTCTATGCGGATGATAGCACTTTATCATGTAAGATCCCCAGAGGTCTTTTGAATGCTAATGATGCTTTTGTTAGAGAAGTAAACTCCGCATTGGTGCAAGTTGATAGATGGGTCAAGGCAAACAACATGTCTTTAAATTTTAGTAAAACTAATTATGTAATTTTTTCGTATCGTAGAGAAGTGTCGTTATCTAATATCAAAATTGGTTTAAATATTGTCAATGAAGCGTCCAGTGTTAGATTGTTGGGTTTGCATGTTGATCGATCTATGACTTTTTCTGACCATGTAGCATATGTTTGTGGGAAAATATCGAAAACTGTGGGTGTTTTGTACAAGTTGAAGAGCCTCTTGCCTGATTTTGTACTCCGCCAAATTTATATTTCATTAATTGAGCCTTATATGTCCTATTGTATAGAAGCTTGGTATACTAACCAGGGTTGGTTTGGGGAAACCTCAAGGAGGTTTTTTTAGTTTCCCCCAGGGGAAACTGGGGGAAACTTGGGGGAAACCTTGGTAGTCTGTTAATGATAAATGTAAGATTACATATTGACCATTAACATGTATTACAGTAGCTAAATGTCAAATGAATCATTGAGTCTAATGATCAATAAATGCATAATATGATAATATATTGGTATAACTACTTGTAATTAATTTATTCATCAATTAAAAATCATAATTGCCAAAATTATAATATTTAAATATCTCTAATGAATGATGATTAATATAGGTAGTAATCATCATTGCATTCCCATCATCCCATGACATGTGCAATGTTAACTTTAAGGTTACAGGGTATTGTAATTTTTATGGAACCAGTTCAGACTCCAGAGAACCAGAGTGCTCTATTCTCAATGACAAGTCGTAATTAAGCTTGCTAGTTACCACTGCAAGTTATATAATTGGCTATATTAAGATGTTAGAACTATTTACCGAAAGGAAGCATGTAGTACCAAATATAAAAGTTTAGTTTTGTCATATTTATCTACAGTGAACAATAAAAGAAATTACAAATATTGAATATCAGTATATTTGATATTACTATCCCTTAGTTATCACAGTTTCTCACAAAGTAGTTATTATAAATCAAAGGAGCACACAGACATTGTAAAGGAGCACACAGACATTGTAAAGGAGCACACAGACATTGTAAAGGAGCACACTGTACACATACATTATAAAGGAGCACATATACATTGTAAAGGAGCACACATACATTGTAAAGGAGCCCACATACATTGTAAAGGAGCCCACATACATTGTAAAGGAGCCCACAGACATTGTAAAGGAGCACACATACATTGTAAAGGAGCACACTGTACACATACATTATAAAGAAGCACATATACATTGTAAAGGAGCACACAGACATTGTAAAGGAGCACACAGACATTGTAAAGGAGCACACTGTACACATACATTATAAAGGAGCACATATACATTGTAAAGGAGCACACAGACATTGTAAAGGAGCACACAGACATTGTAAAGGAGCACACATACATTGTAAAGGAGCACACAGACATTGTAAAGGAGCACACAGACATTGTAAAGGAGCACACAGACATTGTAAAGGAGCACACAGACATTGTAAAGGAGCCCACAGACATTGTAAAGGAGCACACATACATTGTAAAGGAGCCCACAGACATTGTAAAGGAGCACACATACATTGTAAAGGAGCACACAGACATTGTAAAGGAGCACACATACATTGTAAAGGAGCCCACAGACATTGTAAAGGAGCCCACAGACATTGTAAAGGAGCCCACAGACATTGTAAAGGAGCCCACAGACATTGTAAAGGAGCACACAGACATTGTAAAGGAGCACACAGACATTGTAAAGGAGCACACAGACATTGTAAAGGAGCACACATACATTGTAAAGGAGCACACAGACATTGTAAAGGAGCCCACAGACATTGTAAACGAGCATACTGACATCGTAAAGCCCTTGGATAAGTAATAAGTATAGCTAATTTAGGTTTCCCCCAATTTTTCAGTTTCCCCCAAATGTTTTTTTCAGTTTCCCCCATTTTGGGGGAAACATGGGGGAAACCTACCTTGCCAACCCTGATACTAACTGTGTAAGTCATATGTCAAGAGTTGTGTCACTACAGAAAAGGGTTATTAGGTTGATAACAAACTCTGACTATCTTGCACATAACGGTCCTCTTTTTGAACAGGAGAAGATCCTACCTCTTCATCACCTTACGGTCGCCTTCAGAACTCACCAACATGTTCATAAAGTTAAATATTGCGAAATTTTGTCTTCTGTATTTTCTCACGATAGCTTGCATGATTATTCCACACGTTTCTCTGTCAATTTTGTCCTGCCTCGCATTCATATAAATAAATCTCAGAATTCCTTTAAATATTAATGTGTTAAATACTGGAATAATTTGTCTCCAGAATTTCGAAATTTGTGCAATTCGTCTAAATTTAAATTCATTTTTAGGAATTATGTTTTGGGCAATTTGTAGATTTCTGATTTGTTTTTAATTTGTCTCCATTTGTGTCTTTTTCTTCTGTATTTTCTCCTTGTACTTTTTTTTATCCCTGTTTTTATTTACCATATCCATTTGACTGTTTTAACATATTCTATCATATGCTAATTGTACTGTTTCGATAAATTCTATTCATTTTATCTCTATATTTTAATTACATGAGCCATTTTTAAATACTGAATTGTATAGTAAAATATTAGTTTAGGTTTCCCTTAAAGATTTTTCTTAGCCGGGATTCATTTTTTTTCTGTTTTATATTTCAAATTGTTGTTTTTAAAATTTTGTACTATATGCAGAGATTATGAATAAAGATTATTTATTTATTAAGACCAACTGGACATAATATAAACGCCTTTTTACCGACTTTAACAGACCTGACTTAGATCTCCAGACGTTAGAAGAAATAGACGACCACATAGACAATTGGATTATTAAATAGATGCAGCAACGATCCAAACTACGTCACTACTTTACTATAGGAAACTCCTCGGAACCCAACCAAACGACAGAATCAAAAGACTACAATAACTCCACTCCAACCTACTATCCATACTTGAGACATACGGTCCATCACCCGTCAGACAACGACTGCTACAATCCCTGCGTAATGACTTGACTGACGAATATAGTAGACTCAACAAGGAAACCTGGAACAAAATAATCAAAGACATAGACTATAATCCATCAACCTTTTTCATATCCATTCGACGTATGACAGGCACAACATACAACTACCCTCCATTTTTAATTCATGACTGCTCCAAACTAACGACTCCAATAGAACAAGAACCGATTTTCAGAAACCACCGGCAGATTAATTTTTCAAACACCGAATCAGACGACAATAATTTCAATTACGACCATATAGAGACTATCACCCAAACCCTCAACCCGACCTAACGACTCCATTTAACAATAGCGACCTGACCAGACTTCAACCCGACAACTACCCATTATCGAAACCAATGAACTGACAGACATAATCAGAAAACTAAAACACAAGGTCCCTGGACCAAACGGACTGCTAGACAAATTAAAGCCCTTCCCGACAAAATGACACTTTACTTAAGACATATTCAACAATAGCCTCTCAGCAGGATACTTCCCAGACTCTTACAAACCAGCGACAATGATATTCATCCCCAAGACAGGTACCCCAGGCACTGACGTAAAAGACAAGACACCAATTTCACTCCTTTACATAGACGGCAAAATATTCGACAGTATTTTAAATAAACGACTGACGCTTTTTCTTGACAACAACGGACTTCACAACCCCCGACAACATGGCTTCAGACAAGATAGAGGAACTGACACAGCACTTTTAACCATTCACGAGACAATAGTTGACCACTTGAACAAAAAACACAAAGTTGACATAGTATTCGGGACGTCTACAAAGCATTTGACAAAATATGGCACTTAGGACTTAAACGCAAACTAACGAATGTAGGACTTCCTAAATGCTCATCCAGGACTCTCTGCGACTTCATTAGTCATTAATAAGGCTCGGACATTGGAGCATTTATAAGTTAAACGCCCAAAATGCTCCTTATGAACTCAGGTTGACTTCTATTGCGCACCAAGATTGAGTAATGTCAAATAACTGTATCATTCTTACCGGGTGGACAATGCACTTTAAGTGTATTTAATGGTTCATAGAGCTTAAACGTGAATGATCGAACTAATTTCACATAGCTATCTCCCAGTGATTGCTGAGACTGTTTATTTATGTAGCCTTTTTAATTTATACATTTGTTTCCCAATCCTTCATATTACCAATAATTAGTTCGTATAAATATACTTAAACTAAAAATAGATTAAAATGCGAATTTGATATTGATAGAGAGATAGCTTCAGTGAAATACCAGGGTATGTGTTTGTGTGCTATTGCCTAGGTAATCAAAGAAATTGTTTCCGTAATTATATTTTGATAGTTAACTAATTTCTAATGTTGAAGAGAAATCATATTACAGGTAAAGCTCGTACAGCGGACGATCTTTTAACGGGCAAAAAATATCCGTTCTATAAGGGCCATGTAGCCCTCACAATGACATCTTTAAATTATATGGTTTAACAAATATATTCTATGTCTACCATTAATCTAGTCATGCATTGATTTAATTTGATTATATTCACTTGATGAGTTAATGTATTGTTGTTCAGTTTTTTAAATAATTTAATTTTGTTACCCTTTTCCTATACATTTTATTTGATTAGAATAGTTCTATAAAAATTAAAAAGAGGTGTAACTATTCTAATATTAACCCTAGATTTTCACGTAATTCATATCTATTTAACTGTTAGTATCTTTGTTTTATTTTACATACCTTATTTTTCCGTACATTTGCTTGAGTAAGTGAATACTGGGTTGAATGTTTTGCAAGGCGTAGTGAAGAAAACGGACTGAAATCTTTCCCGAATTGACTCCCTAAGATGTTTCCCGCTATGCTAGTGCCCCTGTAACTTTCACAGAAGCAGAGATTATTAACACCCGTATTCCTCCTCATAAGTGCTCCCTTGAAAAATTTACCTCACTCCAAATCTTCTTCAAATGTTACGCTTATGATTCCCACTCTAAAGAGAACTGCCCATCATCAACAATAGTTTGCACGACTGCACTTCAACTACCAAAAAATATATCAACTGTCCTCCTCCATATAACAATCACCGCAACCAAACGTAAAGCTATTAAGGGGAAAAAGAAAAAAAAAAGACTTACTGACGCCAAAGACAGACTGACTAATAAGACGTACTTCCAAATCGTTAAAACCACCATCAAGAGACAGAGCCCACCCCCCGACCGACAATAAATAGTACCGACAAGACTCACTTCAAACTCGTAGCTCTCATCTTAGAAGCACATGTTGCCGCAATTACCAATGAACTCCCCTACAACGACATCCTATCAGAATCTCTCAGACTAAACTACGACTTGGACGCTAAATTCCCCAATATAGACTCTCAACGCATACTCGACATGTACTTAACTAACGGACAGACCACTCCTAAAGATGATCTATTTGCACCCAGCATCCTTCTCCTCTCCTTCAGCGCCATCACGGTGAGGAAGTAAAACCTGAGAAAAGAGCCAAAACCACTTCTGACTCCCCGACTTCTTCTAAACAACAACGACGCAACAATAAGACTCTAAGACCAAGATCCTCCTCCACCTCTAGCCATCCGACCACAACACCTCACTTTAGTCACCGTGTGTTCAGATCCAACTAAGACCTGACCCAATCCCTGACGTCCCGACTGGTTTTCAAACGAAATAATGAACAGAAAGACAAACGGACTGAAAATTCATGTTTATGGTGACCTAATAGACCCACACTCTTAAAAAATTTTCTCCAAGTAATAAACTCTAAATCAACCTAACCGTAACGATGTATTCAAGACTATTTGTGTTAATCTTAAGGGATTTTTAACTATACTTAATGACACCCATCATGGGTTTACGGTTTTTTCTGACTTGACTGAAACAATAGACTGTATCACATCTGCAAAAGGACTAACTGATCTTAGGAAAATTAATCTAGAACCTGTGAATCCACTTGCAATCAGAGCAAAACGAACAGTATTTATCAGAGGACTTGACCATGTCATTGTTTAAAACCATACGACTGACGAAATTAGGGAAGAACTAACGACGAAACAAACTTGGCTGACAAACTTGACTATTTTTAAATTTAAAGAATATAGTCATGTTTAAAAGATTACCTGTGGTGATAATGGACAAGCAGACAGAATAGTAAGAGACGGACTAATGGCCTTCCACACACTTATCCCCCCTCAAAACTGCAGCATTGAAAAATTCACCTCTATCCTAATTTGCTACAACTGTTATAAGTTTCAATCCCACATTTCTGACCACTGCCTCTCTTAAACAATAGTTTGTGAGATTGCACCTCTCCAACTAAAAAATGTCTCAATTGCCCTCCACCCCATAATAATAAACCGCACTCTCGCCCCCTCTTGTCCCTATAAACGGAAGGCCATAAAAGACAAAGAAAGACGACAAAATGACGAAAAAGACCGACAGACAAATAAAACTTACAGCGACATAGTTAAAACAACAATTAAGGAAACTGCACCGACTCCCCGACCAACCATTAATATTACTGACAAGACGAATTTTAAACTAGTAGCCATTATCATAGAAGCCCATGTAGCCGCAATAACAAACGACAGACCATACAATGACATGTTAAAGCGAAAGCCTCCGACTTGACTACGACCTTGACGTTAAATTTCCAGATAGAGGCTCACAAAGAATACTTGACATTTACCTTAACCCTGACCAAACCCAGACTTCCTCACCGACTAAAAAAACCCCAACGCACGACAAGACAACCCCCTACTTTATTGACCCTTCCTCCGAATCTGACATATGAGATGAGGGGATGCCTCCTCTGAATCCTGAAAAGAATCAGATGGGCCCTCCGCTCACTCAGCGCCATGCCAGCCAAGGTGTAAAACCTAAACAACGACAGGAAGACTCTCCTGATCCTCCGACTGAGACTAAGCAACAAAGACGTGACCCTCTCCCGACTAGACAGAGAAAAACCTCAGAGGCTTCATCTATGAGCATGCACGAGGTTGTCTTTAGACCCCACTTTACCTATAGAGTTTTCAGATCTGACAAAGACCCCTCACCTATCCCCGACGAACTAACTGCCAACTGGTTCACAAACAAGATCATTCAAGCAAACAAATTTGGACTTAAAATTCACGTCTGCGGAGACCTCAACAAATTTAGGAAATATCTTAAGGACGAAAGACTGACACCAAATAGGGTCCGATCCATATTAGGATTTTTGACCATGAGACTTTTAAACAATACCATACAATCATGCAATATGGACAGTACTGTAAATAAAAAACTGACAATAGTGCAACATAATGTAATGACTTGGACAAATAAGCGACATACCCTGACTAATATTTATCAGACAATAGACCCAGACATTATCTTACTCAATGAGACTTCATTTTTTGTCGAAGGACAACTTAAGATTTTTAATTATAATGTTTATAAGACCAATAGACTCAACGAATTACACACAGGAATTGCAATAGCCATTAAAAAGACAATATTTCCATATATAGATGACAATTTCGACCAAGACTTTTTAATTGCAACCATACAAACAGACCAAGGACCTTTAACAATAACGACTGGATACATTCCCCCGAGACTGACTTTAATCAATACTGCCGACTTCCATAGGATTTTTAATTGAGACCATCCAGTTTATTTTTTAGAAGACCTTAATGCTAACCACAGACACTTAGACTACAGGACAAAATTTTTTAAAGGGACTCAAATAGTTAAATGCAATAATGAAAATAGAATTAGACACATAGGACTATGGAGTATTAGGGAGTTCCTTTCCTATAGATAGAATTGAAATTAGTACTTAATTAATCTAAAAGGAATTAAGTGAGTATTCAAATTATTCTAATTTAAATACTTAATGTATCGATACTATGACATGTGTACATTACTGTATGTAGAAACCCTGATCAGGTGATCTGCTTTATAATATTTTTGGTTCCATTTCTATACCTTTTTAAGTTACAATAAAGATTATCTAATTTTTGATTGTGAAGCTAGTAGTTAGCCAACCTCAACCTGTTAAACTTTTAAAAACTATTTATTCTCTAAATAAACTTTACTCTTTTGTGATTTGAGCAGTCGTTCCCCCATCAATGTTACATTAATTAATAGTTAATAACTTGTAACATTTCTGATCATGTATTAAGTTAACAGTAGATTCTGAAACAGTATAGTTAAATTGGATGTTTATTAGAAAATCAGGTTTCACTTTAGAGCTATCGACGTAAAGTTGTTCGTTGAATATGCTATTTCTATGCAATGCCATTACCAAAGACAATATAAGATAGACATTCAACTTGATAAAGCACATGCAAAAATAATAACAACAAATCAGAAGCGATCAGTAGCATACGTCACACCAAACAATAATTAACGTACGACACCCCCCCCCCCCCTGGAATTCACAGAAGGATAATCTTTAGTCTTAACGTGAGACATCGTTAGAAATATAAATATTCTCTACTAATTAGGGATCAGAGATCGCATATGTGGTTCAATTTAGTATTTTGAATATAATCTACCTTCTATTCGGAGAATAGTCATACCTAACTAGGTATACCAAAGATAATATATATAAGATAGACGCTCAACTTGATAGGGCACATGCAAAATAATAACAACCTATCAGAAGCGATAAGTAGCATACGTCACACCAAACAATAATAAAAGTACGACCCCCCCCCTTGAAATTCACAGAAGGATAATCTTTAGTTTTAACGTGTGAAGTCATTAGAAATATAAGTATTCTCTACTGATTAGGGATCAGAGAACTAATAACTTTATTATTAATTAGGTTTACAAGATCGCATATGTGGTTCAATTTAGTATTTTGAATATAATCTACCATCTCTATTCGGAGAATATTTATAACTAAGTATACCAAACGAGTATTAATGTAAAATAGGTATCATATGAAGAGTTTGGTTCCAAAACGCTATAAATCCATTTTGATCAATTTGAGTTAAAATGTGTTTTCTTTACCAAGAAAGTACAAAGATGAAAACCACTATTTTCTGTTTCAATCATTCACATAGCATATTGAGGTTATAATAACATAAACAATTCAAATCCACAATACCGACGAAATACAATATTGATTTAGGTGGAAACTCATTTTTTTCAAAAGTGGCATTTATCGCGTTTTGGAACCAAACTCTTCATATTGTCTTAGACGACACTAAGTTGTAGGTACACCTTAACGCTGATTGGCTAAAAGTGCTGACGTCAGTGCAAACATACTCTGTATTTTATAACATGGAGTTGAGCGTCTATCCTATATTGTCTTTGGGTATATCAAGCGAGTATAAACCTATATAGGTAGGATATTGTCTTAGACGACACTAAGTTGTAGGCATACCGTAACGCTGATTGGCTAGAAGTTGGGTCAGAGTGCTGACGTCAGTGCAAACATACTCTGTAATTTATAACATGGAGTTGAGCGTCTATCTTATTTTGTCTTTGCCATTACCACTAGCGTGTTAAATTCAAATAATGCATTGTGTGTTATTTCTATCTGCTGTGAGTAGAAAAACATCTTTGGAAAGTACTATCAGTACCTTAACAGAAGTGTATTCACTCACTGGAAGGTTGAACCCTCCTGTCCACCTTTTAAATACCGTTGACATCTAACTAACATGTTGATAGTTTATTAAAACCCTAGTTTATTTAAAACTTTTGTGTTTATTTTAAAGACTTGTGCGTAACTCTTAGAACTTAGTACTATTTCAACTTAAATCTGATTACAATCATTCGGAACCTTCCTTGTGTTTAACTTCCTTCCCTAAAAACTTTTACCATTTATTCTCTAAAGTCAGTTTATAGAATTCAAATGATAGTACCTCCCAAGTTGGTAATATACTTAAAAAGAACCCGGAGACTTAAGTTGCTCTATGGGACAAGTTCAAATTATTAGTACATTTCATCTAATTAGACACTAGATGAATTATAATTAATTTATCCTCAAAAATATATAAGGTCAATTTACTAGGTTGCAATTTTCTCCAGATTGGGTGCAACTTTCTCAGGATTGGGTGCTGTTCTCCGAATTAGGTTTGATAATTTAGAGTTGTAAGTTTTCCGCCAAACCTAAGTTGCCTAATATTCGATTGTTTTGTATTATTTTTTGAAGAAATGTAATTAAATTACCACATTGGAGCATAAGTATTTGGTGTAAATGGATGTTATTTATTGCTGCAACCCACTAGGAGCACAGCTCTTCTCTTTCGATAAATCGAAAATAGTTTAGTTTTAATGGGTAACCCGGTGCATTCACTAATATTTTTAGCAAGCATATTTTGCTAGTATAATCATATAATAGTGAAAAAAATAAAATTCTGTGCGGACTTGTTTTGCACTTGCTGGCACATATTGAAGTTAGTTCTTCATCTTCAATACTGAACGGATTCGATTGAAACAAAATCCTAATGATATCATTATATGATCACTTCAGAGGGTAGGAAAGTGAATTACGAAATTTTCGCAAATTTGCCATAGTCGCAGCTCTCCCCGGGGTGTTATATGTCTTAAGACTAGAATCACCACGACCGCTCGACTTTCCCCTGACATTGCACTCACAGATCATTGAGTCAGGCGGCTAACCTAGCCGTTACAATCGTGTTAGCTTCTAGTGTAGATTTAGAAACGAGGGAGAGTACACGTGTGTGAGTCGCTCTCAGACCTGACTGAGTAAGTTGAGTAACGGTTCTCGTTAGCACAACAGCTGATGTTAACTTACACATTATTCTTCAAAATACTTTAGGTATCTGATCATTTTGCTCAATAATTTTCTCATCTATGAACATTTAACTGATGTTAAGAAGATTAATTGATGAATATTTAGGCAACAGATGCAATGTTAATGACTTGAATAAGCGTTTGGTGGAGCGTGTGCTAGATGCGTGTACCCTCCTCGTTTCTCAAACGTCACTGGCCGTGAGCGAATACTACCTGAACTGTCAGTCTGTTGCTAGGGTGACGTCATATGTGTGCTTTGACGTCACCACACGACACAGCGGAACAACAAGACGCCAAGGAAGCTGTTTTGACTGAAGCGAAGAGAGACAAGGAAGCTCACTTGACTAATTACTAACAACAAGTTGTTAACACGATGGTCCCGCTTATACGTTGTTGGTAAGCCGTTACACCGCTTCCTTCTACTAGTACTTCCATGCATTGAGTATAGCAAGATGTTTCACTGCTACCTCGACGCTAGGGGCCAAATAATTTTTTAACTGAGAGCGTATCAGCCAATCAGAGAGAGGGGTACCGTGACGTCACATAGGTACTACAAACGAGTATATGTATATATATATAACTGTCAGAGCTACATTTTCTTTTACTACCAATAACTTAATAAGCGGAAACCAAAGTAGTAATGTAAATTTTCAGGAAAAAAGATTAATTTGAGTTTAATATTATAACTTATATTTATTATAAATAGAAAAAAAAAAATCGAAGTCGGAACTAAAATATTTCGAGCAAACTGAATAGCGACTTATTAACTGTTCAGTCTCAACGCCATTGTGCAAGTCTTTAACCAC
The DNA here is from genome assembly GCA_947561585.1 of Caprella mutica. Taxonomy (NCBI): domain Eukaryota; kingdom Metazoa; phylum Arthropoda; class Malacostraca; order Amphipoda; family Caprellidae; genus Caprella; species Caprella mutica. The sequence continues at coordinate 251,683 of CANNZV010000311.1, read as the reverse complement.
ATACTGTAATCATGTTTTCTGGACAAAAACAATTTGTAGTTTGTACCGATCTTTAGATGTATTGATACAATTGATATAAGAACATTGTTCTTTTAACAGATGAGGCAAGAGCTACCCTTGATTGTCTGGATGGATTGGTTAAAGTTTGGATCCTACAGGAGCTGTTTATCAACACTGATTCGTCGTCAACAAGGAGGCTGTGGCTTTATTTTTAAGCGGGCATCATTAGTGAAACTTTAATTGGCCCTTTCCGAGTACAAGAGGGTGTAAACCTAACAATTCAATCCTACATTGCCTCTTTTGTTGAGTACTTGTTCCCTTGGCCTAATAGTTTGCAAGTATCTAGTTGGCAAAAGATGATTTTCTTGCATTACTTCGCACAATCTCATGCTTGAAGTGTTACAACTTTTTTCCTCATATCTCTGGGCATCAAGTGAGAGACTCTCATGACTTGATTGCCTTGTTCTCTGGTCTTAAATAAATAAAGCCCTGGTGAAATACAACCGCTGATGTGTCACATTTTGCATCACACTAGAAACAACACTTATAGATAGGAATATCAGCTATTTAAGTCTCATTGAACATTTCTGACCGTTTCATTTGAGAGACATTACATCAGGACTGTTTGACGTAAGACCAATGACAGTCTTGTCAAAAATGGAGGCACTAGTGTCATTTAGCTGCCTTATGACCTGCCTGCGTATTTTTCGCATATTTCGAGGGTTAATTCTTTTTCTCGTACCCTCATCTCTCCCTGGGTTTGTGTCGGGATTTTCCACAAAAGAAACTGTTGTTCTATTAACCCTACCAAGTTATAAAGCTAAATATAGAAGAGTCATCCCTTCTGCAGGACCTGCTACAATTTTTACCCTCTCGGTAGAAGTTAATCGCCCATTTTTTGGCCTTTTTACAGAGCTGCAATAAAGCGATGAACAGTTAAAATGCCTTCAAAATAAACGTTCATAACTTTCCAATTCCCTCATCGATTCAAAAAATATTTCAGCAAGACAATAACATAGAAGCAATCTTCCAGTGACCAAAGTTTCACTACTGTACGATCAATATTATTGAAATTATTCACAAAATAGTGATCTGCAATGAAGCGATGGACGTAGTGTACATACATCCAGATTGCTGAAGGTAGTAGAAGATTATATGATGCAGTCACATGGTGGGTACTGGGACCTTCTCTTCGCCATATCTGGGTACGGAGAGCTGCGTGAAGTAGGTTAAAAAAGCCTAAGGCCATATCAGTTCTTCGGATTCAGGCAAAGACTGGAATTGGAGTGGTCCCCTCTGCCAGCATCCTGGTGCTCTGGAATATTTTGCAGGTCGATAGTGTTGTTGATGGTGGATACCACAGATCATTGAATATAGGAAGATGTTTCACTGCTACTTGGACGCTAGTGGCCAAATAATTAATTAACTGAGAGCGTATCAGCCAATCAGAGAGAGGGGTACCGTGACGTCACATATGAACTACAAACGTACTAACAAACGAGTATATATATGTACATATATATAACGGTCAGAGCTACATTTTCTTCTACTACCAATAAGGGGAAACAAACCAAAGTAAGTAGTAATGTAAATTTTAATTTTCAGAAAAGAAGGTTAATTGAAGTTTGATATTTTAAAGTATATTTCTTATAAATGGAAAACAAGATTCGAAGTCGGAACTAAAATATTTCAAGCAAACTGAATAGTGACTTATTAACTCGGAATAGTGACTTATTAACTGTTCAGTCTCAACGCCATTGTGCTAGTCTTTAACTACAAATTGTAATCATGTTTTCTGGACAGAAACAACCGATCTTTAAATGTATTGATACAATTATTGATAAATGAACATTTTCGTACATTGCCCATTTCTCACTAGTTCAATATTTATGAAAGGTAAAATAATTAGTAAATTTAGTCACAGAACACAGCGCACGTCCTCATGCTAACGATATTGCATCAGATTCAGAAATAAACCGACGCTCGAAATTCATACTGAACACACGTACAAAACAGAAATAATTATATTACTTGAAAAATATATAATTTTATTATCAGTTTAATATCATAAATTAATATTTTTTTGTATAGCATAGTAAGTTCAATACCATTCTCTTTATGTCGTTTTTGAATAATTCAAAATAAGTAATGTATCAATCGTAGGCAACTACAAGGATAAGTCACGGTACGGACGATTCCGGTGCCAAGTGTCGCTAGTAAATTAAAAATACTGTAGTGCGACATCTTCCTATATTCAATGATCTGTGTTGCACTGACCAACAATAGAGCATATCATAATACCCACTTACGACCAGGACCCTTAACCCCTTCCGACCATCTACCAATAATAGCAATCATTTCTTCAGACCCAATCCAAATTAACCCCGATCTCAATTTAGCAAAATTGACTGGACTAAATACAAAGGAATTCTTAATGACTTCAACGTACCTAATTTAGAGACTGCCACTTTATAGGAAATAGATAACCACATAGAAACTTGGACTAACTTAATTAATGACGCAACTAGACAGACTACCCAATTACTACAATATAGGAAACTTCCAGGCATTCAGCCGATTAATAGAATACTGAGACTACAACAAATTTTTAACCGACAAATGACTATTTTAGAAGCTTAACGGAACCTATACAATAAGACAGCAATTTTTAACCTCTTACGCAATGACATTAGTAACGAATACCAATGATTATATAGAGAATTGGGACAGCATAGTAAGACACATTGACACTAATTACGACCCCTCGACATTTTTTAAATCCATTAAGCGAATGACAGGCACGACATATAAACCCTCCTCTTATTTACTCCAAAATAACAAAAAAATTTACGACTTTAAACTAAAAGAACCAATCTATAGACAGCACTGACAAACTATTTTTAATGCAGACGACCCTGACGGAAATGACTTCAATCACGATTTTATTCATATAATAGAAACAACAATGACCAATAAACTTACCTAATTACCCCTCATGACCATAGTGACTATAATAGATTTCATTTCAACGACTACCCTGCAATAGAACATTCAGAAGTTAAGACCGCCATACGACAGCTGAGAAACAAAGCACCCGGACTCAATAAACTCAAAGCAAGACAACTCAAAGCACTACCTGACAATAAGACCATATTTCTGATTGACATTTTTAACCTCTCCCTTTCCGCAGGTTACTTCCCCGACAAATATAAATATGCACTTATGACTTAAATACCAAAAGCAGGCAACTCAGGGACTAATGTAAAAGACAGACGACCAATTTCATTAATATAATTTTGTCAAAATTATTTAAAAATTTTTTAAATAGGCGACTAACTAACTTTTTAACTTACAAAGGACTTCACAATAGTAGACAACATGGATTCAGGCCAGACAGAGGTACACAGACAGCATTAATAACAGTTCATGCAAAGACAATATAAGATAACTTCTAGCCAATCAGCGTTAATGTATTCCTCGACTTAGCTTCGTCAAAGACAATATATTACCTAGATAGAAAATTACTAGCAAAGACAATATAAGATAGACGCTCAACTTGATAGGGCACATGTAAAAATAATAACAACCAATCAGAAGCGATCAGTAGCATACGTCACACCAATCAATAATAATTTTACGACTCCACAAGTTCAGACTAGAGACTGTCCCTCTGTGAATATGGTTCGTTCAATTGTCGGTTTGTCATTGTTTGCAGTGACGTATGCTACTGAATGCATAGATCGTTTCTTATTATTCTTGCATGTGCCCTATGAAGTTGAGCGTCTATCTAATATTGTCTTCGGTTCATGAGACAATAGTTAGATATTTAGGTCCAAGATATAGAGTAGACATAGCATGTAGGGACGTAGTTAAGGCATTGACAGAATTTGCTATTTAGGACTAAAATACAAATTAAATGAGATAGGACTTCATGACTATTCAGAAGACAGACGAGCTAGTATTAGGATAGGTAACTGCATAGGACCCTCATATCCCCTAGAGACGAGCGTTCCGGAAGGCGCCTGTCTATCCCCGACTCTTAACTTTCACGTTCACGACTCCTCTACCATACACAGACTACGTACAATATGCAGATGACATCACTCAAATAATAGCACTACCAGGACCCGTAAGGACAATAGCACACAATACCGCGACAGCAATCGGACAAATTAATGACTATGAAAACCGCTGGAAAATACAGACTAACTTGACCAAATTCAAAATACTAAAAATCAACAGACATAAGACGCACCCTGTAATAGTTAACAACCCAATAGACTACACCAACAAAGTTGCTATTTTAGGAATGACTTACTCGACCTTCGGACTACAACCTCAAGTGACTGCAAGACGCGTAATAGCCAACAGAACCCTGACTAGACTCCAACGATTTTGAACACTATCCTCCGATAATAAACGACGACTCTACAAGACGATAGTTAGACCGCAACTCCTTTATCCAATAGTTCCCCTCAATACCTTATCCATGACTCAGACTAGACTACTACAACAAGTACAGAATAGGGCCCTACGATTCATAGATAAAATTTCCCTACGCGACGCTACCTCTCTGAATTAATCCATAGCAGACATGACTTACCCCCCCGTTAATCTATACATTCACCAACGAGCTAGGAACACCTGGACAGCAGTTAGGGACAAACTACCAGACACATAAGACACACATGGAAATACTAGTAGAAGGATGGGGCGTGACTATTAACCAACAACGTATAAGCGTGACTATCCCGTTAGCACCTTATATAAAGGCCCATTTACACCACAGAACATTGAATAGAAGAAGTGTAGATCCCATTATATTACTCTTGAGTGCAGTTTACAGTGACGTCACTTCAACTAGAGCCACTCAGCCAATCAGAGGCATCGTTTCACCAGTTCTGTTTGAGTCCGTATTTTGAATGCGTATTACAACCGAAATCGTGTCAGTTTGTGTTTTTTGCAAAGAAGATTAGTTTATTATTGCTTAGTATCTGGGCTATAGAATATAGATAATCGTGTACTTAATTTGGTAGGAATATATGACTCCCAGCAAAGATAATGAGCTGAGGTAGAATGCACGCTCAAACTGTTTTCGAGAGTGTTTATAGTGACGTCATCGATCAATGGACGTGATTGGTTAAAATTTTACGACTGGGTACACCATGTGTACACGTTCGATCTGAGCTTCTTCTTATTCAATGTTCTGTGATTTACATTATGTTCAGTTCACTCTAATCTAGTGCAGCGCGTCAGTGTCTAATTGTACGTGTAAAGGCCCATTTACACTATGCTTCATGCGGCGCCGCATCCTCATTACAGCTCTAAATGGTCACCCACACGCTGCAAAAGCTGTGCCCACTTCGATCAAGACATGTCTGATATTTCAAGACGCATGCAGCGACGCACTCTCACTGTCTCTCAGTAGCAATTGTGCTTTCAACTGATAAGGTGGTGTGTAAAGTGAGTGCTCGCAGAATGGAATGGAAGAGAGACGAGGTTGTTCTGCTCATAGACACTTACCAAAGGTATCTTTGTCTATGGAATGTCAAGATGAAGGAGTATAAGTGTAAAGATTTACGTGATGCTGCCATGAAGGAAATTTATAAAGTCATGAATAATGTCAATTCATTGATTACTGATGAGGTTATTAAGTAAAATTCATACATTGAGAGGACAGTACAAGAGAGAATTGAAATTCCAGAGAGACTAGGAAATCAGGAGCGGGTACAGACAATATATTCACTCCTAAATTATGGTGTTTTAATCTTTTTCATTTTCTGCAAGATGATATTTGGCGTACACAGTCATCGTTGGATACCGTGAAAATGGTAAGAATATTTCAATTCAACAAATTTATGAATATTTGTTACTTGTAGGGTGTATTTGATTGTTCTCATGGAATTTGGTGTTTAATCTATTGTTTACGCACATATTTATTGTATTTCATTGTTATGCATTCTTTGTTCGAAAAACAATTTTATTAGATTTAAATTTCATCAATATTAGTTGAATTAAGTTTTGTTAGAAAAATGAGTTGAATATAAATCTGGAAAAAAATTGAATGGAATGTAATGTTTTCTTCTCACATCATTAAATAGGGTAATTTAATAAATACATATAAAGAATGAATACCATATATTATTAAATCTTCAAAACTGAAGAAAGTATACAAAAAATAAAGAAGATAACATTTCGCAAATTATTTAATAGCTGCTCCTAGTCCTCGAGTCCAATCATTCGTCGTTGCCAATGGACCGCACCTTCGTTGTTGAAGAAGGCGCAGAATTGATCTCGGATAGTTCTACTTTCTAATGTTGGGTTCCTGGATCTTGTAGGTTCCAAAGGAACCAAAGCAGTCTCGTTCCTCCATAATCCGGGCTCGATGATTCCTTCTTCTTCAATTTCTATCTGATGAACCTGATATATTGCAATTGTTTTCCGAATCTTGCCTCAAAAAATTGTGAAGAGCACAGCAAGCGAGAACAACTTTCTCGGTGTTATCAGGGGATAGGGTTATTGTTGTTTTTAACAGACGAAACCTGCTAGCCATAATTCCGAAAGCATTTTCGACAATGCGACGGGCTCGTGATAATTGATAAGAAAATACTCGTTGTTCATCTGTCTGGTGCCTATGTGGGAATGGCTTCATTAAATAAGGCTTTAACGGAAACTCATCATCTCCAACAAATACATAGGGAAGGGTTTTATCCGAGTTTGGAAGTTGAGATGGTTCTGGGAGTTTATCTCGTTTTGTCTCTAATAAATTACTGAGGGATGTATTACCCCAAACACCGCCATCAGAAATTCGACCATTTGCTCCAACATCGACATATATAAATTCATAATTTGAATTGACTGCTGCCATCTAAACAATGCTATGAGAGCCCTTGTAGTTAAAATAATAGGAACCACTTCCAGGCGGTGGCTGTATCTCGATATGTTTCCCATCGATTGCTCCCAAAAGGTTAGGAAAATTCCAACGAGTGTAGAACGATTTAGAAATTTGCTTCCATTCTTCCTCCGATGTGGGAAACTGCAAAGAAAGAACAGACAAATTAATAGTATTCATAAGTTTATTTTAAATAATTGATCTTAATTATTTCTCGTTTTTTTCAGGAAGAAGGGTTCACATCTCTCGATGTAGAGGATATAGAAGAACTGCAGTCACCAACGGAAGCTACCGATTCTTCGGAAACATCTTCGAGAAATACCACTCCCATTCCTCCGACTACTTCCTATGGTTTGAACCTATCTATGACGAGTGCCCTTTCAAATTCTGCAGTTGATGAAAACGCCTCACCGTGTTCTTCTCATGAAAGTAGCAAAGGCAGAAAAAGGGAAGTTGAAGAAGATGGTAACAGGGAGCTCTTTGCTTCTGCAGTAAAAACGACTATCAACTCCAAGGGAAGAAGATGATGAGTTCAAAGCCTTCAGTAGAAGTGTAGGATTTGAATTGAGAACAATTAATTGACAGAATACTTTACAATGTAAATTAGCAAAAAAAATTATTAATGAAGTTTTGTTTATGGCATCAACGGAAACACTCACTCTCGACTCGAAAGTATTAAACGTCACTGTTTCAGATATGTTTTTTATTTCATTTGTTTCTTAGGGGAAAACATAATGTTGAGTGCGGTTAAAAGGTTTTCTTTTGTTGATTAGATTTATTTGAAATTATTTATTTAGTTAAACGGATTTATTTTGTTACTCTTAAAATATATTGAGAACATTATATTGAGAGATTTAATAGGAATTTACTTTTTTTTACTTTCAAAATATATTGAGAAAATCATATTCGTCTTCTTTCTTCCCCAATTGGTAGCTGTGATTTTTTATAAGTATGAAATAGATCAAACTGAGGTACATCATCGATATGAAGAATATATTTGTTTGATTCAAGCGTACGGTATCACTTAAAATATTTTTATTTATTGAAATCAAGAACAACAAATCGATTTGTATAAATTTTCTGAAGAAACTGGTGATTATTTAAATACCGCGCCAATAGTTTTAATTAATGATACATTCTACGCGGTTTAAATAATGTACGTGATAGTGATGTAATGATTGTTATTATTAGAGCAGGAAAAAAATAAGAAAATGAGAAAGATACTCCACCTGTATATCTAGAAAATGATTATAGTTATTTGAATTTATATTATAATTCCCAGAAAAACTTATTAGGTCCAGAATGCAAACATTAACAATTGGGATTATAGATTACTAGGATACTTCAGTTATATAAATATTATTGAACTTACCTTCAAGAAATCATTCTTCAGATCTTGATATATAGCGTCACAAGTTTCAGGAATTATTTTGCAGAGGCTTGATATTGATATTCTAGTTTCAAATTGTAACCTAGAGTTTCATCTTTCTGGATTGAATGAGTAATTTTTTCGAGAAGAAATTAGAATTTCACATATGAAATCTCATATATTTTTGAAACAATTCGGAATTCGTCGAGAGCTCACTGAAAATGCTACCATAACTCCCTTTGTTTTTTCTCTGCAAGAGCCAATCATGATGAGTCCATTTCTTCCTTTTTCTTCTCTTATTTCTCGGAGGTTGATAGAGTGCTGCTACAGCGATAGCAGCACAAGCGAGCTCTTCGTCACTACTCATCCTTGGTGGCGTAATGTGACGTCACCCGTGACGTGACTCGGCGCATCAGTCAAGAGAGCTTCCTTATCTCTCTGCGCGTCAGTATTTATTTATTAAATAAATAATTTTAGAGTTTCTATTCTTCGAAAACTCAGGCTTGTAGTACCTAGTAAACAGCTGATGTGTACTCGCACACTACTCAGCAAAATACTTTAGGTATTTGATCATTTTGCTTAATAATATTTATCTTATATTTAATTGATTTAAGAAGATTGATTGATGAATATTTAAGCAACAGTTGCAATGATAATGACTTGAAGAAGCGTTAGGCTGCCTTCACCCCATAAGCTGTTGAGCAGGCAGTATTTGAGAAACACTGTAATGCATTGAAGCGTTCACACCAAAAGCAGGCAGTTGAGCAGTCAGACGCGGTTAGCAAAGCAGCTGGCGTGACTCATGAGATGCGATCGATTCCTGCTCCTAACCGCTGCTGTGCAGGTTGCCAGATGTGAGATCAGTGTATTCAGGTATACAGAGGCGTCGAAGAGAGAGATTGTGAACAATCGCTATGGCTATTGAGCAGCTTATATCAAGAAGTATTTGAATACCAAGCTAACAGGCTTGCATCTAAACCGAAACATAGCGACTGGAACTATATATCAAACCAATGGAGGAAAATTAGACAGATATTGATATGAAATCATAAGATTTTGTATAAGAAAATTTTTATTTAACTAAATAATTTTTCTTTACCTCTGTATGATTGAATCGATTTGATATTTTATTTCTGTATATATTTCACAAAGATAAATGTGTTAATATCAATTTAATTATATTATGTTATTGTTTATTTTACTTCTATTTTTTGTTAGAATGTCTAACTAAAATAAATTACCTAACATTATTATTAAGTGGAGCTGGTCATTTGAATTGTCGAATGTATCTAGATTCACTAACAAAAAGTATCTAGATACACTTATTAATAAGAATTTTTAAGATACAAATACAATGTACTCTGATTTACCCATAAATAAATTTCTATTTACAACACTATGCAATAGTTTAAACTTTATAAAAAGTTCCAAGTGGAGAAGAATTGCACAAATAATCCAATTAATGCTGTAATAAAATATTATTTTTATCAATAATATAATTACAAAATAGTATGATAATAAATCGATCTAACAATATAAATTTATTTAAAAAATATTACATTTTACATAACAATTAACAGAGAGAAATTCATCTATAATACAAATAATATTTCTAATTCTAACTAGCTTTAATGAATAGAAAGAGAACGACCGCCAGATAGAAACTGCTTCATCAACTGCTCGCGGTGTGAAGATCACACTGCTTTTGGTGTGCAGGCACCCTTAGGCGGAGCATGCGCAAGCACCGTGGTGCGTCAAGGCCATTCTATAGTGTATCAGGCCGGACCATTCTGGCGTTTATAGTTTGAACAGCTGTTGATTGAAATCATAACAAAGCGCTACGCTTCCATTAATTTAGATAGGAATAAATAGGAAAAACCGGTTTCGCTCCCATTTAATTAACTTATTTTAATAGTTACGAGTGGAATTTTAATTTAAAATTTTTACAGTGTATTCATTAGAATCTCTAGTATCGAATGGTATATTTTTTTTCTATAAATTTTAATTTTTAATGGTAGAAATCTTCAATTGCAATGTATCTATAAATTAGCGAGTAGCCGAGTACTGATAAAATAGTTCTAGTTAAAGTAGGAGGTAACATCCTAGATTCTTAGGTATTGTGATTCAAGGAAATACAAATACTATACCAGTGTTTTAGTTCAACTTTAGTTCTATTATAACAGTAACTGGCAAGGTATACCCTGAATAATTTTATGTAATTAGCTGCTTAGTCTGCTGTCCTTAATTCAATAGGTATTCAAGTTACCTGGTAGTCTATAACCATATTGAGCCTTAATTAGTTGAGTACCAAGTCATAATTCCACAGTTGCAGCTTATTAGTTTTTTGTTCTCAAAATGAATCTTATATCACCCTCTAGGACTGCTGCTTTTTATTTTTTAATCTTTTGTTACCTTTAATTTTTGGATTCCAAGATTATAAATCAGAAAAACATTCGATGATTTTGGCCTTTTGCTAACTTTTTCTAAATTGCAGAGAAAAAAATAAAAATTTTGTTCTTGAGATACAGTATATGAATAGAGTTAATGCTAGCTAGGTATATATAATTTATATATATTCATATACCTATTATATTATGATATCTAAATTTATAGGTAAATTAATTTTACTTCATATTTCAAAGTGTGGATAAAGTCGCCAGTATATTGGCAACTTTGGAGAGCGAGAGGTTAAATAAGTTGAAAAACCTTGTAAATAACTCATAATATAGAAATACTATTACAGTATTATTAATAGGCTCAAGAGATTATAGATACACACATGAATCATGAAACATAAAAATGTAAAATCTTCACAAGGAAGTCAAATTTCTTCTTTAAAGTATCTTGAAGGTGGCGATCTGAATAATTTCATCGCTAAACTGGTGACTTTCATGCCACACTTTGAAATATAGATTTTAATTTATCTAATTAGAACCTAAGATTTAAACCTAACTTCCTATATTTTCTTAATCAGTTTGGTACCTAACTAAGGCCAAGCAGGTAAATTGCGTCACACTAACTAACTGCGGCCAGTAACAAGTTAACAACAGAAACATCATAGCTTCATAACACACATTAAGAACATAAAGTAATAAATTATAGCACACATTGTGCTTAATTTGGTAGGTATGCAACATTTTATTGTAATTTAGGTTCAGAATGTTTTAGACTCTATTGAGAGGGCGGTAATTAAAAATTAAAGGGCCGCAATTTACCTGCGTGACCCTAGCTTAGGGACTCTGCAAGTCTACAAAAATCAGTATCTGAGAGAAATATAGAATGTTTTGAAAGCTCTTTATTTTATTCATAGCCAATTACTAGTAAATACTAAATCTAGGAATTAATAACAAAATGTTCTTAACTTATTGCCTTATAAAACAGTATATTAACATTTACCAAATACTAGGTAGGTACTATCAAAGAAAAGTGTAACCACTTTATGTTAATTTCTCTCAACTAACTGGTTTCTAATTTCCTATTACATTTACATTTTTACAAATTTGTTATTGTATAAATTAGGTAATGGGAACATATTAATTAATTTCTAATATCTAAATCAACACTCAGATTTGTGTTGAAGAATGTTCCTTTGTAAAATCCTTGTTTTAGCTATACTGTGGCAGTACCGATAATCTTCATAAACCGTATCCGTCATTGCTTAATCTAGAAATGATTTTTTTTCAGTCAAAGAGTGTAATCAATTCATATTAAATTTATTGCACGAGCAGACGTAATTACAATGCGATGTTTCTCAATTCCACTCAACATGAGGTAAGCTTTTATTATTATGTTTTAATGAAATTTCATCATATCTAGCTGTTATTCAGATTGTAGCACAGATTAATTAAATATATTTTTCATTTCAAACAGGCAGTGTTTGGCCATTGTACTTATTACTTATCCAAGGGCTTTACGATGTCAATATGCTCTTTTACGATGTCTGTGTGCTCCTTTACAATGTCTGTGTGCTCCTTTACAATGTCTGTGTGCTCCTTTACAATGTCTGTGTGCTCCTTTACAATGTCTGTGTGCTCCTTTACAATGTCTGTGTGCTCCTTTACAATGTCTGTGTGCTCCTTTACAATGTCTGTGTGCTCCTTTACAATGTCTGTGTGCTCCTTTACAATGTCTGTGTGCTCCTTTACAATGTCTGTGTGCTCCTTTACAATGTCTGTGTGCTCCTTTACAATGTCTGTGTGCTCCTTTACAATGTCTGTGTGCTCCTTTACAATGTATGTGTGCTCCTTTACAATGTATGTGTGCTCCTTTACAATGTCTGTGTGCCCCTTTACAATGTCTGTGTGCCCCTTTACAATGTCTGTGTGCCCCTTTACAATGTCTGTGTGATCCTTTACAATGTCTGTGTGCTCCTTTACAATGTCTGTGTGCTCCTTTACAATGTCTGTGTGCTCCTTTACAATGTCTGTGTGCTCCTTTACAATGTCTGTGTGCCCCTTTACAATGTCTGTGTGCCCCTTTACAATGTCTATGTGCCCCTTCACAATGTCTGTGTGCCCCTTCACAATGTCTGTGTGCCCCTTCACAATGTCTGTGTGCCCCTTCACAATGTCTGTGTGCCCCTTCACAAAGTCTGTGTGTTCTTTTGATTAATAATAACTTCTTGGTGAGAAACTGTGATAACTAAGGGATAATAATATAAAATATACTGATATTCAATATTTGTAATTTCTTTTATTGTTCACTGTAGATAAATATGACGAAACTAATCTTTTATATTTGGTACTACATGCTTTTTTCGGTAAATAGTTCTAACATCTTAATATAGCCAATTACATAACTTGCAGTGGTAACTAGCAAGCTTAATTACGACTTGTCACTGAGTATAGAGCACTCTGGTTCTCTGGAGTCTGAACTGGTTCCATAAAAATTACAATACCTTGTAACCTTAAAGTTAACATTGCACATGTCATGGGATGATGGGAAAGAAATGATGGTTACTACCTATATTAATCATCATTCATTATAGATATTTACATAATATAATTTAGGCAATTATGATTTTTAATTGATGATTAAATTAATTAGAAGTAGTTATACCAATACATTATCATATTATGCATTTATTGATCATTAGACTCAATGATTCATTTGACATATAGCTACTGTAATACATGTTAATGGTCAATATGTAAACTTGAATTTATCATTAACAGACTACCAAGGTTTCCCCCAGTTTCTCCTGGGGGAAACTAAAAAAACCTCCTTGAGGTTTCCCCTAACCAACCCTGCCCGAACCCCCTTGCCAGGTCATTAAACAATCATGAAGTTTGCAGTACAACAAACTAGCGGATACAACATACTACATTAGCAACTCTCAGTTATTTCTATCCAAGTAGTTCTTCATTTGTTAAACTAGGTAAATAAAGATTTAAAAAAACAGGGAGGGGGGGCTCGTGACCGGGGGGGGTCTTGACCGTACCCCGTCCACTCCACCTCATGACTGAAATAACACTTGGGTATACCTAACCTCCGAATAGAAGGTAGATTATATTCAAAATACTAAACATATGCGATCTTGTAAACTTAATTAATAATAATGCAATTAGTTCTCTGATCCCTAATCAGTAGAGAATATTTATATTTCTAATGACTTCACACGTTAAGACTAAAGATTATCCTTCTGTGAATTTCAAGGGGGGGGGGGGGGGCGGGGGGTCGTACGTAATTATTGTTTGGTGTGACGTATGCTACTGATCGCTTCTGATGGGTTTTATTATTTTTGCATGTGCCCTATCAAGTTGAGCGTCTATCTTATATTGTCTTTGGTTGCTCAGTCAGGTCTGAGATCGACGCATACGCGTGTAATCGCCCTCGTGTCTAAAACAACACTGAAAAGATAACGGGATTGTCAGAGCTGGCATCGTCTATGTTAGCCGCCTGATGACACATTGACGCAAAATTTAGACTTTACTCTACTTACTATTAGATACTTCAAACCACAGAACACTGAATAAAAGATCAAGAAGGAGGCTGTGGCTTTATGTTTTAAGCGGGCATCATTGGTGAAACGTTAATTGGCCCTTTCCGAGTACAAGAGGGTGTAAACCTAACAATTCAATCCTACATTGCCTCATTTGTTGAGTACTTGTTCCCTTGGCCTAATAGTTTGCAATTATCTCGTTGGCAAAAGATGATTTTCTTGCATTACTTCGCACAATCTCATGCTCGAAGGGTTACAACTTCTTTCCTCATATCTCTGGGCATCAAGTGAGAGACTTTCATGACTTTATTGCCTTGTTCTCTGGTCTTAAGCCCCATTGTGCATTTCTGACCGTTTCATTTGAGACATTACATCAGGACTGTTTTGACGTAAGACCAATGACAGCCTTGTTAAAAATGGAGGCACTAGTGTCATTTAGCTGCCTTATGACCTGTTTGTGTATTTTTCGCATATTTCGAGGGTTAATTCTTTTTCTCGTACCCTCATCTCTCCTTGGGTTTGTGTCGGGATTTTCCACAAAAGAAACTATTGTTCTCTGAACCCTTCCAAGTTATAAAGCTAAATATAGAAGAGTCCTCCCTTCTGCAGGACCTGCTGCAATTTTTACCCTCTCGGTAGAAGTGAACCGCCCATTTTTTGGCCTTTTCACAAAGCTGCAATAAAGCGATGGACAGTTAAAATGCCTTCTAAATACATAAACGTTCATAAATTTTCAATTTTCTCATGGATTCAAAAAATATTTCAGCAAGACACTAACATAGAAGCAATCTTCCAGTGACCAAAGTTTCACTATTGTACGATAAATATCATTAAAATTAGTCACCAAATAGTGATCTGCAATAAAGCGATGGACGCAGTTTATATATAGTTTATATACATGTAGCTCACGAAACACTAATGACTCAATTAAGGACTTGCAGTCCGACGCCTGCCAGGTACCAAACACTAATCAGAATTCGCCGCAACATCAGACAACACTACACTCACAGACCTGGGACAAGCTGATCCTCGAACTTGAGCAGAAATCCTTCTGGAGGCAGGTCTCACGTTTCCTCGGCAGTAACTAACATATATCTCCAGTCACAATATGGAAAAACTACATACTGTCGAGGAGAAAAAAAAACACTTTAGGGTACACTGGCAGGAAATTTTCTCCGAAGGCGAAGAAAAAGACAATGACTTTACATACACAGTAGAATACAACATGCTCCACAGACTCGCACACATCACAACCCCATACCACTCATCAGACTTAAATAGACTAAATGACGCTTCCCCACTAATTTCACTGACTAAATTTAAATCCGTCCTGAGAACATTCAAAGACAAAAACCCTGGTCCCTCAGGAATCTCAACACAACAACTCCGATACCTCCCAAACAACATGATACACTCTTTAGATAACATATACAATAATGCTATTTCTGCTGTTTATTTTCCTGACCAGCTTTAAGTAGCTCACATGGTGCTCATCCCTAAGGGTACGTACACACAAGCGGAGCGCAAATAATATCATTGTTTATTCGGAGTGCCGCTCCGCTCGCAGTGTGAACAGCCAAGCGTCTCTGCATACGAATACCAAACCTCATTAATGGCGCTCCGCTTGTAGTGTGTTTGAGCCTTAAGGGGGAAGCACCCTCACAACACAGCATATAAAATTACAGACCGATTTTACTGTTAGACACATTCACGCAAAAATACTCAACTCACACTTACAGAACAACAACTTACTAAACACTAGGCAATACGGATTCCGGTCGACCAGGGGAACACACACTGCAATAGCCTTCATCAACAAAATAATAGCATACCATATCAGAAATAAATTTAAAATTGATGTTGTATTAAGGGACGTCGCAAAGGCGTTCGACAAGGTCTGGCATGTTGGACGGAAGCACAAACTTTTGTCTCTAGGATTCTTCCTTTGCGACTACCTGGACGATAGGAAGGCGGCGATTAGGCTGGGCAGATACGTGGGCGAGCTTTTCGATTTGTGTACGGGGGTGCCGTAAGGGGCCAACGTTCTATAGTTTTTATATTCACGACATGCCCGAACCAATCCATAATTCAGAATACGTTTGCTTCGCTGATGATATCACACAGATCATATCCACACAACACTCATATAACCTACATTCACGCAGAACCCAACGTGCAATTGAACAGATAAACACATACGAAGCACGTTAGAAAATTACAACAAACACTAACAAATTTCAGATAGTCCCTATCAACCACGTTAAGACAGGCGAGATCCTTGCGGACGACCTGCCGAAGTGTCTATTCCTCTCAGGGTAGGGTCCTTGGTCTCCACTTTAACTCGCGCGGTTTTGCCCCTCAAATAGAAAACAGAGTAAACATAGCCCGCAGCAAATTGTTGAAGCTATCGCTTCGGCAATTTGCTGCCTCGCACCAAACAACACCTTTACACTGCAATAGTTCGATCAGCCCTCCTTTAACCTTACTATCCCAACTACAACGCGTTCAAAACCAAGCACTCCGATACATCACAAACACTCGCAAAACTGACTTCATTCACGCACAAAAACTACATGAACAACAAAACATCCCTTCAATAAATATAACACTTCATCGGCAAGCAAACACCCTCTGGGAAAAAAGTAGCTACTAATAACCCTGAAATAGACCAACAATTCCCCCTAATGTCTGACCAATTTCATAATAGAAAACAAATTTTTCCCAGCAGCAAAAAATAGCCCTCTTCTCCGAACCCGCACCTTTGTACACATAACGAACTGCTCGTTCACTAGCCATCTCTCCTATTCGCGAGTGGGTAAGTCGCCATCAAGGATTGGTACTCTGTCAGCCATACTTACAGGTCGTAAGTGAAGGGGGGACCAAGAGCGGATGGCTGGTCGTTGGTTGCTGTAGGGTGATCTGCCGCGGCCCCCGCTTGCGTGAACTCGTGAGACTGATCTGTGGGGGCAGCCAGCCCATCGTAAGTCGCCTTGGCGCTCAGGTTGGTAATCAAGCAGCCTTAACCTGTCACTCCCACGAGTGGCAAGGGCCACCAGGCCATTGTGAGTCGCCTGAACACCCTGAGACTATCCGGATCCCTTACGTTTACGATTCTCAAACCTTCATCTCGTCGGCGCCTTCGACCCGCTGCGAAATCAGTGAACCACTGGTGCCGTGGGGATGGGGGTTTGAAGGAGGTTCTGGCGACGACCAAGGGGCCCAGCTAATTGCCGCTTTTCTGTCGTCCCATATTTATTTTATATATGCCTATGACAACTCCAAGCTATATACGTTGAGCTCGTGAAGGTACCATCGGGCAGCTGATGTGCTCCGTGTTCGGAGGACGGTCCCTCGGGACTTTCTTTGCAAACGGGGAGCGCGGTTGCTTTCCGGGGGTACAACCACGAGCAACCCCATACTTATCATTTTTTTGCTCAGTTCACGTTCAGTTTAAACTTCACTTCGGGCGGGGTGCTCACGAGGATGTCACCGGGCGTTGCACCGTTCCCCGCGGTCGGGGGATGATCTCAGTGATCAGCCCACGGGCGTGGGGCTCGGGTCCGTTTGGTGGTATTATTGCGGGTACCTCGGACCACAACTGTGCCATCTTGCTGCTCTTCAGCCCGGGTCCGTTTCTGGTCCCCTTCTTCGCATTGGGGTCTCCCGGTGGGCCTTGATCTCTTTCCGCCTCTCTTCTCTTACCTGCCAGTGGAAGGAGAGGGCTGAGCTTTGGGCCTTCCAGGAGGGGCAATGTGGAGGGGGGTTCGGGGGTCGCAGTGCTCTACTCTGCCCATGCAGCACTGAATGGGTCAGTTATGGGGCGCAGCGGCTATTGGTAAGCAAAGCTTGGGAGTGGGTGGGTTGGTGCCTTGTCTGTCTTCGTACAGCAATGGACGAGGTAAGAGTTGGCCTCCGCCTAAGATGGTGGCAATGTGGCACGGAAACAAACCTTTAAAACCGTCCGCTCTTCCTCTGGGCACGGCCTGTCTCCTTTCGCTCCTTCCTCTTTCACTATTAGATGAGGCTGGAGCGTATCCTAGTCTAGAGGGGGGCGGAAGTATGAGTACATTCTAACCTTTAAGCAGTGGCTCAAAGCGCGTGGACGTAGCCTCGCCTGGCTGCCCGCCTCCTCGGGCCAATGTGCGACATGCTGGCTCTTGGGGGCGGGATGATGGGTGGGGCTGCGTGTACAACATACCAATAACAGAGCGTCTCACAAAGCAGTTAGAAACGGTTGCATCTCGATTGGAATTACAGGAATCAATACTGAAAATCTTAGTAATAGTACATTAGTCCGCACTCAGTGCATTGATGTGCAATTTATTTTTTACCCTATCCTCACCACTTCTCGCTTCATATCACCAGTTATGTGACTAATCACCTTTTTCTTCTCTTTTTCTCCTACTGTCTTTAGTTTCATTTTCATCAAATTTCCTTTTGATGTTAGCGATATAGTTTTTGGTTCCGAAACAGACTTCAATTCTTTGAGTCATAAGATTTTATTTTTTACCCTATCCTCACCACTTCTCGCTTCATATCACCAGTTATGTGACTAATCACCTTTTTCTTCTCTTTTTCTCCTACTGTCTTTAGTTTCATTTTCATCAAATTTCCTTTTGATGTTAGCGATATAGTTTTTGGTTCCGAAACAGACTTCAATTCTTTGAGTCATAAGATTTGAGAATAAAAAAGTACCAAGTTGCATAGGTGGTTTTTATCATTATATTATCAAACTTAATAGTACTGAATGTAAATAAAAATAATATGCTGCTTTAAAAGGTTGGATATACTTAATCCCATCATGCATCTTGTGTTCATGAATGATATTTTTATAGTAGATAACATATTATCGCACCATGTAACATATGCAACAAAATAGGTAAGTTAAACCCTTACATATATATATTGATTGTGTTTGTACATAATACTTTTATTTATTATTTACTTCCGTTGTAAGGTAATTACTACATGCATATTCTCCACGCTGATCAGATGTCAACAAGAGTTATAAATAAATTTATATTTTGCATTCAATCTAATAGAATGATCAAGTCGTGACGTCACTCCAAGTTTCTAGATATACGTGTATGGGCCATTGCTTCTTTTCTTAAAATGTAATTTAATCTCAAAGATTCGTGCAATAAATTAGTCTAAAATAGTCAATAGCATTGTCTTTCTTTTGTGAGAAGAAAGTATATGCTTTGACCCATGAATAAATTCTTATATTTTTTATGGGTGAATAGTATTTTTTTAATGTGAATTTATTATGATTTGAGCATACAGTCTAGTCTCTCTGTTCATCTTGTTATTACTATAATAAAATTATAGTTTTAGTGAGATGTAAAAGCTAAGTTAGTAATCAAATCATACACTTTTTCATCATGGAAATTATCTGTATTCGTCATGTAAGTAACTATTAAATCTTTAAAAAGTAGGGTTTCGAGAAGTGCAAGAGGTAGAGAGAGTTGTTAAAATGAGGTGCGTCTCACACTCACGTCCACTCCCTTCCGAGCATTCTGTTAAACTGATGCAGTGTTGCCATAGGAGTGACTTTGATTTTTCAGGATAATTTGCCCTAAAAGATTAGGATTTTCTTTAAAAAATCAGGGTCTAGGTAAAAACTTAACGGAGATGACCTTTATATTTATAATTCTATTAATTTCACACAATTAAACGTAACTGACTATGAACTATTGAAACACAGCAATTATATTATTTAAATATAACTATCAAATATATTGAGAGTAAGTGCAATGCCATATACAAAAAAAATACCAAATTGAACCAACAAATAGCGTTGCAGATGAGACTGTGGAGCGTGACGTTACTGGCGGGGTGAAAATTCTCATCAGTTGATTTAACTATTGGGAATTTATTTAATTTCATTAAAATACATAACGAAATAGGCAGTAGTAGTAGGGCAGTAGCGTGAATGATCTTATCTAGAATTAAAATGTTACAACTACATTTCTTAAAATTTTGCTCAAATTGGAGCTTTAAAGTTTTCCATTTGACTTCAAAACTCGCAAAAATGTAACCGAAAATAATTATTTAATTGTGCACAGATTATGAGCAGATGTCTATTTGCCTATTAGATCTATGGAACTCATCATGATCAGAGGTATATATAGAAACTTTCACATATTCTTTTTCACTCCTCACAATCACGTGACACATCGAGTCACTGATTGGTTCAAAATATATGACGTCATGCATCACATTATAACACAATTGGACTGCCCCCCTAATATTTATACAGTGATTGTACAGTGAGTAGGGTCACGCAGGTAAATTGCGGCCCACTCACTAACTGCGGCCTCTAACAACTGAAACATCATAGCTTCAAGACGCACGTCAAAACTTAAATTAATGAGTTATAGCAGGCACTGTGCCTTTTTTGATAGCTATGCAACATTTTAATGTAATTTCGATTCAGAATGTTTTAGAGACTCTCTTGAGAGGGCCGCAATTAATAATTAAAGGGACGCAATTTACCTGCGTGACCCTATGCGCCACTGTTTAGGCGAATCACGAATTTCTATATGAAATTAGAGCATATCTTTAACTCGTTGGCATATTTTTTTTTTTCATTTAAAGCAAAGGATAATGTTATTATGATGAACCATCAATAATTAATCTCTGGTTCAAAATCAGGATTTTTTCACATTTTTATAAAAAAATCAGGACGAAGACCAAAATATCAGGATAAATCAGGATGGTTGGCAACACTGAACTGATGTGATCATGTGAGTGGGAGGGGCGCCATTGGTTTAGATCACAGTATAATAAATATACATAGTATTGACAATAGAGTGATAAGTAGCAAGGTATAAGAACATAATCAGGTATAGTACCTAGCAGACGACACAAAAATATGACGTCACCACAACAACACATTCCTTGTTTGTGACCGAGCGGCTCATAATTCCTCGTATTTGCATGTTAATATCGAGAAGTTTAAAGTCATTTTATAAGGGTTTTGTACAAAAGAAAAGCGAAAATGGTGATTGAACCTCAAAGTTGAATATATAGATATAATTCAGGTGTGTTTTAATTGTTCATTTCTTTTACTTATCTATAAAAAATAGGGTCTTGAACATATGCTACCTAGCAGCCTAAACTAGTGCTAGTTAACTGCTAAATTGTAGTTCCAATGAATAACAAATAAGGAAAAAAATAATGGAAATACAATTTAACCAATGCCTAGTTAGTAATTGATAAGAAAAAATTCAATTTAAAAGTGATTAAGTTTAAGTAGGTTTTTCCATGTTTCAAAGTGTGGTCAGAGTCGCCATTTTGAGTCACCCGGTGGTCACGTCAAACTATAGATTCAATCAGCTGATTACCATACCCTATGTTACTGTATCCTGATAAGTAGTGACGCTTTTGTTTTTTAAGAGTGTTGCTGTGATGACGTCACGTACACTAAACGTCTCTATTGTCACTACATTTTCAATATATTGGGGTTTAGATACGCCCATGGCGCCACTTTTTGGCATCACTTGTGCCTCTCCTATGTTACCTCCATCTTTATATACACTCAGTGTTGTTTTAGATACGAGGGCGAGTACAAGCGTGTGCGTCGATCGCAGATCTGACTGAGTAACTGTTCCAGTTAACAAATGTCAGTGTTATTTCAGTTATGAGGTGGAGTGGACGCAACTTGCGCGTGCTTCCACCTAAAGGCCCGTTCACACGTACCACTCATGAACGTACTTTTGCGTGCATGCCCGCGTTCATGACTCCACGCAAACTAGCGCGGCGGTTCACACCTATTTATTGTGAATATTATTGGTACTACCCACAATAATATAATTAATATATTACAAGTTGACAGGTTTATTGAAGATAATACAGTAAACCATATAATAAAATAATTTAAAACGCATTTGTTTGATTTCCGGGGGTAAATATAATTACAATTATGAATTTGTTTAATCAAATTTCTTAAGATTGATTCTTATATAAATTACACAATTGCATCCATCTCAATGTGAAAATATGACTTGTAATCTATCAGAAAATGTGTTTAATTGTTTGTTCAACTATTTATATTTCACATTTGCTTTTATTTATGATGACGAAAATGTATTTTGTCCGTGAAGGCAATATAGCATACTAAAATTTACTACTAATGAAGTTGTATGAAATTAAAATCAGTTTTAATTATACAAGAGTTTTTAGTTTAGTGAGGGTTTAACGTCTGAACAACATCACTAATAAAGTGAACAACATCACTTATAAAGATAGACTTTCATCTGAGTTAATATTATCAAAATAACAATGATAGAAGATTTTTCAGAATTCATAAGAATGAGTAACAATATTGCCATTATTATCATTATTATGAATTCTGAAAAATCTTCTGTACTTGAAAACCAAAGTGAATCAGCTGAGAATATTATATCTTCTGATATAATAGATTTGCCCTCCACCTGGAAAAATAATAATTACGTTGCTGCAGTAATTAGTAACATTAAATCTGGTATGTCCAAAGCAGAGAGACAAACAATTCGAAGATCAGAGAGAATTGAGAAACTTAACAGAACTAGAGAAGAAGCTCTAGAACAGGAGGATCAAGAACTCTCTGACGGTTCCACAAGCGAAGCGTTTAAAAATATACCGACTCCATCTGAAATGAGCTCTTTTGTAGATACAGACGACCTCAACGTCCCACTAAGCTGGGCCGATGCTGCAGAGCTTCAAGAAGAGGCAGAAAGAGAAGCTGAGAAGAGGAGCGAATTGAATCCGAAAAGTTAAGGCTAGAAGCTCTTGCTATCAAGGATGCAGAGGAACTAATTAGGCTAGCAACTGTGAGAGAAGAATCTCGCTTACAGAGGATTGCAGAAGAGCCAGAGAATTACCAGGGTGAAGAGATGATAGATCTCCACCAAAGAACAGATGATGAAGGGAAATCCACTAGTAGCAGCAGCTCTGAGGGCAGTGATACTTCTTCTGAAGAGGGAGATCATGGAAAGGAGGGTCAAGGTCCCTACGCTGTGGAAGAGATTCCTGAATCCTCTCAGAGAGAAGAAGACTGGTTAGGAGAAAATGATCATCTCTCAAATACTGTTGGTAATCTATCAAAGTCTGCAGTTCCTGGGCTTCAGGAGTTAGCCAATCTGATGACGCAGGGAATGAACGCTGCGGACAATGAGCAGTCGGGGCAGAACCCTATGATCACGGCAGACCCCGCCTTGCAAACTGCTCCTCGTGCCCATGAGCAACTTGCTGCACGAAGTGCAGGGATCACAAATCGTGATGTGGAATCTAAGGAGGTCGTTTTAGAGCGATTCAAGAAGGACAAAAAGATTGTGGACGACTCTTTTGCTGCTAGACACAAAAGGCTAGATGACGAAAACAGGCAATGGATGCAAGAGCAGTTAGACTTACTAACAGCCAAACATGATTCTCTCAGCCATTCTATATCTAGAATAGCTGCTGAGATCGGGTCATTAACCAGATGCATGGCTAGCGGTGACGTCACCTTTTCTGTCATTAAAGGCAAAATTAGTGACATAGAACATGATATTGGGCTTCTCATTCAGAAAGAGACGGAGAGGAAAAACTCACCTCCTAAGGCTCCAAAAGAAGATGCTCTGGAAGTTTGTGCTATCTTCATGAAGCTTCAGCTGGGTCTTATTAAAAGTGGGAAGATTGCAGATGGCATTAATTTATGCAATGCCACAATAAAAAATCCTCATATGGCACTAGAAGAAATGGAGAAAGGAGCAATTTCTGCTAAGAAGAGGGAAGGGCAGGCTAGCAACACTCAGGGAGTATTGAAAGCTGTTGGATTGCAGACAGGCCAACAGGGAGTTTCAAAATCTGGAGGGTTACCTGTAAGACAAGAAGGAGGACAGAAAAAACAAAATACTCCTTCCTTACCTCCTCCAAAGAAGACTCTTACTGTTCCGCAAGTTCCTGCCCAACAACAAGCCTCTTCTGCTCCGCTAGTGCCTCTCCAAAAGAAGGTGCTCCCTCCTCCATCTATGCAGAAGAAATTGTCTGTACTTCCTCCTAAGACTACCGTGCCAGTAGCTCAACAGCCACTTCCTCAGAGGAATATCCACGGACAAGATATATCAGGTCAGAAAAGTGTAGCTTTTTCTGACTTGCCACCTGAAAGAAGGGGAGCCCTTCTAATAGATTACGGGATTCCCGTAACTGCTGGCACGATTAGATGCTCATCTCTGGAGTCCGCCCAGAACCTAGCTAAACGTTTAGGTCTGATGTAATTCTAAGTAATGGTATTTATTAGGTAGATTTTTATGTAGAGGACAACAAAGAGGATTTTTCTTATCTAAGATCTAAAGGAGTGTGTTATCAATCAACTTAGTTGATAGAAAATTAGATCTGTTTAAAAAGACATATATTTTACTCCAGAAAATTACAAAGGTACTTGTTGAGTAACTTAGATTAAAATATTATTATTAGAAAGTAAGGTAGAAGAAGGAAGAAAGTATTATAAAAGAATATTTTTAGTTGAAAAACTCTTCTACTGCTCATAAATGAAGGAGAAAACAGATTTCCTCTAGTGTCTCTTGTCAGATCTTAAAATCGTAATTGTTCTAATGTATTGTATTAGGTATTAAGCCTTCTTTTCTCTTTTCTTTTCCTTTTTCTTTTGTTTTTCCCCCATTTTCCATTTTTTTGATTTTCATTTCTAGTTTCGCTCTACGTATTTCCACTTAGAGGTTTAATAAGTTGTTTTTTAGATGGATTTAGGTTGGTATGTGTTTCTAGTTACTTCCAATCTTAATAATGGAGTCAACTTATGGTTGTTATTTCAGTTATTCGTTAACAACTGATTCCTTCATAAATTGTCTTAGGAAATTCATCTCACGCAGAGGACAGGTTAGAGTGATCTACTCCGACAACGGAACTAACCTGGTTGGAGGATGTCGAGAAATGTCCCAGATGATCAAGGGCTGGAACGGTGATCAAATTGAGAGGAAACTGATCCAAAATGGTGTGGAATGGCACTTTAACCCACCTCACGCCTCCAACTTCGGGGGTATATGGGAGCGTGAAATACGGACATGCAGGAAAATCCTTTGGGCACTCTTGCAAGATGAGAAAAGACCAGTTACCGATGAGATTTTATCTACCCTACTCTGTGAGGTCGAATTCATCATGAACTCTCGCCCTCTAACCCCTCTTTCTGATGACGTATCGGATCTTCGAGCCTTAACTCCAAACCACCTTCTGCTGTTAACACCCAATTCCGACTTCGATTCTGGTGATGCGAAACACTTTGATGGACTGAAGAGCATCTGGAAGAGAGCTCAGAGCTTGGCCGAAAGATTTTGGTTGCGTTGGCGGCGCGAATATCTGTCTCTATTAGCTCAACGTCAGAAGTGGACTAAAGATAAGCGATCATTAAGGTGTGGAGATTTGGTGCTGATTTCAGACAAGATGCTATCCAGAAATAATTGGTGCCTGGGCAGAGTAATTGAGGAAATGTCGAGCCATGACGGACGAATTCGGAGAGTCAGACTGAAAGCAACAAAGAGAAGTTCAATGGGGACATCTCCGGAATGCACAGAAATTGTTGGTCCAGTCAATAAACTTATATATCTCATGTCTGAATAATATATTTTTGTATTTTTTTTTAATTCTTGTACATAGTTTTTAAGCAGTTACGTTTAATAAAGTATATGAATTTACCATGTTATAGTGTCTTGGGAAATTAGGAAATTTATTTACGGCAGTGCCATAAAGGTGGGCCGGTGTAAGAATTAATATAAATCTAGTTATTCATTGGTATAAAGCGCCATCTAGGGCACTAATTAGTAGGTGATACAGCGAGTACAATAATCTGTACTTTATATAATAAACTTTCTTTTCTCTGTTTGTCATCGTGCTAGTTACACGTATATGGTGTTTGTTCTATTGGGAGTTGATTATGTTTTGGTACTGTAATGCCTCCAGCATTAATAAGATTTTAAATTGGTGAATGTGGGGAGTGAATTCTTGACAACGAGCATAGGGTAGATTTATTTCTTATACTCTTGCTACAGATGCTGTATCTAAAATTGTAATAAAATGCGAATTACTCAGAGATAAAAGCATATAAAAATATCACAGTAAAATGGCTACATAAACATTAAACTTACCAAAACATAATCAACTCCCAATAGAACAAACACCATATACGTGTAACTAGCACGATGACAAACAGAGAAAAGAAAGTTTATTATATAAAGTACAGATTATTGTACTCGCTGTATCACCTACTAATTAGTGCCCTAGATGGCGCTTTATACCAATGAATAACTAGATTTATATTAATTCTTACAGATAGTACACCATAATATTCAAAAGCAAAGTATATTGTTATGTTTCAAGCGGAGTGGCGACTACAACCATCCTTCCGTCTTGACTGCAAGCGTCCTACTGGCATGAACAAGGAAGTTTGCACGCATGCTGTCGCTCTGGGAGCGATAGCAAAAAGCGTGCGTGTGCACCAGAAAAGACGGGCATGAACGCACGCATGCAGCGATTTCTTGAGGCATGAGTGAAGGTGTGGACGGGCCTTTACGCTTCTTTAAGTCATTAACATTGCATCTGTTGCTTAAATATTCATCAATCAATCTTCTTACATCAATTAAATGCCATGAGATAACTTTATTTAGCAAAATGATCAGATACCTAAAGTATTTTGCTGATTAGTGTGCGAGTAAACATCAGCTGTTTACTACTACAAGCCTGAGTTTTCGAAGATTAGAAACTCTAATTTTTTCTTTTTACTTTGTACTTCAGATCACCTTCTCGAATTAATATTTTTTATTTGTAAAAAGTTAAATAAACTTGATTAAAGTCATCTCCACCAGCAGCCGAACAAGGCATGGCGGAGTTCAATTTATACCAAGATGAAGACTCGGCGGTTATTATTCATTAGTCCGACGCCCCAGTCAGTAGTCTGATACTTTTGAATTTATTACTGATTTAACATTAGATATATATGTATATCGGTGGGCGTGCTCCATAATACAACCTACCAATAACAGAGCGTCTCACAAAGCAGTTATAGTCCAGTCAAACAAGAGAAAATTAGGAAAAAAATTATTAGTTTGCTAATTTTTCATATGTTACTCTATAGATGATGTTATATCACAGAAAAAAAGTTTACCACTTTATTCCATTGGATTTAGAAGTTATTGAAAGTAATTCATTTTGAAGGGTTAAAACAGTGTTTCAATATCCGTGGAGTTTTTTTGAATCACCTTTCTGGTTAAAAAAATGTCATGGCTTTGCTAATTGCGGCTAATGAAACTCATTCTATTCATATTTTACTTATAAGTCTACACAGTACTATCACTTAAATCATATTCCATACAATTATGGTAAGATACTCCTCTGCATTGACCACAAATATTGAGCATCGCAAAGAAAAAACTGAATCAGGTACAACTTTTGGTAATACAATCCACTGAACAGTTGCATCAGATCATTTTCAAGAGGGAATAAGAAGAGGGGGTTTGGAAGTGTAAATTGGCTTCAGCCTTTCATTTTCAATTCTCCACCTAAATTCAAGAGGATTCAAATCATTCCCTATCCTTGCTTGAACCTGATGGAACACTCTCATCAAATGGAATGTTGGTCAGAGCATCTCAGGCTGGAGAGGTTTATTCCCAGTACACACTTTATTAATATACCCCATAATCGATGGTGATCGAGTCATCTTTTTGTGGTATACTGTTGAGAAAAGGCATCATATATTTTTGAAATTAGGATCAGTCTTCACTTTTTCTGTTCTGCTCCCTTCCCAATGGACCTAGAAGTTTTATCGCATCCTAGAAGTGCATGTATTGGCAATGTTAAGTCCAAGTACTCCAATTACATGCTTTATGTTTCATATCTTATATGAATGTAAACCAGGTGAAGTGACATTCACGTGAAGGATTAGTAACACATTAAATCCGCATCATCCATTGCCTGAAGTGTCTTCATGTCATTGCTATTGAAGTCTTCTAGACGCAATTTAATGAATTGTTCTTTATTGCACTCATTCTTCGAAAAATCTTCTTTCTTAATAACAAATCAGCACCACCTTTTTCTGACTACTATGTTTGAACAACTGGCCTTTCCCTTTCAATGCCGGAAATGTGTCACATCTTTGGGTGTACGGACAACTGCCATGCTGATAACTGCCATGCGGACAACTGCCATGCAATATATTATAATTTTATATTGGGTGAATTGTAATAAACTTGTAAACTTAACCTTTCATGGAATTAATTTGATGTGAAGTATATTATTATCTTAAACTAATAATTAAGTATAATATTAATCGTATAGTCCGAAATTGTGCATAAAGAAGTATAAAAATTAATATTGACGGTAGATTCAGAATTTAAAGTTGAAGTATACTAAGTTCATTTCTTTTTTAAATCATATTTAACCCATTTAGCTCCTCAAACAATCAAATGGTTGACAAGAAGTGGAAAATCTATAGATGCAAAGCTTCTTTTCAAACATTTCAAAATACAAAGAATAGTACAAACACAAGCTTAACAGGTTAAAATTTCCAGTGAGTGTGATTTTACATTTTACTATTTAAGAATTTTCATTGGGTTAATTAAAATTTTTATTTGTAAAAACAAACTTTTCTGCTAGATTCAGGATTAGAAACTGAAGTAGTATTTATCTTATTTCTATGTTGAAAGAATTTCTTACAAAGAACACTTTATTCAGTAGTTTTGATATTTGAATTTGTTTTTCTATAGTTTCTTTGTTTCTAGCTCCCACCGATCAGAAACAAGTCTTGAAAAGTGTCAAAATATGAGATTAATTATTACTGGAATACGTTTTATTGAAATTGTTATTATACTAATAACAAATCAATATTTTAGTTAACTCATATATGCCCAGTGTTGTGTGAAAGCAACTCTAAAATAGTAAGATGCAAAACCACATTCACTGAAAATTTTAACCAGTAAAGCTTATGTTTGTACGATTCTTTGTATTCTAAAATGTTTGAAAAGAAAGTTTTGTATCTATAGATTTCAATCTTTTTGTCAATCATTTGTTTATTTAAGGCGTAAATGGGAAAAAAATGATTGTATCAAAGAAAGAAATCAAGTATTATTTCAGTATTAATATCAATACTTCTTCATTCAGAATTTCTTACTAAACAATTAACATTTTTATACTAAAATTTTAGGTTAAAAAATAATATACTTCACATCAAATTAATTCCAAGAAATGTTAGGTTTACAAGTGCATTACAATTCACCCAAAATAAAATTATAATATATTGCATGGCAGTTTGTCACATGGCAGTTGTCCACTATGGCAGTTGTCCACTATGGCAGTTGTCCACTATGGCAGTTGTCCGCATGGCAGTTGTCCTAGAGCCGAAATAGTTAATGTTACAGTAGACATGAAACTATTTGGAAACAGGTTGCTAATGATGTACAACCTGAAATACCTTCAAATTGTGCCTATGTTTTAGATGTAGGCTCATTGATACATTGAATCTCGTGGCAGAAGGGTCTCTCCTTTGAATTAAGAAATAGTACACAATTTACAACTATGTGCTTATTACTTTCACAAATGTAACTGTCGTTTTCGATGTCATACAAGTAAGCTCTCAACCAAAGATGTGACACATTTCCAGCATTGAAACGGAAAGGCCAGTTGTTCAAACATAGAAGTAAGAAAAAAGGCGGTGCTGATTTGTTTTTAAGAAGAAAGATTTTTTGAAGAATGAGAGCAATAAAAAACAATTCATTAAATTGCGTCTAGAAGACTTCAATGGCAATGACATGAAGACAATTCAGGCAATGGATGATGCGGATTTGCTGATTGTATTAACAACTCTAAAAACATCTGAAACTCACGAAACACTGTGGTTATTGATAGCATACTAATCTATTAGTGTTACTAATCCATCACATGAATGTCACTTCACCTGGTTTACATGACATCAAACTAATATCGGACAAAAGTGATTCATGTAAGATTTGAAACATAAAGCATGTAATCGGAGTACTTGGACTAAACATTGCCAAAATGATATTGTCAATACATGTACTTCTAGGATGCGATACAGCCTTTAGGGTACATTCCATTGGGAAGGGAGCAGAACTGAAAAAGTGAAGAACTCATCCTAATTTCAAAAAGATATGATGCATTTTCTCAACAGTATACCTCAAAAAGATGATATATCCTATGCATGCTGGTGAGAGATTGCTTTTACTATTACATGGAACAACAAAATCATCGAATCTCTATCACCATCGATTATGGGGTATATTTATAAAATGTGTACTGGGAATAAATCTCTCCAGCCTGAGATGCTCTGCCTAACATTCAATTCGATGAGAGTGTTCCATCAGGTTCAAGCAAGGATAGGGAATGATTTGAATCCTCTTGAATTTAGGTGGAGAATTGAAAATGAAAGGCAAATGCCAATTTTCACATCCAAACCCCCTGTTCCATATTCCCTCTTGAAAATGAGCAGATGCAACTGTACAGTGGATTGTACAGGGTGGGGCGTAAGTTTGGAAGCAATTTTTCAAACATTAATATAATTCTCAAAAATAAGTTCTTAAGTAGGTGATGGGGTTTGAACTATAGTAGAGACACTACATTATGACGTGGCAGTGTTATTTTTTACAAAAATTTAGTCAATTCAAAAATGTCAGACAAAAGAGAAGCCATTTAACTCAGATTCCGTCATTTCAAAGACTCTCTCAATAGCGAGATCGTCTGTTTGGAAGTGTGTGAAGCGTTTTAATGAGAGAGGAGACTTGACTGATCGTCCAAGAAGTGGTAGACCACGCTTACAACGCACCAAACAACTGATAAAATGTGCCCGAGAGAAGATCAGGAGGAACCCGAAAAATTCAATACGATTGTTAGCCAAAACAGCTAATGTGAGTCCCAGAACAATGAGAAGAGTTGTCAAAGAAAACTTAAAGATGTCCTCTTTCACCCTCCAAAAGAGACAGACTCTGTCAGAAGCTGTAAAGAAAAAGAGATTGGAGAGAAGCAAAGCACTTCTGAGAGAATTGAA
This sequence comes from Caprella mutica, assembly GCA_947561585.1. Lineage (NCBI taxonomy): Eukaryota > Metazoa > Arthropoda > Malacostraca > Amphipoda > Caprellidae > Caprella > Caprella mutica. The sequence continues at coordinate 220,455 of CANNZV010000311.1, read as the reverse complement.
GTCTGGCACGGCTGGTGAAATTGTTTGGTCTGACGAAAAAATTTTCACAGTGGAAATGGCTCACAACCGGAGGAATGACAGAATAATTGGTAAAAGTGCAAAAGACATCCCATACAACCAAAAAACTGTCCACAGAACCATGAAACCTGCTTCAGTAATGGTCTGGGCCGCCGTTTCAGAAACTTGGAGATCTCCTTTAATTTTTGTGGAACAAGGCGCCAAAATCAATGCTAAATGCAATATTGAGAATATTTTGACACCAATGTTGGAGTCAGCTAAGGATCACTTCGGTAATGACACTCTATGGACATTTCAGCAAGACGGCGCGACTTCACATACAGCAAATGTCACTCAAAACTGGTGCCATGACCATCTTCCACGGTTTTGGTCCAAAGAAATGTGGCCTCCCTGCTCCCCAGATGTTAATCCTATGGACTTTTCGGTATGGTTCATTCTTGAATCAAAGGCCTCTGGTAAATTCCATCGCAGTGTGGATGATTTAAAGCGTTCGCTCCAGAGATCTTGGAAGGAAATTTCACAAGAACAGTTGCGTGCCGCAGTAGAAGGAGTTCGGAGGAGATTTGAGGCTGTTATTAAAAACAAGGGGGGACATTTTGAATAAATTTATGATTTTTGAATTCTTAAAACCCTTATGTAATAATACATAACTGTAAATTATTAAATAGATTTTTCGTTGGATTATAATATGCACTTTCATTTGCTTCCAAACTTACGCCCCACCCTGTAGTACCAATAGTTGTTCCTTATTCAGATATTTCCTTGTGATGCTCAATATTTGTGGTCAATGCAGAGGAGTATTTTGCCATAATTGTATGGAATATGATTTAAATTCTAGTACTGTGAAGTCTTGAAGTAAAATATAAATAAAATGAGTTTCATTTGCCGCAATTAGCAAAGGAATAACATTTTTTAACAAGAAAGGTGCTTCAAAAAAACTACACTGATATTGAAACACTGTTTTTAACCCTTCAAAATGAATTTCTTCAATAACCTTCAAATCCAATGATATAATAAAGTGGTAAACTTTTTTTCTGTGATATAACAACACCTATAAAGTAACAAATATAAAAATTAGCAAACTAATATTTTTTTTCCAATTCAGTCACTTTTTCAGCTAGATTGACCGGACTATTAGAATCGACTGCAACTCGACCCAACTCGATAGGAATTACAGGAACCATATAACTTTTTTAATACTCAAAATCTCAAATTTCCTACAATAGCATCACTCTATCTTATCATCATAGGATCAATAGTCCGTACTACAGTGCATTAATGTGCATTTTTTCTTAATCCTTATCCTCACTCCCTTTACCAGTCGTGTAATTAATCATCTTTTTCATTCTTTTTTTTCTCCTACTGTCTATAGTTTCATTTTCAGGCTCCTGTTTTACTTCCTCTATCGGCTTCCCTTAGCCAACTCTTCTTTCCTCCTTTTCTGTCAAAGGTATCGACCACCACAACCACAGTCGAGCCAGGGTCTGGCGGGTGTAGGTCATAAGCCCCCCCCCCTGTTTTTTAATCTTCATTTACCTATATTATTTAATCCTTATTGACACTTCTGTAGTTCATTAATGGTTAAACTTATGTATGTCGGGCTCTTGACCGTACCCCGGGTACGGCAGGATAATCTTTGCATGCAGTGCTAGAACTGTCTTTCTGAGATAGAGCTGCTGCTTTGCCAGGAGAAACCAGTGATTGTGTTTAGTGATTTCACCCTTGTGGATTTAGTGTAGTGTATACTGTTTTTTTTTCTTGTGTTTATGTGACCCCCCCCCCCCCCCCCAGTCTAGGACGACTGGACCTTCCCGGCCTGCTTTCCCTGTACTGGGGCCTTTGGAGCCCACTAGATTGCCCAGTTGAATTAGTGAGTGGTGGTGGTTCCCCTTTATTTTCTTTCTTATCTTTATTATTTTTCTTTTGTGTACTGGACATTTGAATACTTGCCTGGAGTTGTTGTTGGATGGGGAGCGTCTCTCAGTGGACGCCAGTTTTGAGGCTCGCCAGACCCGTGGTCCCCCTCACACGGGGGACACACGACCCCCCAAACCCCTACTTCTCAAAATTAACTTAAAATTAATAGACAATAACAAACCTAGACCCTCTGGAGAGGAAATTTTCAAAACTATATGTGTAAAGCTTAAAGGATTTTTGACCCGACTTTCTGATAATACTAATGGATTTGTTGCTTTCTCTGATTTGTCCGATACCATTGATTCATTAATTTCACAAAAACGTGTTATTGAGCTTGCCAAAATTAACCTTGAGCCTGTCACCCTTCCAGAGATCAGGGCTAAACGCACTGTGTTTCTGCGAGGACTAGACCACCATATTGTTAGAAACCACTCGGTCAAAGAAATTTGTGATGAATTGACTGCCAGACAACCCTGGCTAACTGACATTGATGCATTTGAAGTAAAAGACATCTCCATATTTTAAAATTAGTGTGTTCCGACAACCGACACGCTGACAGAATACTGACTGACTGCTTAATGGCTTTTCATACTCAAATCCCACCCCATAACTTCTCCCCTGAAAAATTCACTCCATTGCAAATCTGTTTCAATTGTTACGCATATGAATCCTATACTAAAGAAAACTGTCCCTCAATTGCCATAGTTTGTTCAGAGTGTACCCAAACAGGGCACATTCACCGCAACTGCAAATCTACTACTAAAAATTACACTTTAAACTAGTTGCAATTACACTTTGTTTGCCAAACTTTAACAAGGTAGCGATCGTCGAAATAAACACTTTATATTCTATGGAGGTATGGTCTAAAATGCTTAGTTAAAGACTTACAAGGTTAGGAAAGTACAATCTGTACCATTTATTATCATTAGTTAACGTTATTTTTTTAATGTTGCGATAAGAAACAAAACATTTTTAACAGATCCCCATACTGTACTGTATGGGGATAGAGAGGGTATACTGCACTGTATGGGGATAGAGAGGGTATACTGCACTGTATGGGGATAGAGAGGGTATACTGCACTGTATGGGGATAGAAAGGGGATACTGCACTGTATGGGGATAGAAAGGGGATACTGCACTGTTTGGGGAAAGAGAGGGGATACTGTTTTACTAGCAGCTTTGATGACACTGGGCGAGTTTACAAGCCAACACGCCAGCGAGTACCTAGCAAGTAAAGTTGAACATGTTCAACTTTACTCGAAGCTTTTTTATAAGCTGCTAGTTTACTGGGGTACGGTCAAGAGCCCCCCCGGTCACGAGGCCCCCCTCCATGTTTTTTTAATCTTTATTTACCTAGTTAAACATATGAAGAACATTCTTAGATAGAAATAACTGAGAGTTGCTAATGTAGTTTGTTGTATCCGCTAGATTGTTGTACTGCAGACTTCATGATTGTTTAATGACCTGGAAGGAGGGTTCGGGGGGCGGCACGCCGCCCGATACACATATATTTTATGTCTAATCAGTAATGAACTACAAAAGTGTCAATAAGGATTAAATAATATAGGTAAATAAGGATTTAAAAACAGGGGGCTCGTGACCGGGGGGACTCATGACCGGGGGGGCTTATGACCTAGGGGGGCTTATGACCTACACCCTAGTTTACTATCCAACACGATGACACGAGGCGAATTTACTAGCAACTTGTAAACTCTCCTGCTTGTAGCGAATAAACTAGCCTCGTGTCATCAAGGCTGAAATACTAGCTGCGAGTAACTTTTTCTTAGTACAGGCAGGCCCCGTATTTATTATGAAAATCACGACTCAGATTTATTGCAAACGGTAATAAGAGCGAGACATAACTTGAAGTTCTTATATAATTTTAAATAATTTAATATTTCATTTTCTATGAGTTAGAAAAAGTATTTTTCGTATTTATTTTAGAAGAATCAACTGACAATTAAAGATCTGTGATGAAAGTTCAAAGTAGCAAATGAATTAACAAGTCATGCATCGCAATTATTTCATCTTTTATTAAAGCAGGTATGTATTAAAAGCAAGGCCAGCCAGTACATCTTCAACTATTACTCGCTGTCTAGTTGGATCCTGGTACAGATCGTGTCATCATCACTATCTAACTATCTCACTCGCCAGCTTGCAGTAAACTAGCCTCGTCTAAACGAGCCTTTAACATAGTCCTTCCGAGCCGTGACAATCATGATATCTTCTCAGTGTAGTTTTAGAAACGAGCGAGAGTACACGCGTATGCGTCGCTCTCAGACCTGACTGCGTAACGGTTCCCGTTAGCAAATGTCAGTGTTATTTCAGTCATTAGGTGGAGTGGACGCAATTTGCGCATGCTCTGCCTAACGCTTCATCAAGCCATTAACATTGCATCAGTTGCTTAAATATTTATCAATCAATCTTCTTAAATCAATTAAATGCCATAAGATAAATAATTATTAAGCAAAATGATCAAATACCTAAAGTATTTTGCTGAGTAGTGTGCGAGTACACATCAGCTGTTTACTAGGGTAAATTCCGAATTATCGGTCAGTACTACATTTTTGGTCATGTAAGTAAACACAATATTAAAAGTATTATTATTACAGAGTGCTATGCACTACTTCTGCAAAACCGGTTGGTTGTTTTTACTCAACCAATCCTAGTGAAATAATTATTTTTATATAGTTTCATCTTATATGACCGAAAATGTGGAACTGACCGATAATTAAGTACTTACCTACCCTACTATAAGCCTGAGTTTTCGAAGAATAGAAACTCTAAAATTATTTAATAAATAAATAAATAGTTTTATTTGCAAAGAGTTAAATAAACTTGATTAAAGTGATATTCCTCAAAAGTATTCAATGTAATATTGTACGCCAAGGAAGCTCATTTGACTGACGCGCAGAGAGACGAGGAAGCTCTCTTGACTGATGCGCTGAATGACGTCACTAAGGTGCTAACATGATGGTCACGCTTATACGTTGTTGGTTAGTCGTTACATCCCTTCCTCCTACTAGTACTTCCATGCCCATGACACATTATAAAGATTAGGGGAGTAGCCCAGTTGTGTGTTATTATTTTTCATGTGGATGGTAGGTGACATCAGCAATCTTGAACCAATCAACGACTCCCAGAGTCATATGATTGTGAAAAGTGTAGTAAAATCAAGGGGAGTTCTAGATACAAACAAATGACAATGGCAAACGCGCGTGATAGGAAGGTTAATAAATAATTTTAAGAGATAGTAAGAATACAGCAGAAAATGTTCATTTTTTTGTAAACAATTTTAGGAGACATGAATACAAAGATTGCATAGAAATTGGTTGTAATCAGCAACTCTAAATAAATCAAACCACCATTATCAAAAATTGCTATGTCTATGCAGACGATTACTCAAGAATCAAGATTGCAATTCACCAAGATTTTGAATCCATTCAAAACTAAGTTGAGGTTTCTCTTAAACTTAGTTTTATTAGTGTTGTGACAATATGCGTTTGAAATCATAGATCCTAAAAAAAAATATTATAGACTGATTGAATTTTCGTATGATATTCTTAAGATATATTATTTTAAAACGCATATTGTCACAACCTTAGTAATTATCTTATCAAATTACTCAATTTGAATTATACTTTCATAAAGTTGTAAATAAATGTTAATATATTTATTTAGTTAAAATACCAATAAAACATAGTAAACAGTATTAAATTTTCCCGCTCATGACGTCAAGCACCACCGGTCTCTTCTACAACGCTATTGGTCAGTTTAAAAATGATGTCTCCCATATAAGATTGGTCTACTCCCTTAATCTTTATACTGTGCCCATGATCGAAACTAATGAAGATATAATCAGAAAAGAGAAACGCAAGACCCCGGTACCAAACGGACTGACTGCTAGACAAATTAAACACTCACCGACAAAATGAAACTACCTAAAAACATATTCAACAATAGCCTCTGAGCAGGATACTTCCCAGACATATACAAAACTAAACGGGTGTAGGTCATAAGCGGGGTACGGTCAAGAGCCCCCTAGGTCATGAGGGTCAAGAGCCCCCCCGGTCACGAGCCCCCTGTTTTTAAATCCTTATTTACATATATTATTTAATCCATATTGACACTTTTGTAGTTCATTACTGATTAGACATGAAGTATATGTATATCAGGGGGGCGTGCCGCCCCCCGAACCCCCCTGCCAGGTCATTCAACAATCATGAAGTGTGCAGTACAACTGACTAGCGGATACAACAAACTACATCAAACAACATTAGCAACTCTCAGTTATTTCTATCTAAGTAGTTCTTCATTTGTTTAACTAGGTGAATAAGGATTAAAAACAGAAAGGGGGGGCTCTTGACCGTACCCCGATAAATCTATTGGGAGTAGAGTTTTGGGATTGATGATTTGGCTATTGCTATTCTATAGTTTGTATGGGGGATGAAACCTGTTTTGTTGATTTGTAAGTATTCTATTTGTTTATTATTAATTTCTATTTTTAATTTGCTATTACCACCAAGAGGTATAATTTGGAATTTTTCATATCAGTATTTATTTTCCAAATATTTTCATAATCTTTATTTCCTTTTCTGTTATTTTCCTTTAGAACTTTTCAGACTTAAAGCTTATAATTTTGCATAACATCGTCAGCATAAATAATATTGTTTTTTTTTTTAATGGACGTGGTTTGAGGGATATCATGCGTATAAAAATTAAATAATGACTGAGAGAGGCATCCTCCTTTCGGAACACCACATTCGAGATTAAAATTTGGACCTAAAAAATTTCCAATACGAACTTAAGCTTTTCTGTTGTACAAGTAGCTAACTATTACTCTAATTATTGTGGGAGGGAAATCGTTAATTAAAAGTTCAAAAATAAGGCCTTCATGCCAAACTTTGTCAAATGCATTACTTATATCCATGAGGTTAATATTTGTTTTCATTCTATTGGATTTTGCTGAGGCTATCGTTTCGTATATCAACGCTGTAGCAGTGTCAGTTTTACGGCCCTTGCGGAAACCGTGTTGGCATTGGTTATTTAATTCTTTGACTTCTATTATTTCTATTGGTTTTTTGTTAATTATTTTCTCTAATATTTTGGTGGTAGATTGAGTAGAGATATTGGTTTGTAATTTACGTGATTTGTTGGGTTTAGGGAGAAAAATCATAAGGGATTGTTTCCAATCTGTTGGATAATGGCCAAGTGTTATGGATGACGAAAAAATATTGGCTAAGTCTATTATCTTGTTTTGAGGCAACTTTATTAAATGATTTTTGGTTAACGTATCACATCCAGCCGCTGTCTGTTTAAATTTTTTTATTGTATATTTAATTTTTACAGTTATTGTTACCGTTTCTATATTATTTTAATTTATATTTGCTTTAGTTGTTAATTTTTCCAAATTATCTCTTAGGGTTTCTTCCACTATTGTGTTAATATCTTGGTTAAAATTTTCATTTTCTTCTTCAGAAATTTGAAATAATTTTTTCCAATACTTTCTGAATATTTGTTATCTTTCCCCCTCCATGTATATTTCTTTACCGTTGCTATCTTTTAAGTATTTCATAGCTTTAATATCTTTATTTCCATATATCCTCTTATTAGATTTCCAAAAATCTTTACTGTTACTTTCCTTATCTATCTTACCTACAGTCTTAATTTCTTCTCTTATTTCCCTAATTCTTTTTTTCCTACCTACTGTTGGTCCTAAATTGTAAATATTGTCCCTAAGTCTAGTATACTCTGTTTCTAATTGTCTAAGCTCAGGGGAAAGTTTTGAGGATGGGGTTGCCCTATAACTAACTTTTGGTATATGCCTATCACTTGCTAATTGAATTACCCTAGTCCACATACCTAGTGGGTTTTCTATGTCTCCTACTGTTTCTAATCTACCTAATTGGGGTGACTGTTCTAATTCCTGCCTATATCCTATCCAATTTGCTTTCCTGTAACTATTTCTCTCCCTAATTGGTATGACTATTGGTTTGCTAGAAATTGTTAATATTTTTGGGATATGGTCACTAGAGTTGGCGGGGCCTGATTCTGAGTGGCTATTATGGTAAGTGTAGCTATTGGTTATTATAATATCTGGTGAAGTACAAGATATATGGGTTATAGAGGTGGGGAAGTTTGGTCCTATGATTTTGTGGAGTACGGTCAAGAGCCCACCCGGTCATAACCCCCCCCCCCCCCTCCCTGTTTTTTTAAGCCTTATTTACTTAAGTAAATGAAGAACTAGTTAGATAGAAATAGCTGAGAGTTGCTAATGTAGTTTGTTGTACTGCACTCTTCATGATTGTTTGATGACCTGGCAAGGAGGTTGGGGGGGGGGGGGGGAGGGTGGCACGCCCCCCGATATAAATATATTTCATGTTCAATCAGTAATGAATTACAAAAGTGTTTACACCCGTGTTTTGTATGTCCATTCCTAATTAATGTTGCTATGCTTTACTTATCCTATTACTATGTCCTAATATAGTGGCCCTAGCGTTTAAATCTCCTACGAAATATACTGATTTCCTATAGCTAAATAATCTGGGTAATGTAAATAACCTATTCTAGGGGGTATATATGCTGTGGCTATTATAATGGGTCCTAAGCTAGTCTCTATCTCTATGCTAAGTAAGTCTGAGTAATAATCTTCCCTAATCCTATAAACTAAACTATTAACTGCTACAGCACAACCGCTTCTTCTTTCGTTTAATTTTTTTTTTTATACATTAAATGATGGAATTTTAATATCTTCTCTACTAGTGATGCCGTGCTCGTTAATTAGCACGACATCAATGTTGTCTCTAGTAATTATATTCTGTATACCCATTCCTAGGGTAGTTCCTGAATCTGAATATTCTATTGTTCTATTATTAATTTTTATCTTATTTTTTCTCGTGGGATAATTTGGAATTTTTTGAGATTTGTTTTTATTTTCCAAATTTTTTCAAAATTATTTATGCTAGTTACTTCATTTTCAGTTATTTTATTCAACAATTTTTGGATTTATAATTTGAGTAATATCATCAGCATATATTATATTTTCATTAAAAATGGACGTGGTCTTTGGGATATCATGCGTATAGTAGTTGAAAAGAGTGGGAGAAAGACATCCCCCTTGGGGGACTCTACATTCTAGGTTAAAAGCAGGCCCTAAAAAATTTCCTATTCTAACTCTGGCTTTTCTATTAAATAGATAGCTAGATATAATCCGGGTTAAAAAATTGTGGAAAGTTGTTAATAACTAATTTAAAAAGAAGGCCTGCATGCCATACTTTATCAAAGGCTTTACTAATATCTCGTAAAATAATATTTGTTTTTAAATTATGGGATTTTGCTGCTGATATTGTTTCGTAAATTAATGCAGTGGCTGTGTCAGTGCCACGGCCCTTGCGGAAACCGTGCTGACTAGAATGATTTAAATCTTTTACTTCAATATTTTCTATGTCTTTTATTTATTAATTTTTCTAGTATTTTTCCTGGCAAGTTTAGTAATGAAATTGGGCGGTAGTTGATGTGGTTTGTTGGGGATTTGTTTGGTTTGGGGAGGAAAATCATTATGGATTGCTTCCATATTGTTGGAAAATGGCTAAGGGTTAGAGATGCTGAATAAATATTTGCTAAATCTATTATTTTGCTTTGTGGTAAATTTATCAGATGATTCCCTGCAGATTTTGGTTTTAAAGTTCCAATTATTTCTTTTACTTCTTTTGGTGTTATGGTTATTATTTCTAAATCGTTTTCAAATATGTTTGCCTTTGTTGTCATTTTTCCATATTTTCATTAAGCGTTTATTCCACTACCGACTCTATTTCTTGGTCGAATTCTTCATTATCTTCCTCAGTTATTGTAAAGATTTTCTGCCAATAGCCTCTAAATATTTCCTCTCTTCCTTCTTCGCTGTGGATTTCTTTATTATTGTTATCTTTTAGGTATTTTACATTATTTATTTCCTTCTCTCCATATATTCTTTTAATGGATTTCCAAAAATCTTCCCTATTACGTTCCTTATCTATATTACCTACAAATTCATTCCAGCTATCTTTAATTATCTTCTTATATTCTGTCCTAATTTCCTCTCTTAAATCCCTAATTTTTTTTGTCCTACCTACTGTTGGTCCAAATCTATAAATATAGTCCCTAAGTCTAGTATATTCTGTTTCTAATTGTCTAAGGTCAGGGGAAAGTTTTGAGGATGGGGTTGCCCTATAACTAACTTTTGGTATATGCCTATCACTTGCTAATTGAATTACCCTAGTCCACCTACCTACTGCGTTTTCTATGTCTCCTACTGTTTCTAATCTACCTAATTGGGGTGACTGTTCTAATTCCTGCCTATATCCTATCCAATTTGCATTCCTATAACTATTTCTTTCCCTAATTGGTATGACTATTGGTTTACTTGAAATTGTTAATAAAATATTATTGGTATATGACCACTAGAGTTGGCGGGGCCTGGTTCTGAGTGGCTATTATGGTAAGTATGGCTATTGGTTAATATAATTAATATCTGGTGAAGTGCAAGATCTATGGGTTATAAAGGTGGGGAAGTTTGGTCCTATGTGTTTTGAATGTCCATTCCTAATTAATGTTGCTAGTGATTTACCTGTCTTATTACTATTGCTATGTCCTAATATTGTGTTCTTAGCATTTAAATCTCCTACGAAATATACTGGTTTCCTATAGCTAGATAATCTAAAGTAATCTGGGTAATGTAAATAACCTATTCTAGAGGGGATATATGCTGTGGCTATTATAATGGGTCCTAAGCTAGTCTCTATCTATCTCTATGCTAAGTAAGTCTGAGTAATAATCTTCCCTAATCCTATAAACTAAACTATTCCTAACTGCTATAGCACTACCGCTTCTTCTTTCATTTAATTTATTCATTTTGTATACATTAAATAATGGAATTTTAATGTCTTCCATAATAGTGATGCCATGCTCGTTAATGAGCACGACATCAATATTTTCTCTAATTATAATGTTTTGTATACTTAGTTTGTTTGTCTTCCATCCTCCAACGTTTATTTGGAGGATTTTTACTTTACTGGTCATGATTCAGGGATGGTTATGCCCTTTTTTATTTCTTTATATTTTGCTTTAATTGCTATTTGGATGCTGCTTGTGGTGCAGCTCATTTTATTAGCCAATATGAGTTATTCTATTTGTTATTTTAGTTTTTGTTGTTCTAAGGTATTTTATTCTACCTTGCTGGTAAAATTCTTTTAGTTGTCTGGGGTTTTGGTTCGTTAGATTTTTGATTTGGGTTGCTATTATGATGTTGTAAAGGGAGGCGTCTGCTGTGCTATTTATTTTGTTTAGGTGCATATCTAGTATGGCTTCATCTTCTGTTATATCTTCCAATTCTGGTATTTCTTCCTCTTCATCTTCCATCTCTTCATCCTCCCTTCTCCTCATCTCTTCTTCCATATCCTGTCCTCGTCTCTTTTTGGTTATTTTTCGGGTTTTTCGTGTTTCTGTGTCCTATATTTTTCTTTTAATTTTTCTCTTATTATGTTGGTTTGTAAAAGTTTATCTGATTTAATGTTTCCTTAAGTTGATAGGATTAATATTATTTTCTTTCAATGTTTGGTTCAATCTATCATTATATCTTCCAGGCTCTATTATGTTGTGGACATGAGCGTCCATGACTATTATAAGTGCTCTGAGCCCCGCCTCTCCAAGGGCAGAGCTCATGACTTTTTTTTCAGTTTTCATACCTATTTCATTTGCAGTTTTCTGTACTATTTTAGAAAATGGCATGTCTTCCTTTTTCTTTCTGTCTTCTTCTCGCTTCGTTTTTATGGCTTTTTTTTTAACCGGGCATGACATTGCCATTGTCCGGTGGTTGCCGTTACAGTTAAGGCATTTCTTGTGTTCGGAGGTACAATCCTTGAAGTAATGTCCTCCAGAACACTCCGAGCATACGGTTAATTGGGGGGTTGGGCAATTGGCTGTGATATGGGTCTCTATTTGGTAACGGGTAAAGCACATGAGTACATCAGTGTGCCTTTCCTGTTCCATTTGTTCGGGGGTTATGAGGGTGCTGAAGCAAAGCAGTCCATTTCTTCTGGCAGATAGTGCCATTTCAGTAGATTGGAACTCTATTTTAAAGAGATGGGTATAATAATCCTTGAATTTGATTACTTCTATTGCCTTATTTCTGTTTTGATTGTTTATTTCTATTGATATTTCGTTTGGGGAACGAGGCTACCGGTGCTGTTATAAACGACTGAACCGTATGTTTGAGAGAAGTGTGCACTGAGGCTAAACTCTCTCTACAACTCCGTCATCATTCTATTGTTTAAATGTGTTGTCTATCGTTAGAATATCTGTTTGAATTTATCATCATCATTAACTAGATTAAATCACCATCAACTTGATATACATTTTAAATCATTACGTCGATGTTTAGATACTTCCCTTATTGATAGAACATAGACAATTTCCCGCGATACACTGCGCGTGTCTTGTCACTCATTGGGGTAGTTAGCTCGGCTCTGTCATAACAATATAACTTCACAGCAGTCGGAGATCAGTAGAGGGGACTCAAGAACAGAAGGAGACTGCTAGTATTTGGCTGATGGTTACACCCCTGTGTCAAGCGTACAAGTTTCTGCCTTCCTGAAGACTGTTGAAAGCTTCCAGAAGACCTGCACTTTTTCTTCAGCATCAGATCATGTTTCTCCGGTTCTACTGCTGCTGAAATGTGCTAAGTGCACGCTTTGTGCCTCTGGCCTGGTGCTCTGCACCAATGAATCAATTTTCCTCTTCTTATTTCTTTCCACTGAGACACGAAAGTCGGTGAGTAGTGGACTGTTGCTCTTTTGCATGGCCACTACCATGCTGCCTAGCTGGGGTTTAAGAGAGCCCCAGTGAATGGCTCCAAGCCGGAGTCTCAGTGGGTATTAGATTAGGGTAGTCTCTTTAGCTAGGTAGGGAAAAATACGTATACATACGTAGAAAATTAGCTTTAAGGTTTCAACTTAGTAGTCTGCTTCTTTCCCTAACGATGTTGCCAGAGAGAGAGAGAGTAGGATACCCTGTCTGACTGAGGCGTCTAGACCTTATGGGGAGCTTTTAGGGTAAGAAGCTCAGGGCACTCAGTCTTCAGGGTCCTCTCTCTGGGAAGACAAAATCCCTTCCTTTTGTAAATAGCTTAATTTTATTTCATCTTTTACTGTGTTCTTTTTTGATTCTTAGGTGTCGGCCGCATGGCTGGAGGCTCGCTCTGTCCTTGACAGTAGTCTTTTCTATCGGTAGATACTGAGTTCCGCTTTCAGTTTAGTTTATTAGTTGTTTGTTTAAGTCAGAATGAAAAAATTTGGCAAAATCCTCCTTAGGAAGGAAGAAATCCCCCCCCCCCCCAAAGAACGACAATATTCGAACAGCTCACGAAAGAGCTTAAACCCCCCTCTCCTTTACTGAACTAAGAGAAGTTGGGAATGGCTTTAAGGCATTCATGGAAAGAGAGGAGGATATAGACAAATTGCTTACCACAGAGGCTAAAAATGTACTGTATAATATTGGCCTGGAAGCAAAAATTTCCCCAAAAATGAGAGCGTTACGCTCTGTAATATGCAGAAAAGTGAACGCCTACGTAGGCTCCCACTCAAAACAGCAAATAAGAGATGAAATTAATAGAATCAATAATAACAAAGCAATAGAAGTCACAAAATTTAACCTACATACTACTCATTTATTCAAGATAGAGTTTGAAAACGCAGAGATGGCAAACATTGTTCCTAACAACGGATTACTCTCTTTCAACTGCAAAATCACAAGCAATCAAATAGAAAGAGAAAAATTAACAGACCTGCTCATGTGCTTTACCTGTTACAAAATAGAAGATCACATCACAGATAAATGTCCTACACCAAACCTAGTCATTTGCTCAGAGTGCACAGGAAGACATAGCCACAGAGAATGTAAAAGCGAAACAAAATTGCAATGGGTCCCATAGAAATATGGCAATGGGTTGTCCCAAGAAAAAAGAAATGATAAGAGAGAAGAGGAGAAAAAGAAAGAAAAGGAAGAGATGCCATGGTCGAAAATTGTCAACAAAAAAAACAGAAGTATACGAAAAGAGAGTCGAAAAAAGTTTGAAGGCAGAACAAGTAATTGGAGAGGTTGGCCTCAAAGCACTAGTAATAGTAATGGATGCACATATACACAACTTGATCGAACCAGGGACCTACAATGAAAGACTGAATGTGGTAATGGGGAAAAACGGAATGGATACAATCAATATGCCAGATGAGATCCCGAACTCTAGTGTTCTGGTAACTAGTAAACTAATGGATGACACTATGTAAATAAGAGGGGAATCTATAGAGAGAAGAAGGGCAGGAAGAGGAGAAATGTAAGCGACGAGACACAGCAAGATGATATAATGTAATCAGAACAAATTACTTAAGATGACATGCCCGAACCCACAATGGGAAGAGCAATTAACCTTAGGGAAGTAGGATTCAGTATTCTTGCTACTAGCAAATTCCAAAAAGACTTATTAAATGGACCAGAAATAAGAGAATTATACAATCAAGGAAAAATAAAATACAGAATATCAAACAAATCAGCAATTATCCCAGAAATACTAGAACAACAAATACAAGAAGAAAATACAGCAATAAAAACAAGCCATATAATAGTTTTACACCAAGAGTCATTCCAAGCAACCACAAACGGCATAACCCTCTCTTAACCAACTACAAGACGACATCTCCAAAGCTTACAAAGACATAGAAGCAGCAACGTGGGAAGGACTAATCTCAAACCTTGACTTAGAGACCGACCCACAAAAATTTTGGAAGATTATAAAAAGACTCTAGGGAAACAACAAACAGATAGCCCCCTACCTGAAAGAGGCAAATTGACGACAAATACACAGTATAGAAGACAAAGAACTACTATTTAGGGATCACTGGAACCACATTTTCACAGACGAAGGACTAGTAGAAAACGACCTCACTGACAGCATTTCTGATTATATATTCTCCATAGACCATTCCATAAGACCATACTCAATGGCAAACCTAAATAGATTTAATGACTACTTCCTCCCAATCACAATGACAGAATTCAAAACTGCACTCAAAACCTTCAAGGACAAATCCCCAGGATCAACAGGTATACGACTAAAACAACTGACCAACCTACCCCCAAACATGACAACGACTCAATTACGAATATTTAACCTCGCACTCTCAATGGGGTACGGTCAAGAGCCCCCCCGGTCATGAGCCCCCCCGGTCACGGGGGGGCTTAATCCCCGGCTTTTTTTAATCCTTATTTACCTAGTTAAACAAATGAAGAACTACTTAGATAGAAATAACTGAGAGTTGCTAATGTAGTTTGTTGTATCCGCTAGATTGTTGTACTGCACACTTCATGACTGTTTAATGACCTGGCAGAGGGCCCGATTTACATATATTTTGTCTAATCAGTAATGAACTACAAAAGTGTCAATAAGGATTAAATGATATAGGTAAATAAGGATTTAAAAACAGGGGGGCTCGTGACCGGGGGGGCTCATGACCTACACCCACTCTCAATAGGCTACTTCCCAGATGCGTTCAAAAAAGCAATAAGGATTTTCATTCCAAAAACTAATTATAACCAGACTGACGTATCCAAATTTAGACCTATTTCACTGCTCGACATTCATGAAATATTAGACAAAATATTGAACCGACGATTGACTACCATATTAAATGAGACAGGAAACACAAATGACAGACAACACGGATTTAGGGAAAATAGAGGCACACACACAGCACTTGCAACAACACTCAATGAGACAATAGCCAGAGACCTCAGACTTTGACACATCACACAATATTGACATCATTATGAGAGACGTAACCAAAGCATTCGACAAAGTATGGCTTGACGGACTGAAATTCAAACTAAAGCAACTAAATCTACCAAATTACTGTTTCACTAGAACACTATGTAATTTCTTAGAAAATAGAACTACAAAAATTAGACTAGGGACTTATTTAAGGAAATGACTTCACGCTCAACACAGGGGTGCCCAAGGGTGCTTGCCTGTCCCCAACCCTCTACTCATTCTTCATCAATGACCTCCCCGACCCCATTCCCCAAACTGATTATATAGCCTTCGAAGATCAGATATCATTACCCAAATAGTCTCCTCCAACAAAACCCCTAAATCCCTTGCCAAACTAACTGAGCGGGCCATAGATCAAATCACAAACTTCGAAAAACAATGAAAAATACAATCCCACACTTGAAAATTTACAATAGTCAACATCTCACGTCGCAATACAGAAACAATAAAAACTCAAGATCAAACAATCATACCATACAGCAAAGAGGGCAAAGTCCTTGGGCTAACTCTCAACACCCAGGGCTTTGCCCCTCAAACCAACCAACGAACTGCAATAGTCAAATCACGCCTTAACTCTTTCAGGCCCAGACTTTTGAGGGAAATAAATGCCCTATGTTCCCAAAGGTTTTTGACTATACCTAATCATTATTGTAAGTGGTGCAAAATTTGAGCTGCTGAGCAGCACACAGACTTGATTATTAAAAGGTAGTATACTTTCTGTACCACTGAGAATTAAACCTAACACTTATGATGGTATGAAATATCTACTACCAGACTTGGAAATGTTTTTAAGGTGGTACATTTTCTGTACCACCTTGCAACAAACATGCTTCTCTGTGTGGTATGAAATATGTTACACCTGACTTGAAAGAGTTAACAAACTTCATAGATTCCAAAGCCTCTCACAACCAGTTAAACAACGTCTTTACACCTCTACGGTCCGCTCAGCACTCCTAACTCATTTATGCCACTATCCCCCTGCACACTGTATCTAAAACCCAAATGTCCAAACTGCAAAAAGTCCAAAACAGAGCAACAAGATTCATCACCGGCAATAGACTAATAGATGCAATCAACTCCCAAACCCTCCACCAACAATTTAACCTAACCCTCATCAATGTCCATCTGCACCAACTAGCTGTCAACATCTGGGAAAACATTCAATCTACCGACCCACAAACTTAGAACCATTACAACCAGACAATGCTTACAATAGGTAAAGCCATTTCCCAAGCAGCAAAAGACTATCCCTCCAACCAGCACCCGCACCCCTGTACCTCTAACCGACTCTGACAACCGACAAACTGACTCTAACTTATTTAATACCCCCATAACTCCTCTCTTCGCGTTGTCCATGACCAAGAGCTGGAAATGTGTTAAGACTTATATCTACACATAACCAGAAGCCTAGCGTTTCTCATTAACCTTCCACGCAATTCTCAGTACCCAGGTGGGGCTAAGAGAAACTTCCGAGTAACCACATCTGGGAGGAGAGAACCCTTCTATCTATGTGTCTTTTAATCTGCACTTCCACTTCATCTTTTACACAACTCTCAGTACCCAGGTGGGGCGAAGAGGAACTTCCCAGTAACCACATCTGGGGGGAGAGAACCTCTCTGTGCTTGTGTCCTGTCCATAGTCTTTTTACCTCTTTCACGCAACTCTCGTACCCGGGTGTGGTGAAGAGAAGGTCTCAGTAGCCACAGAGAACTTTCTTGTCATTGCGGTTTTAAGTTTACGAAAAAAAAACGGAATTGTTGTAGCGTGGGGGATGCTGACGGGGGTCACGATAACCGGAGGATAGCTGGCCTCGGCGATTCCGATGATGGGAAAGTGGCTACCCTGAGTGCCCCGCGGGGCACCAATTCTAGAGTATATGAAAAAAAACTGAATTGTTGTAGCGTGGGGGATGCTGACGGGGGTCACGATAACCGGAGGATAGCTGGCCTCGGCGATTCCGATGATGGGAAAGTGGCTACCCTGAGTGCCCCCGGGACACCAATTCTAGAGTTAAAAAAAATTGTAAATACTGTACATAGAACTAAGTATAGATATTATTTTCTGTATATAAATCAATCCCACTTAGCACTACCTTAGATACCTTAGAACTATTCCAAATCCTTAGCTTGTCACGACAAAAATCCCTGAAGGGCTCACCTGAATCTCTACTTTAACATAACTGTGCACAATTTAAATGTTACGCGGAATTTTCCGCCTTTTACTCTCCTACTAATTTTAAATTTCCTTCCTTTTTCTTCCCGGTCATACTGGCCACCTCTTCCGTCCCCCTCTGTTTTCCTATCTGGCACCAACCACCACCCATCAGTCTTGAAATCCTGAGCGATCTCACGGACAGCTGGAAGGGGAGCTTGCGGATGAGAAGCTCGGTACTCGCGACGGATCTCACGAAGAGCGACGGTTCCAGGCCTGTACCTGTGGGGCTTCTTGACAACTCCTGTAGCAGGAGCTGACTTTCTGGCAGCCTTGGTGGCGACCTGCTTGCGAGGAGCCTTTCCTCCGGTGGATTTACGAGTGATCTGCTTGGTACGAGGCATTGTAAACTTTGTTAAAAACGGTGTTGAGTCGCAATCGATGATTTATCTGCAAGAGAAGCAGAGAAAAGGGGGGTTAGGAAGAAGAAGAGAAAATTGGAGGTTAGAAAATAAAGGAAAAAGAAATAAAATAGTAAGAGGTAAAAGATATCGGTAATTACCGACTTGGCACATAAGATTGGGTGCAACTATTTTTTAACATTGATAGCAATACTCTGCTTGGGTGATAAAAAATGCTGTTAACTGTGGAAAAATTTGGGAATGGTGAGGGACCGGCAGACAAGCACCCGCTCTCCCAGTTACCAGCCCAGGGGCCAGCCGTATGAAGAGCGCACTGCCCATCTGCCAACCTCTTGTTTGAAGTTGAAGTCGTCAGACTGTTGATTTGTTAGTAGTCTATTTGATTTTTTGTCTGGTGACAACTAGTATATTGCGGTAGGGGTTATTTCCGTTATTTTTCTGCTAGAGGGTAGGTTTTTGTATTCTTTGTTGGAGAATTGAAGTAGGTCTGTTGGGTCTATTTTGCTCCAGATTTTTGTAGCTTGTTGATGCATATAGATGTCAATTGGAGGGAGATTAGCTATTTCATTTGAGTTCGTTTGAGATTCTATTTCTTTTCCTTACTCCTGTTATGATACGTGCTGCTTTGTTCTGGATAATCTGCATTTTTCTTTTATGGTCATGTGATCGGGTATGGAGAGGGATTATTGGGTAGGTTAATTTTGTTCTGATTATTGCAAGATTGATTTTTCATTTGTTTTTCATGGTCAGGTTTTTCATTTGGAACAGTCTGCTTAGTAGGGGTTTGCAGCTATTGATGTGGGCTGAAGCCTGATGAGGATATTCTTCTTCCTAGGGCTATTGCTGAGTTGGAGGTTTCTATCCTGTTGTTATTGACTTCTATGGCATGTGGTTTCTTGATGCAGATTGGTACTATCTTGAATTTGTGGATGTTGGTTTTAATTTTCCAGTTTTTCTCGAATTCGTTGATTTTCTCTTTTGGCTATTGCTGTTGTCATGTTGACTGTGCCTGGGTATCCGATTAGTTGGGTTATGTCGTCTGCATATATGATGTTTTGGTTGAGGCCAGAGGGTTGTGGTAGGTCATGGGTGTAGAAGGTGTAGAGCACTGGTGAGAGGCATCCTCCTTGTGGTACACCGCATTTTACTTGGAATGCTGGTCCTGTATGGTTATTGAGTCTGATTTTTGCTGTTCTATTACTTAAGTGTGATGCTATTATGCGTATTAGATTGTCAGGTAAGTTTTGAGTGATCAGTTTGTATATTAGTCCTGATTGCAATACTATGATTGCTATTGTATTATGGTTGTGGGATTTGCTGGCTGCTATTGATTCATAGATGATTGCTGTTGCAGTGTCGGTACCGTGATCTTTTCGGAAGCCATGTTGCGCTGGGTTACTTAGGTTGTTTTGCATCTATGAATGTTATTAATTGTCTATTAATGAATTTTTCCATGATTTTACCAGGAAGGTCTAGGAGAGAGATTGGTCTAAAGTCAGTATGGCTGGTTTGTGAGGTTCCTTTTTGGTATGAGTATCATTATTGATTGCTTCCATCTGTTTGGGAAATGGTCTATTGGAAGGGATTCGTAGATTATTGTTGCTAGGTTTTTTTATCATATTCAATGGGAGGTTTGAGAGCTGGTATTTGGTTATTTCATCTTCGCCTGGTGCTTTCTGTTTGAAGGTTTTTATGATATCTATTATGTCCTTTGGGGTAGCTGGAGTGAAATTGTATTCTATTAGATTGCTGTTGAGAAATTGATGGTGGTTGTCTATAGTGCGGTTAACAGTGTCGTGAGTTTGTCTGTCGAATTCGTCATTGTCATCGTCTGTAATTTGGAGCATTCTCTCTCAGTAATGGCGGAAAATCTCTTCCTTTGTTTCCTCGTCGTATATTTTCCTGCCTTGGTGGTCCTTTACGTATCTCGTTTCCGACGTCTCTTTCTTTCCCATCATCCTCCTGACGGAGAGCCAGAAGTCCTTTGAGTTCCTCTGTAGGTCCGTCTTACAATCTCGTCTCTTAGTCTTTGTCTCAGTATTTCCAATCATTACAATAGCCAAAATTTAACAACTCCTGGACAATATGAGCAACATCTTAATAGAAATTTGCGATCTATCCATCTCAGCAGGCTACTTTCCAACCAAACTCAAATCTACCCAAATGATCCTAATCCCAAAGACTCCAATAAACCGCCATGACACTAAAAACTATAGACCAATCTCCCTACTAGACACCCATGGCAAAATACTGGACAAAATTATTAATAGAGAACTGACTGACAAGCTGAACGACCTAGACAAAATGAACACACGACTACACGGTTTCAGACAAAATAGGGGCACACACGCAGCATTAGCCACAGTTAACGAAAATATCTCACAAGATCTTCGACACGGACACAGAATAGACCTAATACAACGAGACGTAACTAAAGCTTTTGACGAAGTTTGGCACAACGGACTGAAATACAAACTGACTAGACTTAATCTCCACGACTGCCTGACAAAAACCATCTGTAATTTCATAGACGACAGGACTGCCTCACTTGAAATTGACCACCTGATAGGACCCAAATTCCCTCTAAAAACAGGTTCCCCACCCTATATAACTTTTTCATCCAGGATATTACTCAACCACTCCCCAAAACAGATTACATATGCTTTGCAGACGACATAACGCAAAATATCAAGCAAAACTCATCTCCAGATTCATACAACAAATAAACAACTACGAAAACCAATTGAAAATTCAAACTTATATAGGCAAATTCAAATTAATAAGCATAGGTCAAAAGAAAACAGAACCAGTAATACTCAACAACAGCATAATCCCATACTCCAAAACAGGCAAAGTCCTAGGATTAGATTTTAACAATAGAGGATTCGCACCACATATAACTTCAAAAACTGCTACAGCAAAAAACAGACTCACCAAACTAAATAGATTCAAAAACTTGAACACAAGCAGTAAAAGATACCTATACATTACCACAGTCAGGTCCACCCTCCAATACCCCACCATTCCCCTTCATACCTTGTCAAGAAATCAACTCAGGAAACTACAAACCATTCAAAAATAGAGCAACTAGATTCATAGCAGGAAACTCACTATTAGACGGAATAGATTCAACCACTCGGCATAATATCACCCTTCTCGACCCAATCAACGTTCATCTACATAACCTTGCAAAAAACTTATGGCAAAACATAGAATTAAACAACCCAGAGATCTACAACCAATTTCAAACCCAAGCAGCAAACGAATAGCCCTCTCAACAGAACCAGCTCCCATATTCACGTAACCAGGAGAGCCAAGAGCTTTTCTTTTAAACCCCCCTCACGCAACTCCCAGTACCCAGATGTCGGTGAAGAGAAAATTCCCAGTTACTACATCTGGGGAAGAGAACCCCTATTTCTTATGCGTCTTTTAATGCACATCTCTACAATTAAAACTAGGAAAACTAACTAATAGCTTTTTATCCCATCTACGCAACTCTCAGTACCCGGGTGTGGTGAAGAGAAGGTTTCTCAGTAGACACATCTGGGGGGAGAGAACCTCACGTCTTGCGGTTTTAAACAATAAGTATGTAAATATGAATACATGCATATATATATATGTATGTTAGAATGTATATGTAGAGCTAAAGAGGAGAGGCAACCTGTAGATATTAAACTTTAGGATATGTAAATATACACCGAGAATAGAAATAGGAAATAGAAAAAAAAACCGGAGCTGTTGTAGCGTGGGGCACGCTGAAGGGGACCACAGTTACCGGAGGATAGCTGGCCTTGGCCTCAGCGATTCCGAGGAAGGAAAAGTGGTCTTCCTGAGTGCCCCGTGGGCCACCAGCTCTAGAGTGAAAAAAAATTGTATATATCAGATTTAGAAGTTCCTTACCTAATCATGTAAATAACCTTTACCTTATTTTTAACTTTTACTATAACTAATTAGCTCAACTCAACTATATACCAATTTTAAATCTGAAAAAGCCCAGATGGGTACCAGATCCCTGAAACTGATTAAATCCAATTATGCAGAAACCATAGTCACACAACGTGTGTCGTCTTTTCTTTCTCCCTCTGTTTTCATTTCTCCTTCTGGTCTCCCTGGTCAATCTGACCATTCTCTAACCCCCCCCCCCTCCTTCTCTCTTTTTCTATCAGGCATCCACCCCCTTCTGATAACAGTCGAGCATGAAGCTCCTATGTCCTCTCACTGGGTTAGACGGTATCTACTCTTTTTGAACATAGTCCCTTTTACATATGTAGATCTTCTTCTACTACTATTTTCTTTTAACAATCGGATCTTTTTTTCTCAGCTGGGGGTCCTATTCTCCCCAGAAGAAAGAAATAAATTCGTAGGCACAACCGTAAGTTTAGTTAAATAATTTAATTTCAATTAGAGACCAGATATAGCAAAATGACTAGATTTAGCAAAATATTACATAGGGCAATAGGAAGAATTCCAACCAAACAGGAAGTCTTTGAAATAGTAATTAAAGAGATTAACTCTCCTCTAACTGGCCTTAAGCCAGTTAGAAATGACTACTATGCCTTCATACAAAAAGAAGAGCATATAGATTGGTTACTCACTGATAAGGCAAAGCAAGCATTAGGAAGTATAGGTTTAGAAACTAGAGTTCCTCCCAAAATTAGATGTCAGAGATCCCTTACTTGTAGGCAAATAGACAGTTATGTAGGTAGTTTACTTAGAGAAATTAATGATAACAATAGGAATAAAGCAGTAGAAATAGTTAAATTTAGGGATTACACTCACCTCTTTAAGGTGGAGTTCCAAGGCACAGAAATGGCCCAGATGGCAAAATTAAATGGATTACTGTGCTTTCACACAGAATCACTCCCAAACATATAGAACCAGAGAGATATACAGACGTATAGATGTGTTTCACATGCTACCAGTTAGATAATCACATAACAGCTAAATGCCCTATCCCTGATAAAGTTGTATGTTCTGAGTGCGCTGGGGATCACTCTTTAACCAGTGCACCTCAGAATCCAAGAAGTGCTTAAATTGTGGCGACCCTCGCCACACAATGGCGATGAGCTGCCCACATAAGAAGTAAGCAATAAAAAGGAAAAGAGAAGAAGAAGATAGGAAAAAACAAAAAAAGGAAGACATACCTTTATCAAAAATTGAAAGAACAACGCAAGCAATAGGCCAAAAGGCAGAAGAAAAGGTGGGAGAGGCTGGAATGCAAGCCCTTGTAATGGTTATGGACGCACATGTCCATAACATTATAGCACCAGGTACTTACAACAATAGACTAAATAAAAATCTCAAAGAAAATCGCATCCAGCCAGTAAACCTTCCAAATGAAAAAGTTGATTCATTCAGTTTAATTCACACCAATATTATTTCAGACCAACTCAAAAAACATTATAACCTAGAGCAAGAAGACAAATCACCAAAGAGAAAGAAGAGTAGAGGAGCAGATATGGAGGAAGAGATAAGAAGAGCTAGATACGATAAGAAAGAAGAAATTAAAACAGAGCAGGAAATGCCAGAATTGGAGGAAATTACTGAAGATGAAGCTATCTTGGATATGCATCTAAATAAAACCAATACAATAGCAGAAGCATCACTATACGATATACAAATTATAACAAATAATACCAACTTTACAGACCTAAATCCCAAGCAAATGAGAAACCCCTATCAACAAGGGAAAATTAAAGTAGAAAGGACGTCAAAAACAAATATATCAAATAATATTATAGAAGAAATTAATCTTAGCAGAGAAGATGGAGTGCAGGGCTTCCAGTATGTTGGTAACATCTGGAAGTAATTACAAGGAGGTGAGAAATGGGCAGGATTGGGAGGCAAAACCAAGATGAGCCAATCAATTAAAATAATGCAACTGAATGTATGAAGTTGGAAGAAAAACAAATAAGTATTTTAAATGTAATGGGTAGGGAAAATTATGATATTATTTTATTAAATGAACATGGATTAAAACATAATGAAACTTTAAAAATTTATAATTATAATGTATTCAAAACAAATACACTAAATGAGAAAAATAACGGTTGTGCCGCTAATTCAGAATTAGGGAAGACTACCATTCAGATATACTTACCATAGAAATAGAAACTAGTTTAGGCCCAATAGTTATAGCAACAGCTTATATTCCCCTAGAATAGGATATTTAAATTACATAGATTATTATAGTTTATTCAATAATAGTATATTTTAACCAGTATATTTTATAGGAAATATTAACGCTAGACATAACTATTTAGGACATAGGGATAATAATAGGATAGGCAATAGGTTAAAAGATTTAATAGACAATAATCATGCAATAATAGATGGTCCAATGTTCCCAACTTTTATAACCAACAGAAGTAAAACCTCACCAGACATAATCCTAAAATATAACAATACTTTCCACAATAGTTACGCAGAACCTGGCCCCTTAACTTCAAGTGATCATATCCCCATCATATTTACAATCTCCAGCAAACCAATTTATATCCCCATTCACGAACGCAATAGCTACTCCAAAGCAAACTGGGATGCATACAATGATACTAGGAAGAATTAGCTCAGTCAGCCCCAATAGATAGGTTAGAAAATGTAACAGATGTAGAAAATGCAGTAGGTAGATGGAATAGGGAAATTCAGTTAGCTAGTGATAGATATATTCCAAAGGTTAGATATAGGCCTGTCCCATATACTAAACACTCCCCGCAGATTAGACAACTAGAAATAGAGTACAGTAGACTTAGAGAAAACATTTATAGATTAGGAACAACAGTAGGTAGGGCAACTAGAATTAGGGAAATTAGAATAAAAATGAAACGATTAAACGATATTAGCTGGAACGAAACTATAGTTAAAATAGATAAGGAAAGAAATAATAAAGATTTTAGGAAATCAATTCAAAGAATATATGACAAAAAAGAAATTAAAAAAAAGATCATAATAACAAAGATATTTAATCAAAAGAAGGAAGAGAAGAAAATTATAAATTATTGGGAAAAGGTTTTTAAAATAAACGAAGAGGAAAACGAACATTTTGATTAATTAACAAAAAACTTAGTCAAAGCAACATTAAATGCAAATAAGGAAAAATTTACAAATCAAGGAAATTATAAAAGTAACAGAAAAACAAGTCATAGATACAATTAAAACTTTTAAACAAAAAGCACCAGGTAACGATAACTTAGCAATGATATTAACAGCAGTAATTAATTTAAGCCATTTTCCAACCACTTGGAAAGAATCCACAATGATTTTTATCCCCAAATCGAACAAATCCCTTACAAATCATATTAACTATAGACCTATTACCCTTCTAAATCTTCCAGACAAAATTTTTGAAAAAATTATAAATAACCACATCATTAATACAATAGAAATTAAAAACTTAAATAACCATAATCAACATAGTTTTAGATAAGCTAGAGGCACTGACACTGCCAGTGCCTTAATCCATGGAAATATAGCTGCGGCTAAGTCGCAAAAATTAAAAACAAATATTATACTTAGGGACATAAGTAAAGCCTTCGATACATGAAGGAATAATTTTTAAATTAATAGATAATCATTTCCCCCCATTCCTTTCCCGTATAATAACTAGTTATCTTCATAATAGAAAAGCAAGAGTAAAAATAGACAGTTATATAGGACCCAGTTTTAATCTTTCTTGTGGAGTACCACAACGAGGATGCTTGTCCCCAACCCCAATTCCCTTTCAATGTTTAGCGAGTACGTCATCTATGCAGATGAGGTAACACAAATAATAAGCCATAAAAATGAAAAATATTTAACAAAGCAAACAGAAAAGAAATTAATAATATAAATCAATTTGAAAATAAATGGAAAATTAATACAAACACTAAAAAAATTCAAATTATTCCTATAGCCGGTAATAGGAAAAATAAATAATATTGAGTTAGACTGCTCAAATTCTGGTACTTCATTAGGAACAACAATTAACAAATTAGGATTCATAACCCATGCAAAAAATAGAATAGCTATAGCAAAATCAACTCTCCTTAGACTTTATTCCTTAATTAACCTACCCCCAGCAAATAAAAGACTTCTTTATTTAACAATGACTTGCAGCAAACTAATATACCCAACAATACCACTACAAACTAGAACGAAAAATATTATTAAACAAATGCAAATAGTACAAAATAGAGCAAGTAGAATAGTCACTAAAACTAGACTAAAGGGCCTTTTAGACGTGAAACATTTTCACAATGTTGCGCGACAATTTGTTTCAGAACTGTTGCCCAGGTGTTTCAGCCACAATTTCTCTGCGACATTTCTCGATTCGCCCAGTGCCAGTTGGTGTTGCGCAACAATGCTGCAACAAATGTTTACAGCCATCCTCAGTGTGGTATTGGCTGTCAGAGAGAGATGAGTGCGTCACTGCTACAGACGCACACACATCTCCCTACACACCACATACAGATGTATCATTTTTTATATGTAAATAGATCTTTTACAAGCTAATTCATAATTATATGGGAACAGTCAACGCTCTATAAATGGAGTAAAATATTATTTTGGCGTCCTAGCAATTTATTATTGTATTGCGTTTATTATGTTACGATCTAAGTTTTAAATGCCATAAAGATCTGCGTTGTAAATAATTATTGATTTCTTTATTTTGTATCCAAGTAAAACTACCTACAGAAGTTATCCCTCGAAGTTCCTCTCCTCAATCATTTGATATAGCTAATAGCAAGTAATTTGAACTATATACAATTGCTTGTGCGACACTAGAGTTGCCTCGAACCGAATTCTCGTCTAAACAGATTGGTTGCCGTATACAGAAACAATTGTGCGACATTTGTATATAAACAATGTTGCTGATACAAAATGTATCACGTCTAAAAGGCCCTTAAGAGAATGCAAAACAAATAAGTACGTTTTAAAGAAAAAGAAAAACTAGAACCAATTAGTATAGTATTAAATAATAGCGCGAAAAATATATGGGAAAAAATAGAACTTAATTTTAATCAAACAATTAGATTAACCTTCAATAGACAAAACTCTCTTCAACAATATCCATCCAGCAGAGAGCTTTGCAACACACAAATAGAACCAATATATTAATTTTTAAGCCATCAAAAAATTGATAATAGATAACAATAATAAAAAAGCAATATATGATATCGGTCTTATGACCAAATTTCAGTAGCCGTCCTCCAAAAAGTAAGGCAGCCTAAAGTTCTTGTTACACCGAGCGAGTTACTGTCGTGACAGTGGACAGCAGCTGTCCCACTGTACTCGCATGCCAGTATCTCAATGTTCATAGCATTGAATTTTCATAAGTTACTCGACTGATGAGGTCACACTGTGCGAGTAGCTGAACTACAGTAACTTGCTAGGCCAACTAGCACTTTTACTCGCACCGTGTAACAAGGCCTTTAGTTCCATATGCGCTCCTCACTCTGCCTAAAGGGCCTTTTAGACGTGAAACATTTTCACAATGATGCGCGACAATTTGTTTCAGAGCTGTTGCCCAGGTGTTTCAGCTACAATTTCTCTGCGACATTTCTCGATTCGCTCAGTGCCAGTTGGTGTCGCGCAAAAATGCTGCAACAAATGTTTACAGACATCCTCAGTGTGTTATTGGCTGTCAGAGGGAGATGAGTGCGTCATTGCTACAGACGCAAACACATCTCGCTACACACCACATACAGATGTATCATTTTTTATATAAGTAAATATATCTTTTACAAGCAAATTCATAATTATATGAGAAACAGCCAACGCTCTATGAATGGAATAAAATATTGTTTTGGCGTCCTAGCAATTTTTTATTGCATCGCGTTTATTACGTTACGATTTAAGTTTTAAATGTAATAAAGATCTGCATTGTAAATAATGATTGATTTCTTTATTTTGTATCCAAGTAAAACTACCTACTGAAGTTATCCCTCAAAGTTCCTCTCCTCAAATCATTAAAGTAATTTAAACTATATACAATTGCTTGAGCCGTGTGCGACACTAGAGTTGCCTCGCACAGAATTCTCGTCTAAACAGATTGCTTGCCGTATACAGAAACAATTGCGCGACATTTGTATATAAACAATGTTGCTGATACAAAATGTATCACGTCTAAAAGGCCCTTTAGGCTCTGCGCACACCAAAAGCGAGAGAGCAAGAGAGATTGCAGGATTGAACTCGTTCACATGATAATACTATCTAGTGCGCACACTGAAAGAGAGTCCGAAGAGTGAGAGAAAGATTGAAAGATAGACAAAGAGTGAAATCGCTTCTCAGATGATTTCTCGCCAATCTATCTTCAAGTAGACTACTTCAGTGTGCTATCAGATTTCAGGGTGTAGGTCATAAGCCCCCCGGTCATGAGCACCTACCCCCCCCCCCCGGTCACGAGCCCCCCTGTTTTTAAATCCTTATTTACCTACATTATTTAATCCCTATTGACACTTTTGTAGTTCATTACTGATTGGACATAAAATATATGTATATCGGGGGGCGTGCCGCCACCCGAACCCCCCTGCCAGGTCATTGAACAATCATGAAGTGTGCAGTACAACAATCTAGCGGATACAACAAACTACATTAGCAACTTTCAGTTATTTCTATCTAAGTAGTTCTTCATTTGTTTAACTAGGTAAATAAGGATTAAAAAAACATGGAGGGGGGACTCGTGACCGGGGGGGCTTATGACCTAGGGGGGCTCGTGACCGGGGGGGCTCTTGACCGTACCCCAAGATTTCACACGGGTAGATTTTACATCAGGCACGCTCCGCTATGGAACGGACATGCGTACAGGCACAGGAATTCATTGCTATTAAAAACTCCAATTTAATCTGCATCAGTCGCCGTATTAGTTTTTAGAACAAAATTTATTCTGAGTTAAGCCTTCCTTACTTATTATTTTTGTAATATTATTTGAGTTATTAATTGGAATTGTAGTAATTCATATTTTAGAACTTAAAAAAGAACCGTGTTCTATACTGTTTATTAATTTGTTCTTGAATGTTATTACAATAATCCATTGTAGTTTAAGTGTTGGACTTTTATCTGAGCTAAGCAGTTCAGTATAAATATACGTTCATTTTTTAATGAGTTTCAATATCCTCGTAAATTAATTGCAATTTTATTGAATTATAATCTTATTTTCGAATGAAACTGACCAATCTTTTTATGGCCGTTCGGAGTTAATTAATTATCACGCTACCAAATAAATGGAACATTTTATTGTTGAGGATACTTAGACTAATTACACAAAATAAAATAATGAAAAGAAATTAATTATGAAGATATTTAATTGAGCAAGCATAACACACCTCCTCGCACCAGTGTTACAAGCCATCTACTCTCTTCTGATCTGCGCGGGTAATATCTTTCTTGCTATCTCTCATTTAGTGTGCGCGCAGCCAAAGGGTGCCTGTACACCAAAAGCAGTTGAACAGGCAGGCGGGCAGGCAGTTGAGCAGTGTGCTCTACACACCGCGAGCAGTTCATGAAGCAGTTTCTATCTGCTGTTCGCTCTCTTTGGCTGTTAGTTTTAGAAATATAATATATACTATAGACTAATTTCTTCTCTGTTAATTGTTATGTAAAATGTAACATTTTTATATTTTTAAAATAAATTTATATTGTTAGATCGATTTATTATCATATTATTTTGTAATTATATTATTGATAAAGATAGTATTTTATTACAGCGATAATTTGATTTATTTATAATATTTGTGCAATTCTTCTCCACTTTGAGCTTTTTATAAAGTTTAAACTATTGCATAGTGTTGTAAATAGAAATTTATATATGGGTAAATCAGAGTACATTGTATTTCTATCATAAAATTCTTATTAATAAGTGTATCTAGATACTTTTTGTGAGTGAATCTAGATACATTCGACAATTCCAATGACCAGCTTCACTTAAGGGGACCGTCCGTGATTAAATCACTAAATTTTCAATATTTTTTTTATTGCTTAAATAGCTAGTTTATATTACTAAGATTGATCTCACAAAGAAAAATCAGCTGTTTATCACCCCCCTCCCCTTCCACAGGGGTTGGGAGCTTGAAATTTGGCGCGCCATTACATCTGGCACAGCGTGGGTGAGCCGCCTAACTCTTAGATTTGGCACATGCGTGCCTAGCTAAGTGGCTGCTAATTACATCATTGTTTCACAATTGGCTAACTGTTATTCAAAGTTAGCCTCTCAGAAGCATTCTAATAAAATAGATCTGGCAGTTGTGGACGAGAGTTCTCAAAGTGAAGGACGCTAAACTCGACAGAGTTCAGTTCGTCACTACTGATACAGCTCTTGTTCATAACTTTGGTAATGTTCATGGCTTTCTTTTGACACGTCTGGGTCTTTCTACTGAAAAGACAACTCTGAAGAGAAGGAATAGTGAGGCTAGTACACCAGCAAAGATGACACCGAAGCGTCGACGGCGTGATGAGGCTGGACCCTCCCATGACTATCAACCCGGAGGATATTGATGGGTGTTCGTTGTTTGTTGTTGTTTTTTCTGTAGCGGTTGTTGTTTGGCTATGTAAAACTTTACTACAGAGAGCTGGGTGGCGCCCAGTGATACCCACTACCTTTGAGTAGTACTAGCGGGGCACTTCGCCCCGCGGGGATTTAGTGCCATACATAGTCCAAATAAAAACTTTGAACTCATTTTTCTTGCAGTTGAAAAATTACTAACTTTTTGGTATTCAAACATGTACTTCTAATACAGTTTTGTAGCTACGGG
The DNA here is from genome assembly GCA_947561585.1 of Caprella mutica. Lineage (NCBI taxonomy): Eukaryota > Metazoa > Arthropoda > Malacostraca > Amphipoda > Caprellidae > Caprella > Caprella mutica. The sequence goes on along the minus strand of CANNZV010000311.1, from coordinate 189,364 downwards.
TTTGCGGTTTTTTTTCATTCGATTCTCCTGGTAATTCTCTACAAAAGCGTTAGGATCGATTTTTGAATTTCGAAATATAATTTTTTTTTTTGTAAATATAATTTTTTTTTTTGAAAATTTTAGTTTTTTCACGAAAAATCAAATTTTTCGTAAACTAATTCGAAATTCAAAAATCTATCCTCGGTCTTTTGTAGAGAATCACCAGGAAAATCGAATGAAAAAACCGCAAACCCGTAGCTACAAAACTGTATTAGGAGTACATGTTTGAATACCCAGTTCGAAATTCGTTCGAAATTCGAATAACTTGTTTTCTATGCGTCTAATCGAAAAAATGCCAAGAACAAAAACATAATATTATTCAATTTTATATTTAGGAACTAAGTTTCATAACCGTAGCCTTATTAATAAATTTGTTTACAAAATTTACGGACGGTCCCCTTAATAATAATGTTAGGTAATTTATTTTAGTTAGACATTCTAACAAAAAAATAGAAGTAAAATAACCAATAACATAATAAAATTACATTGATATTAATACATTTATCTTTGTGAAATATATACAGAAATAAAATATAAAACCGATTCAATCATACAGAGGTAAAGAAAAATTATTTAGTTAAATATAAAAATTCATTTATTTCATATCAACAATATCTGTCCAATTTTCCTCCATTGGTTTGATATATAGTTCCAGTCGCTATGTTTCGGTTTAGATGAACGCCAGTTAGCTTTGCATTCAAATACTTCTTGATATTAGCTGCTCAATATCCATAGCAATTGTTCACAACCTCTCTCTTCGACGCCTCTGCTTCCATGCACTGATCGCACATCTGGCAGCCTGTACAGCAGCGGTTAGGAGCAGGAATCCATCGCATCTCACGCCAACAGCTTTGTTAACCGCGTCTGACTGCTCAACTTTCTGCTTTTGGTGTGAACGCTACAATGCATTACCGTGTTTCTCAAATACTGCCTGCTCAACATCTTTTTGTGTGAAGGCAGCCTAAAGGCCCGTTTACACGTGGGGCGTGAAGCGCTTGACAGGCGCCTGCTCGCCCCACTGTGAGGCAAGTACGTGCGCTTCTCAGGGGCAACGGAGCGATCGACGAGGTAGCGATTGGACAGGCGCCTCACTCAGTGGGTGACTGCCCTTCAGTAAGAGAGGTTGCCTGTACACACGCTGCGTAACTACAATCATGGCTTCCAAAGACTCAGTTGTGTGGTCACATTCATTAGTCGAGCGATTGATAGAGCTGTATAGGGATCATGCATGTTTGTGGAAGGTAAGATCAGCAGAGTATAGCAATAGAAACTTGAAGGAACGCGCTCATGAGAAAATATCTGAAGAATTGCAAATACTCTGTGGACACATGACCGTGACAGAAGTGCGCAAAAAGATTCACACTCTCCGTTCTCAATTTCAAAGAGAAAGAAAAATAATGAGAGAGTCAGCAAAATCTGGTGCAGGAGCTGACCAAGTATACACACCAAAACTATGGTGCTTTGATCTGTTAACTTTCATCAATGACAGCAATGCTCTTCGGGAATCAACGTCAACTCTTGATGAATATAAGCTGCATGATTCAAACGATGTAAGTTAATGATATAATATGTTCTTTTCGTGCAATTATGATTGGATTAAAAAAAATACGAGGGAATACCATCTTATTGCTCAATATTCAAAGACTTCAGTGGTATTAACGTAATAAATGTATATTAGTAAAATTGGCCGAATTTTTGAGTAATTGGATTTATAAATTAAGCATTAAGTGCATAATAAGTCATTGAATTTTTCAGAATTATTGTTTTTAATCAAAAAATAGGGTCTTTTTCTATACCATAAATTATATCTATGAGTCACTTACAAAGTGTGTCAAATTAATCACATTATATGTTACATAAAATAACTGCAAACAATGTGTGTTATGTTATGTATTATATACTGCTACCCTATTCGTATTGCGGATAATCAAACAAATGGACAGTGAGTTTTCTATTTATAGATAAAGGAAATGTTGCTAGTAATATTAATAATAAAAAGTTATTGAATAAATTACAATCCAGCCATATCTCTCTGCCATGATACTGCTCCCTCTGCATTGAAGTACTCCATGAATTGTGCTTGCACATATTTCGCTTCATTTCCTGCCTTTCTGCCAATTCTTTGTAGTCCCTGCAACTGTGATTCTTCTCTCCGTCTCCCTTGAGTAACAGTTCCTGTCTGATTATTCTCAGAATCAATTGAGCCAGGTGGGCAGTACGCATCCGAATTATTTCTCCTAAGCATATTGTGTAGAGTAGTACAGGCCAGCACTATTTTTTCTACCTTTGATGGTTCTAATTTACTAGTCATGAAAATTCGAAATCTGTTTGACATAATACCGAATGCATTTTCGACAGTTCGACGAGCTCTTGAGATCCTGTAAGATGCTATCCTCCGCTGCTCTGTTTGTTGTTTGTATGGGTAGGGTTTCATTAGGTAGGTTTTGAGTGGAAAGGCATCATCACCTAAAAGAACATATGGTAGTACCCTGTCACTCCCTGGCATTTTACTGTCAGGTGGAATTCCTGCAGTTTTAGCTTGTAATTTTTGGCTTAGGGTACAATTTCCCCACACCCCACCGTCAGAAACTCTCCCGTTGCATCCAACGTCAATGTAAATGAATTCGTAGTTTGCATCCACGAGTGCCATCAACACAATACTATGCGTATTCTTATAATTAAAGAAATACGATCCACTGTCATGAGGAGGTTGTATGTTTATATGCTTCCCATCAACTGATCCTATGCAGTGTGGGAAATTCCAGCGTGTTTCATATTGCTCAGCAATGCGTAGCCACTCTGCCTCTGTTTCTGGTGTCTGAAAAATATAAGAAATTTGTTTCTATAAATATCTGTACTAATAACTATATATTTATTTTCAGGATGGATTTCAGGGCGATGATCCCCCCATTATTAATTATGATGAAAGTTCAGATGATTGTACAGCTTCTAGACCATCTACTCCTTCGATACCATCTACTCATGTCACCTCAGAAACGACATCTCAGCCAACTTCTTCCAGCTCATCATCAGAGTTTCAACCTCCGACTGTACCAACAATGGTAAGAAAGAAAAGGAAGGTGGACTCTAATGATGAGCTGATTAAAGTTGCACTGGCCAAATTGTTGGAAAAGAAAAACGAAGATGACGACGTATCAGCATTTTGTTCAGTGGTTGCCGGTTGGTACACAATTAAGAAAGATGGAGACAAAGCAGGCAACTATTGCTAGAAAATTAATTAACGACACATTGTTTATGGGTAATATGAATATGTTGCAAACTAATTCACAAGTCGTATCAATTTCTAATACAATAGACAATTTTCAAGTTATGTAATTTTCTATATCATGAATCATGTTCCAAGTTTCATGCCATTGTCGGCAACTGGTTTCGAAAAGAAATATTTTATGTTATGATTCATTTGATTTTTGATAATATTTATTATATAAAGAGTTGTATATCTATTTTGTTTATAGGATAAGAAACTGTTATATATCCTTCATTGACTTTAAAACGGAGTTCTTATTTTTATTATTATCTAAATAAAAAATGATCTTAAAATGTATTCATTTTACTTACCTTCAAATAGTCATCCTTCAAAACCGTATAAATAGCTTCACAAGTTTCGATAATAATTGTGCTCAGAGCAGATTTTGAAATTCTTGTCGAATACTGTAGGTATGTGTATGAGCATCCTGATGATAAAAATATCAGGGTTGCCTCTAATCTAGTGCCAGGAGAAATACTTGCTCTCATTACGGTGTCTTCCTTCTGGACTCTCGTCTCTTCGCTGCAACCATCTCTTTACCCAAATTCTACGACGCCTGCTTTTCGTTTTCTTCTTTAATGCACACCCCAATACAATTGCCCAGAGATCCTCTTCGCTCACATCCATCCTCACTGGTGTCTGAGAGCAAACTGAATCGCGAGGGAGGTGCGTGTGTTGACTTTGTTTAAAAACCAGTGTGAACAACTACGGGCGTCGAGCGCTGCAGCAGGCGCGTGACAGGCGCCTGCTCGCCCCGACTGTTGCCCCTCGTGTAAACGGGCCTTAAGGCTGCGCGTACACCAATAGAGAGATAGCAAGAAAGTGCAAGAGAGAAAGAAAGATTGTACCCGTGCAGACTAAAAGCGAGTAGTAAATTTGTAATACTGGTGGAGGAGGTTGTGTATAATGCTGGCTCAATTAATCATCTCGATTATTAATTTCTTTCTTTCCTTTTTTTTTTCATGTAATTGGTCTAGGTATGCTCAACAATTAAATTGTCCATATATTTGATAGCGTGGTAATTAATAAATTCCCACCAGCTATTCAAAAACATTGGTTCGTTTCATTCGAAAATAAGATTATAATTTAATAAAATTGCAACTAATTTCCAAATTTACAAGGATATTGAAAAGCATGAAAAAATCTTATTATATTCACATAAAAGTACAACAAATATAATACAAAGGATTATTGTAATAACCTTCAAGAACAAATTAATAAACATACACATTATAGATCACGTTGAGCTCTAAAATATGAAATATTACAAAAATAATAAGTAGGGGAAGGCTGTTAGAATTAGGTTAAATTATAGTGGGTTAACAACGTTAAGACATAGAGTTTATTTAAAGAGTAATATGTTTTACAGTTAGAAGTATATTAGAGAGATGAGTGAAGCACATCTCTCACTGAGTAATGTAAAAGACAGACTGACTTAAGAAGTTACATACGATGGTATTTAAGACGCTCCGGAACTGTGATCGGACTTTAACCCTTAAATCCGTTTCTCATAAAAGTAATACATTGTTATTTAAACAATAGGTAATTAATATAGCTCAGCTAATCTAACAGGAGGTTAACATTAAACATATATAAGAGTGTGTAATACATTTAAACTAAAATTCCAACAAAGGCTTAACTCCGAATAAATTTTATTCTAAAAACTATAACGGCGACTGATGCAGATTACATTGGATTTATTAATAGCAATAAATTCCTGTGTCTGTACTCTGTCCGCTCTATAGCTGAGCGTGCCTGATGTTACACCTACCCGTGTGAAATCTGAAAGCACACTGAACAGGCGGCTAAAGCCCCGTCCAGACCACAGTTTATAGAATAGGGTAGTTAGTTCAAGTCTACGGGTACAAATTAGAGTCAAAATAGCTTGGCGGCCGTGACGTAGCAGGCAGTTGCCAAGTATTGTTTTTGTTGCGCATGCCATAGCTAAAAAAAATCAAAATAGCAAACTTGAACAAATTTAATTATTTGGTTAATTCGATTATTTTCTTTTTATAATGAGAATATTAATTACCATTATAGATTATTCACTTGTCTAGAACACTCTGATCATATAATAAACTCTTTATTTAAGCATTTTTCGTTAGTAGCTCACTGCACTCGTAACCAAATTTCTGAGAAGCAATTTCAGCTTATTTAGCCTGATAATAGATTACCATGCATGTAAAATGTTCTATTCATAGATGCAAGATAAAAAATAATATTATTTAAATTCATACGGATAGCCTATATTGAGCTTCATATAGAAACATATAATTAGGTAGGTTTTATTTGAGAAGGATAATAATTATTATATTCACAAATTTTATTGGATGGAGCATTTATAGCCCAGATATTATTATGGTTTAACTTTCAGCTTTAAATATATGAGATATATAATCCATATTTATAACTTATCACAGGTTACCACAGACTATTGAAAAATCAACAAAACTGACATTTACAGATGATCTGATATTTGTCCATTACTATTTTATGCTAAATTTTTACTTTCTTTAAAGTATTAGGAACAATCATTTATAAAAGAGCTGTATCATAAACACATTATAACTATACAATAGTATTATAGTTCATTCAAGGTTTGAAAAAAATAAACTATAAAATAACAATGACAAACAATAGCACAAAAAACTTGAATTTTAGTAACAGGTTTAAGTCTCTCCTTTGGCTTCCTAGAACAAATATCTAAGAGGAAAATGAGTGAATTAAACACAAGGGACTAGAAGAAGCAGTCAGAAAAGAAAGTTGCTCAATGAACAAAGTCACCTAACACTTTCAGCGACAATGCTCATGGATGTAGAAAAGCTACTTCGTGAATGCAGTCACTTACCAAAGAATGTAACGCAAAGGGACACAAACACCGGTCGCTGCACTCAAGGATGGAAGAGGAAAATGAAGAGGTGATAGTAAATGAAGCCTGAACCATTTACTGATCATTGACAGACGTACACATAAATAACTTGAATAAGAACAGTATTCTTATGAGAATGAAAAAAAATGAAACTACTAAACTAGTACATTTCGCTATATAAATTAATTGTATCCATTTTAATAGATCCATCTATTGTAATGGATACAATTTAAACTTTATAGATTTAAGCATAAGTTTCAGCTGCAAAATTAATAATAATAAAAAATTCATTGAAGCAGAATAGTTTTGATGGTTAACTATATTCAATCAAAATGAAAAATCAAAACTATCTCGCTTACATGAAAATACTTTCAAATGGTCATTGAAAACCTAATGGACAAATTTAAATAATAGTTATTTTCATTAATTTATTCTTTTCATTTATATGTCTAAGCTTCTGATTCCATGTTCTAAGACATTGAACTTAACTAAATATTTGTTCATTTGATCACAGCATAGCTTAGGGAGCATAAAATATTTGTACATCAATTCTGATAGTAATATACAAAATTCTCTATAATAGCAGTTCTTATTTAAGAAAAAAAAAGAAGAAATTCATTGATAAAGGATATAAATGATAGGCAGCAATATTTTAATCCCTAGGATGAATCTACATTTTGTATGTATTCTTGGAAGAATATATACAAATTTAGATTCAGATCCTGGAAGATTAAAATACTGCAGCATATTTCATGATCAGTCAATTTTGATTTGAGATTCTTGCTGTGATATTTTTCCATATTCATGGCAATTTATTCTGTATTGGGAAGAAGAGGCGATGGAAGGGAAGAAGCCTCCAACTGGTGTTGTTGGTGACCGTGAATAGGGCACTGCAGGCAGCTTTAACTTCACTTTCTAGAAATACCATTTCCTCTGATTCCAGTTCAGGCGAGGGCACTGCAGGCAGCTTTAACTTCACTTTCTAGAAATACCACTTCCTCTGATTCTAATTCAGGCGAGGGTTCCTATGAAAATTTTCATAAAATATTAATTACAGTTAGGGCTTAACATTCACAAATTGTTAGCTTCAAATATTTATAAAAATAATATATAAAATGTCTATAAAAATGACTAATGAGAAGCAATAACTGGATTCATAAATTGTTTACCAAGAGTCAGTGCAATCAAACTATCAAAGCAATAATGAGATGAAGCTAGCTATATGGTTATGTACTTATGTAGTTCAGAAGAACAATCATATGGACATTTTCTTCTTGTGCTGCTTCAAAATTTGCAGTGAGGGGGGTAGCAACCAGCTCTTCTAAGATGAGATTTGGTCAGAGTCAAATTTTTTTCTGAATTTAGAATTAGCTACTGGTTGGAGTTCCTGTTTGGAAGTATGATTAAATTAATTTGATTAATTATACAAAATAGTTAAACTCTAAATATTCTAGCAACGTCTGTGATTTTCTAGCTAGCTATTTATTCCTATATTATACGGCAAGTCTGTAAAGTGCATCTTCTCCTGCGTCCTTGCTGCCAAAGATCTTTGGAGACGTGACTGAGACATTTTTTGAAGTGCGATATATCTTTACAATTTCTTGGAAATTATAAGAGTAGCTAGCTACTATCTATTTCCCTCCACCCCCAATCAATTATAAAGATCAGATAAGTTTCCCTTGTGAAAAAAAAATTTATTTTATATATAAGACACATTATGTGTCCCCATTTTTCAACTAGGGGAATTAGAATAGAATAATTGATAAAATATTATTATTGCAATGGTATTAATAGCTAATAAGTTAATAACACTTTGTTTTCCATATATTGTCTGACCAAGTAATAGAGCATGTCTTTTATTGCCATTTTATTGGCGAATTTATGAAGACTAGTTTGAGGTTGAGCACTTGATGCCCTTCCAGTAGCAAATGGCAAGAAATATCTAATTTTCTATATTTATCCTAATCTTAAACCACTCGGCAAAATGTATCTCTTCTTCTGCAGTGATTTTAATTTGAGAGACAGTTACTTTCTGACTCTCAGTAGAGGATACAGAATCTCCCACAGCTAAATTAATAGTTACATTATAACATAGAAATCAATTCAAAATCTCCCAGTAACATACTACATAAGTTACAATTCCTGTGCTTACATAAGAATTAAAATGCAAGATCTCCCACAGAGACATAAAATTGGGCTCATAGCCTCAGATTTGTTGCAGAGTCTTGGAAAAGTGTTTTTTTTTTCAATTATTCTGCAATGTGACTATGCTAGGGTCACGCGGGTAAATTGCGGTCCCTTAATTTTTAATTGCAGCCCTCTCAAATCTCAAGAGAGTCTCCAAAACAATTTTAACTGAAATTACATTAAAATGTTGCATAGCTATGATAAGCTATCAAAAGAAGCACAATGCATGCTATAATTTATTAATTCAAATTTTTGATAAATGTTTTGAAGCTATGATGTTTCTGTTGTTAAAGGCCACAGTTAATGTGCCACAATTTACCTGCTTGACCCTACAATGTTATTTAGAAAAGAATTTATGATAATTTGCTCATTTTTTGAGAAAAATTTAGCTTCTTTGAAGGTAGCTGAAGAGTTTATGAGATTGAGACATAGCTACTATGTACTAATATTAATAATTTACTTGGTTGTCTCACTTGTCCAATGAGGTTCTAAAAACAAAATAATTAGTGATGAAACACTTTTTCCTCGTGTAAAATAACTTGGATGTTAAAGGATTTAATGCTCAAATGTGAAATTTACAATCACAAACTCTCCAATATATTAGTGAGCGCCAGACCAGGCAAGTAAGTAAGGACATACTGTTCCATGTTTCCAAGTGTGGCAGGAAAGTCATCAATTTGGTGAGAAAATGGATCCAGGTCATGAAATTTATGATAGTTTAAAAGAGAAATTTGACTTCCTAGCCAGTCTGCAAAGCATGCACAATCAGTCTCCAGATATGAGATATTAAATTTTGTGGCAATTTCTCTCCGAAGATTTTCCAATTTCTCTCCAAAATGGCCAAAAAACTCAAAATTCTCTCCACTAATTACAGTCTTCATCTTGCACACAACAAAACTCACCACCTCGAATCGGGAGGGATTACCCGCTAAACTTAAGCATATCAGTAAGCGGAGGAAAAGAAACCAACAGGGATTTCCTTAGTAGTGGCGAACGAAACAGAATGAGCACATGTACACATAGGAATTTATTAGAAAATTGTCGCCAGATAATTCAGGAGACTAATTTCAGGGCCTCAACAGTCGCCGGATGAACTTCACAACTTCATGCATCTTTTGCAGAGTCGCAGACTGGCTTCTTAGTGAAAATGATACACTTTAAGTTAAATATACCCTTATGCTTCATGTCTGATGAATATGTATCTCTATAGAGATTATTTTGGGAGAGATTTACTTTGTTATTTATATGCTTTCAAACTTATTTTAATTTTAACCCCTCAAAAGTCATCAATATACTGGCAACTTTGTCCATACTTATACTTTAAAACATGGATTACTATTACACTGTATTACCTGGTTTTAGAAATTGTAGGATCATATGGGGCAAATATATCAACCAAAACAGTATAGCCTTCAAATTAAAAAATTCAAGGCTAAAGAGTAGTTGTAAGTTATGCTAGGGTTAGGTACTAACCTGTTCTGAAGCATAACATCAATTTGAAGACACAGCGTAGCTGATGCAGCTAATGACCACTTCAGTGCAGTCAGATGGTCGTCGCCTATTACCTATAATAAAATAAAATATTATAGGAATGTATGGTTAGCAGAATCTATGATACATTGTCAGTCTTATTTTTCCCAAAAAGTTATTGATATTGGGAGGTGGGAGAGGAAGCATCTCATCAGCTACGCTGTGTCTTCAAATTGATGTTATGCTTCAGAACAGGTTAGTACCTAACCCTAGCATAACTTACAATTTAATAACACTAGCGTAGCTGATGCAGCTAAGACTGAAAAGCTGAATATCAATAAATAAAGTTACATAACTCTATTCATAAATTTTCAAACATAGATCCTTAGAGGAATGAAAATATAATATATAAAATTGAATCTTTATGATGAATTTTCATCCTTATTTAATATTTATATATACCTAACAAATATTATGTTCCGAACACAAAATTACCCAATGAAATTAAAGTGCAAAATAAACTCAACTCATATTATTTATTGAAGTGATTCAGGATAATCTGACCAATGGGAGAAGTCTCGCATGGAGCTGAATAATGGGATTTGAAAGTAGAAGCATCTTTCCAATCACCATGAGTCATAATTTTTTCAATAGGAACACCCTTAGTCTGAGCAGCAGAAAGACCAGCACCTCTATATGAGTGAGCGGAGAACTGTTCGGTATCAATACCAGCAAGGCCAAGAACAGATTTCAACCAGCGAGATAAGGTTTGCTTGGTGACGGGCTTCTCTGTTGCCCATGAGAGAAATAATTGAGTAGGTTTAGGATTTCCCTTATTTACCTCTTTTATTCTCAGTTTCAGGGTCTTAGTCATATAGGCAGTGACATAGTCAGCAACATTCAAGGAAGGGTCATCCGTATTGACACATTTAACCTCTTTGGGTTTGACCACCTTCCTTGAGTTTTTTAGTCTATCAAAAATAACAAATGTGATGCCATCGTCATTAATTAGCGCATTCTCAATATTCATGAGATGAAGAGTTTGGCCTCTATCAGATGATGAAAGGGCAATCAGAGCAAGAGTTTTTAAGGTTAATTGTTTAAGAGACAAATTATTTATAGGGTGCCACTTAGCAAGGAACATTAACAATTTTGAAACAGGCCAATAGGTAAAATACCTAGGACGAAGAGGTCTACTCTTATAAAAGAACTTAAACAAACGAGAAAAAATCAATTCTTCAGAGTTTAAAGAATTTAACGAAAAGAAATTTAAAGCACTCTTTGCTATTACCAGTGAACTAGTACTAGTTCCATTATTAAATAATTTTAAAAGAAAATCACAAACTAAGGCAACAGAGAAATGATCTTGTGACCTCTCTGTTGCAACAAATTTAAAAAACTTTGACCAGTATCTTCCATATGTTGCCAATGTTGATTTTTGGACACTGGAAGACATTGCTTTGTAAGTTGCTTCTGATAGGCCTCTACCTTTAGAGCATTGGTGGAGATAGGCCAACCCATTAGATGAAATCTGTGGCGGGTTGGAGGTTGACCTACGAGGTAAGATGAATGAATGAAAATAGGATTGGAAAACAGAGAAGAGAGAATAATAGGAAGACATAATAAGCCTGGCCAAGCTGGAGTTATCAGAATTGAATTGTCAAGTTTATCAGATTGGAATTTTTGAATGGTTCTAGAAATCAGAGGAATGGGGGGAAACATATAGTAACCATTTTCCCAATAGAAGGAGAAAGCATCCACCTTGGAAGAGAATGGGTCCAAGAATTTAGAAGCATAGTTAGGAAGTTTATGATTCAGTCTAGAAGCAAATAAATCAAAATTTGGTAAGAAAGGAATACTTTGGCGAATAAAGTTGAAGGCTTCACTACTTATTCCATAATCATGTCTGTCTAGATCATTCCTAGAGTGAGCATCAGCAATGGTATTATTTTTACCAGGAATGTGAATGGCTATGCATCTAATATTGTGCTTCAATAAGAAATGCCATAAGTCTAATGCTAGTGAACAGAGTATTTTGGAATGAGTTCCTCCCATTTTATTGATATAGAAGACAGTAGTTGTATTATCCGAGAATATTTTAACAGATGAACCTCTCAATTCAGAAATAAAGGATTGAATGCAAAGTAAAACAGCTTTTAATTCCAAAAAGTTGATATGCTGTGATGATTCCTCATCAGACCAGGTGCCTGAGGTAGCTGAGCCAGAGCTAAGTTGTCCCCCCCAGCCTGAATTAGAAGCATCAGTATGCAAAATAAAATCTTCTTTAAAGAGCTTAATAGAATAAGGAACTAAAGGAAATGAACAAGAGGTCCACCAGCTAACATCTTTAGATGAGTCCGAGTTCAGATTAATCTTACTATCCCATTTAGTATCTGGTTTAATTGATTTAGAAAGTTGAAATTGAAGATTACGATAATACAAAGGGGCATAAGGAAAACCCGATTTCATGCTTACTAATCTCCCCAAAAAGGAAGAAACTTCTCTGATGGTAGGAGAGTCATTCAAAATATTCTGTGCTTGAAGTTTAACTTTTTCTAGTTTCTCAGAAGGGACTGAAACAGACATGTCTATAGAATTCCAAGAGAAACCTAAGTGATCCATAATTCTAGAGGGACAAAGATTGGATTTCTGGAAATTTGGAGAAAAGACAAGTGAAGATAACAGTTTAATGGTAAGGCTAATATCACTTTCTAAATTGGCAGATGATGAATTAGAAATGAAAATATCGTCCAAATAAAAAGAAATCTTCATACCTTGAGCTCTAAGAAATATGATCACTGGTTTTAGGACTTTTGAAAATATTCTAGGGGAGCTAGTGAGACCAAATGGTAAAACATTGAAATGATAGAAGTTACCTTCCCATTCGAAGGCAACGTACTTCCTATGGGAAGGGTGAAGAGAAACATGAAAGAATGCATCAGCCAAATCTATAGATGCCATGAAGTCATTACTATCAATTAGTTCAATAAGCTTAGTATGAGATTCCATTTTGAAAGACACTTTAGCAATTTGATTATTTAATTTGGAAAGGTCAATGATCATTCTATCTTTTCCATTGGATTTCTTAACAGTGAAAACTCTAGATAAAATGAGATCAGAAGAAAATGGAATTTGTGATATTGCACCAGAAGATAAGAAATTTTGAATTTGTTCATGAATTGCAGGATGAGTAATTCTATTTTTATTTGCATTAATTTCTTGAGATGGTAAACTAGGATTTTCAATGAATTGTATTTTATAGCCTTCGGATATAATTCTTAAAATGAAACAATTAGATGTAATTTTACTCCATTCAGATAAATACCTACTGAGGACCCCAGAAGTAGCAACAGAACTATTGGTGGGTTCCAGCTCTACGGAAGCCTCTGTTACGACTGTATCTACCTCTTCCTCTATAGCTAGCACGAAAGGGCTGCTGGGTATTGCCTTGATGCCAGTTTCTAGATCCAGACATAGCTGGTTGCGGCTGCATAGTAGTGCGAGAAGTAGAGGGTCTAGGATTAGCATTATAGTTTCTGGATGAACTAGCAGGGGCATAAGGATGAGAGATTTCATTGGATGGAAGAATCAAATTGTGAGATGAAAGGTTAGGTTTGAAAGATTTAGGCCTAGCTGCTGCAGGGTTATTGAGAACTTTGTTGAATGAAGTTGCTTGAGTCTTGATAACCTTTTCGGCCGATTCATTCTCATCAGCACCGAACATGTGAAGGTGCGTTACAGGTTGTGAGAATAGTGGTTGTCTTAACTCACTTTTAACGAATTTAGCCACACTAGTTCTTCTGAATCGAGTGAGCTGCAGATTAGAAGAGCAAACCATTTGAATAGCCGAGGCTACTAGTTTTTGATTTGGATCGGAAGGCTTTAGAGACTCTAATACAGAGAGTAAGGGCATAATAGCACTGGTTTGAAATTTCTGGCTCTTCATTATGCTCCTTTGCTTCAGAAATTCGTCTGAGCTAAAGCTCTGTCCTTTTATGCGATTCCAAATGGCATTTGGAAGTTTAGGTGGTTCAAAGTGATTGCTGATCTCCTTAGATGGAATGAAGTCCTTCATGAAGTTCTCTAAATCAGCTTCAGACAATTCAGAGTCTGCAATTCGTTTGAACCACTCGAAAGATCTCTTAGGTGCCTCCCAACTATGGGTAGGCCTTGCAGCTAAAATCGGGATCTCAATTTCTTCAGAACCAGAGAAGTTCCCAACATCGTTTTCAGGATCAACGTCAACCATTACCATTGAGGAAGGCCCGGCTGGTTGGGCACTACCAGATCTCCAGTCTGCAGAACATGGGAGATATTTGGGATATTCTCTAAGAACAATTTGAATTAATTTTACTATGAACAGAATAAGAGATCTCTAGGAACACTTTACCTGTTTCAGCTAAATGGCCAGATCTAGTGGAAGTTACCGGAGAAATAGACACAGGTCTCAACATTTGCTCAAAATTCTCTTCCGGCTCTGCCATAGCCATAAGCTGATTTAAAGGAATATCATCATCACTGTCATCAATATTAGCATTTAAATCAAATATGAAAGAGTCAGGCTCAGCTTCAAGATCCTCCCTTAAAGGGGTAACTTCGCGCTGAGACACTGCTACAGTATTAATAATGGGCTCAGCTACAAGAATCTCCTTCAGGTTATCTTTACGCTGAGTCCCAACAAAGCCAGGGTTCTTAATCATGGTACTACCCTTTTTGGCTTTCTTTTGAGGATTATTAAGGTAGACAGTCCTGGTCGTATTTATATCTTCCTCAGAGTCGGAAGAGGAATCACGCTTGCGTTTACTAATCACTCTTTTCAGATTACCATACTTCTTACCCAAGTCGGCAATGGCAGAGGAATTTCGTTTAGATTCGGAAAGAATTGCTTTCATATACGCATTGATGATAGACATATTAGGATTTCCCTCGCAATTGGGTATGGCCTCAATAGTAAAGCTTTCGCTATTATCCATAGTGATCTTATAACTTAAGCCTTAATCTTAATTAAATTTAAATTACGTACCAGTAAGAGTAATGTTATAATCTGTAACAAACAAACACCAAAATAAATGACTTATCTGAAAGCCGGAAATTTTTGAAGTCCAGAGTAGCAGACGACACACCCAACGTACACACGCGAGAGCGTCAAAAATAAGACTGACAATGTATCATAGATTCTGCTAACCATACATTCCTATAATATTTTATTTTATTATAGGTAATAGGCGACGACCATCTGACTGCACTGAAGTGGTCATTAGCTGCATCAGCTACGCTAGTGTTATTAAATTACCTTAAATGTGGCGACCTGGATCCATTTCCTCACTAAACTGGTGACTTTCCTGCCACACTTTGAAACATGGCTCAGTGCTAAGTATTAGTTAAACTTTGCCAGTCTGTATTTCATGGTAAATTCCACCGACTTGTTGGTGGAAAAGTCAGTGGAATTTTGTGCACGAAATACAGACTGGTCTATAAGGCTATAATAGAAACTCACCAACACAAACAGCTGGAAATGCTTCTTTATTCAAATTCTTCCTTTTGACTGTGGAGTCGTAGAGACAAAATTCTAGTGAAATCACTTTTCACACATAGGTATGTAGTGGGTAGGTAATTATTTTTTTCATTCATTTTTCTCCAATTTCCAACACATACAGCCGGTAGCTACCTAATCCAATATTAGGATTTGAAGTCATGTTGATGAAATTGGAAAGATCTTATTAGCTAGTTATGAGTCCATTACCATGATTACCTACCTAGGTATCTTAGCTAGTTATGTGACCATTACCATGATTACAGTTTAAAAACTGCATATATATATATTCTAGGCACCATTATAGAATAATAATATCATATTGTATAGTATTATTAATAGTTGGTCAAGAATTAGGAAGTTGATTAGCTTTTCGGACAATCTATCAATGTTTACATCTTTGTTTGTTTACATTTTTGCTTCAGAATTTGGCGCTCAGTTGTCAGAACTCCATGATTGGTGGAAACATCCGCCATCTTGAATGACGTCACGAAGGCCAAGCTCCGAAATTTATATTAAAGCGTTGTACTAACTACCCTTCTATAAACTGTGGTCCAGACGCTCCGACAAATGCCCAGATTTCTCTGAAATCAGGTGTTCGAGAGCAAATTTGTCCGCGATATGGCAGGCAAATTTGTCCCCGATCACAAGAATCGAAACTGTCAGTGACTTTCAACATGATGGACAAATTTGTCCCCGAACAAGTGTTCGCGACTGTTATTTGAATGAATATTTGTGATATATGGAGTAAATTTGATAATAATTACTCTCATTTTAGATATGAAAGATTGAATTATTTATTTAGTAGTCTATTTATATTATTTGATTGAGATTTTTGTAAATAAATTTAAATAAATTTTTGTGTCTTTTCTAGAATAAATGTGATTAGTTATTTACATATTATTTACTGACTACAGTGACTAGGGTAAGTTCCGAGTTATCGATTAGTTCCACATTTTCGGACACGTATTATAAATATTAAAGGTAGCTATTTTAATTATTATTCAACTCTCATTGTATTCATTAGTTTTTCTTTCTTACTTTTCTGTAAATGTGGAACCGTCCCATAACTTGGTACTTACCCGGCCTATAAATAGGTATGAATGATTTGGTTGTTTTTCCTAATTTTACTAGGTAAGTAGGTACCTACCTAACTAGTAAACATATATAATTCAATAGTACCATACAAAGGGCAAGGGAAGGTTTGAGGGCTAACAATCAATAGATTACGTATCACTCTACAAATAGCACAACGCAAAGCCATAGCACACAATAGACTCAACAAATTATACAGATTTAGGGTCCTCAACCAACAAACAAAAAACATCTATACACAGCAACAGTTCGCTCCGCCATCCTCTACCCTACCATTCCCCTCCACACCATTTCTAAAGCACAAAATAGCAACTACAAAAAATCTAAAACAAAGCAATTCGATTCAAAACAGGCAATAGATTAATAGATAAAATACCATCCCCAAACAAACCTAGATCCCATCAATGTCCACCTCCATAACTTAGCCAACAACATCTGGAACAAAATACAAATAGACAATCCTGCACTCTACATTAGATTTCCAACTCAAACCAACCAATTCCACAACATAAAAACATACTTTCCAAGCAACAAAAATATAGCATTATCAGATCCACCACTACCAATCTACACACAGAAACAAATTTCACTTACATATTTCTACATTTATCACTTTTCTATTTTTTCCATGTATTTCATATATAATATTTCGTGTACTTTTTAACTAAAACTCACGCTACTCCAAGTACACGAGTGTTGTGAAGAGGAGGAGCCTTATTAGCCACACTTGGCGGGAGAGAACACTAATGAAATATGTGGAAAAGTTTTCTGTTCTCAATGATTTTAAGTTTGGTTTCAGGTATAGGACCAACACCACTGATGCTCTCTGTGAATTTGTAGACAATACTTATCAAGCTATTGACGAAAGGAAGTATGTAATGTGTATATTTTTAGTCTTTTCCAAAGCCTTCGACACGATTGACCACTCTGTGTTACTCAGCAAGCTTAATTCATATGGTATCAGGGGACCTGCTAACCAATGGTTCAAGTCGTACCTTGAGAACAAAAAACAGTTTGTAAACGTAAATGGTTCGGCGTCAGGTGTGAGACTGGTTAGCAGAGGTGTTCCACAGGGCTCGATATTAGGACCATTGTTGTTTATTCTGTACATAGGTGACATCTATAGATCATGTAACAAATTAAAAATGGTTCAGTATACTGATGACACAACTCTGTTCATAACTGGTTGCTCTCTAGATAGTCTAACCAATATAGTTAATGTAGAGTTGTGCCAGGTAAAGGATTGGCTACATGCCAACAGACTATCGCTAAATATTGGTAAAACTAAATATTAAATCATCACTAAAAGAGCTGTAACTATTGAAACGCCTATTATTATAGGAGACTCCGCTGTTGAGATGGTTGAATCGATGAATTTTCTTGGGAGTTATTTTGGATAAAAATTTATCTTTCCGGTCTAAGGGAAGTTCCGTAATGAGTAGACTGTCAAGATCACTGGGAATTATTCGCAGAGTATCTTGTCTTGTTCCTCCTCTTATTCTTATGAAGTTGTATTTTACTCATTTCTATTCTCAAATAACATACGCACTGATAGTTTGGGGTAATGTTAGTAAGGTTGACTCTTATATAATAATAAGTTTGCAGAGACACGTTGTTGGGGGGAGGTCAGTAACACAGCAGTGACAAATTGTAGAGTTTATTTTTCGACTCGCACAACCGTAAGATTTTGTACTAAAAAGAAGAACAGAAAACTAGTTTAATTGAGGTACATTAAAAGATAAATTCTACTACAGGATATCGCACATTTAGTCTCACTAAATTAAAATACATAAATGTGATTGGTGCGAATTACATTACTATTGCACTATTTAGAATAATTCAGGATTAACAATAACTAACCTATAGCGCATGAATCAAACACTTATTTGGTTATAAGCTCACTTGACTGTCTCCAGGCTTGGCTGTACACCTCACCCCCAAACGAAAGCCCTCTTCAACCAAATCAAACTTAATAGTAAGCAACAAATATCAGGCCTCAAAACTAAATCATCTGTAACATACATAACTGATTACAAGGAAAAGGTTCACAAATCAATTAGCCGGTCAACGATGTTTCAAGCTTTCATTCTGCCGGAAACGGCTGTTCAACTGGCTATAGCACTAATAAAAAGAATTGCCACACCCTAACTACTCGATCATTCCAAGAATACTAAACATTCACCCGCATGCCGCAGCCATACGCATACAGCTGTCTGAAACACAGTGCTATCAAGACACCTTGAGTGAGGTTTTAACGCCACCTGGTGGAGAGATTTTTAGAATATATTTAGTAAAGGCTTAGACTGCACACATTGCATCTAACAGTCCCTCCTCTTGAATCTTTAATTCAACACCACCGACATCCTCGCTCATTACCGACCAAGGGTACTCATGACCCTCGAGCAAAGGCACGCGTTTTGATACTGGCATTGTGTAACTCTTCCCTCTTTCAAACAAATTCACCCTTCTCTCCAACCCACCCGCACTCCTTTTAATACTTGTAATTCCCCCCATCGGCCAGTTGAACCACTCATCTATTTTATATAATTTTCAATACTTTACATACATCTCTACATTTTACGTACAAACTTTCATAACTTCAACCCTCTCGATAATCACTTCACAAGCATGTCAATTAGGTTTTCTGATGTGACAACAATGGAAGAGGAATCTGATAGGCACTCTCCATTTGTTGACAGCCATTCAGCAATTATCATAGATGCCTTTCTCCCCCAAATCCGTCTTCTACCATCTTCCTTGTTTCAATAGTGTTAGTTCTCACTCTATTTACCATTGGACGCTTTTCCATTGATCCCGACACCAAACCCTGCACCGTCCATCCCAATCTTGTCCTAATACCATAAGGACCTCCTACGTAAGGGGACGCTCTAACTGCAATTGGTTCCGATGCTGCCAAAGCATTTGTTCCCAACATTATATCGACTTTTTGCACCTTTTTCACCAGTACATCAGTAAGGTGTTCCCATCCTTAGTTCATTTACACCTATCACATCATCTCGATCTACAAGTATTTTTGATATCACATATAAAGGAGGCAATTCTACCCAAGTATTTTCACTCTCTCCTCTTACAATAAGTCCGGTCACCAAACACGTTTCATCCTTCCTATTTGAGTGTACAGTTTCTGAAAATAAACATATCCTAGGCAGACTTTTCTTGCGTATATGCAGCTTCTGTAATAAATGCGGCGTGCAGAAGAATACAGAACTACCATTATCCAAGAAAACTGACGTAGAGCACTCTTTCTCCCCTTCGTTGCGCACTCTGACCGGCAGAACAGATATTCCCCCGATTTTCGTCCCTCCTCGTGTAGATACGCCCCATACACATACATGTTGTCCTGAACCAGCATTCATAGCTTTCCCTATATCTGAGTCCTTTTTTGGTTCATCAACTCTTTCCCGTTAAAAGAAATTATTTGGTCTTACACTCAAATCATGCCTATCTTTCCTTCTCATCTCTCAATTATCACGCCCTACAATCCGGGACATCTGCTTCTGATTTTAGCCTCTCAATGAACGCCAATCGTTCTCTGAATGCAATAAAACATGATGCCATCGGCCGCATTCGCTGCATGCCACAGGACTGGGACAACTTCTCGACATATGTCCTCCCATAAGACATACAAACAACCAAGTCTGCGTTTCACACTCTGCAACCGATCCTCAATGTTCATGGAGAGGAATTCTTCACAAATAGCTATTTCATGCTCCTTACTACAATGAAGACATACCATTTCATCTCCATGCAACTTCACACAGCCCTGATCATTACCAGCAAACTTTTCCTGATTATTGCTTCATTTCATGTTGTTACACTTGGGGCTCTGTCCCAAGTGTAAACTACACTTCTCGCCATCTAATCTGAATACCAACTAAGAAATCTCGCACCGTCTCAATCTGCCCGCCAAACGATTTTCAAATGTGAACAGTCAAGACTCTTATTGAGCGTGCATTTGCTCGTTGCCCGTGGATGTGAGCTTCCAGTGTGAGTGTCAATGTAAACGGGTGCCGGTCGCATGGCTGGAGGCTCTGTCCTTGACAGTAGTCTTTTTCTATCGGTAGATACTGAGTTTAGCTTTCAGTTTAGTTGTTTGATTAATTCAGAATGATAAAATTTCTCAGGAGGATAGATAGATAACCTGTAAAGCTTATGTTTGTACTATTCTTTGTATTCTGTAATGTTTGAAAAAAAAGTTTTGTATCTATTAATTTTAATCTTTTTGTCAATCATTTGATTATTTAAGGCGTAAAATGTGAAAGAAAATGATTGTAACAAAGAAAGAAATCTAGTATTACTTCAATATTAATTTCAATGTTTCTCCATTCACAATTTTTTACTATACAATTAACATTTTTATCCTAAAATTTTAGGTTAAAAAAATAATATACTTCACGTCAAATTAATTCCAAGAAATGTTAAGTTTACAAGTGCATTACAATTCACCCAAAATAAAATTATAATATATTGCATGGCAGTTGTCCACCATGGCAGTTATCCGCATGGCAGTTGTCCTAGAGCCCCCGAACCCACAATGGGAAGAGCAATTAACCTCAAAGAAGTAGGAGTCAGTATTCTTGCTACTAGTAAATTCCAAAAAGATATTAAATTGACCAGAAATAAAGGAATTATACAATCAATGAAAAATAAAATACAGAATATCAAACAAATCAACAATAACCCCAGGAATACTAGAACAACAAATTCAAGAAGAAAATACAGCAATAAGAACAAGCCATATAATAGTTTTACACCAAGAGACATACCAAGCAACCACAAATGGCATATCAAGAATCCAAAAAAGAGATACACTGATAATAATTCCATAGATCAATGTTGAACAATAAAATCAAGATGATACAAATCAATGTCAGAAGCTGGTCAACAAACAAAAATAGCATTTCAAACTGCATTATAAACGAGGACGCAGATATAGCACTAGTAAACGAACATGGCAGCAAATAGGAGAAACCATCAAAATCTGGAATTACAATATATATAAAACGAATAAACTCAACGAAAGAAACGGTGGACGTGCAATAGCCATTAAAAAATCAATAGTTTACAGAATTCATGAAGATTTCATAAGCGACATGCTCAGCATAACAATAGGTATCAACAATGGACCAATAGAAATAGCAACCAGCTACATACCCCCCAGAATAGGCTATCTCAACTACATAGACTTTTTCAAACTTTTCAACAAGAAACATCCACTATATTTAATAGCAGACCTCAACGCAAGATCCCCAACCCTCGGCAATAGGGACTCGAATAAAACAGGGCAACAACTAGACATGCCAATTAGTAGTGGGTACCCATGACAGACCATATTTCCCCACGTTTATTACCAACAGATCAAAGACAACCTCTGACCTGATACTGCATAATAATAAAGTCATCCATAATACCCAAGCATAATAAAGTCATCCATAATACCCAAGCATACCCAGGCCCTGCAACTACAAGCGATCACATCCCAATAGTTTTCTTGATATCATGCAATCCAATCCTTATCCCAATAAAACCAAGAAATAGTTACAAACAGGCAAACTGGGATGGTTACACACACCATCTCAGTGAACCATTTCCAATAGAAAACCTCAATAGTCCAGAATCAATAGATAATGCTGTCAAACAATGGACAGAAAAAATACAGTATACGAGCAATCTATTTATCCCAACAGTCCGTTACCGTCCAATAATATATGCAAAAGACTCCCAATACCTGATGTATTAACTGAAGAATGAATACAAAACAGCGATGGAGACAATGACCAATCTAGGTCCAATTGTGAACCGAATGAATAGGGTGAAGGAGATGAGTTGCAGAGGCTGAGGGAGGAGGAGTGGAATCGTTTTATGGAGAGGACGGATGTAGAGAGAAATGATAAGGACTTCTGGAAGTCAGTGGAGAGAGCGGAGGAAGAGAGGTGAAATATTTGAGAGGACATAACAACGAGGAAATATATGGAAGTGAAGGAAGAGAGGCGTTATTTAGAAACCATTGGTCTAAATTTTTTCAAATAACTGACGAAGAAAATGATCAATTTGATGAAGAAACCGATACAGAAGTCAATTCAACAATAGATAACAGAGTATTAATAAACCCATCATTTAATGCAATAGAAAACATAACCATACCTTCATACAACTAACCTTTCTCAATCAATGATAGCAGCATTAGCAAAAATAGTAGCATCTGCCATCAATACAGGATATTTTCCAAAACAATGGAAAACCTCAACCATGATATTCATACCAAAACTCAACAAAAGTCCCTATGATCAAATTCTCGAAAAGATAATAAACAAAAGACTAATAAAATCAATAGACCTCAACAATAGCTATCAGAATGGATTCAGAAAAGAAAGAGGCACAGATAGAGCAACTGCAATAACATACGAAACAATAGCAGCAGCCAAAGCACAAAAACTGAAATCCAATACTGTACTTAGAGATATCAAAGGAGCATTTGATAAAGTCTGGCATAATGGCATACTACACAAATCAATAGAAAACAATATTGAACCATACCTCAACTATTTCTCCAATAGAACTGCAAACATAAAAATAGATGAATACATTGGTCCATCTTTCAAACTCTCCTGCGGAGTCCCCCAGGGAGGCAGCTGCCTGTCCCCTACAATTTTCAACTTTTACACCAATGATCTACCGTCCCCAATATCATTCAACACTGAAAATATCATCTACGCTGATGATGTTACTCAAATAATAAGCTACCCAACAGAAAAACTTCCCACCAAAATAACTCAAAGGGAAGTAGAAAGAACAACAGTTTTGAAAAGAAGTGGAAAATAAATACCAATATCAAAAAATTCCTCTGAAAAGGAAAAAGAACAAATAAGGTAAAAATAAACAATCAAGAAATAGATTATAGTCAAACTGGAACAGCACTGGGAGTAACAATAAATAGTTCTGGTTTCACAACGCATACTATCAATAGAATCATGACAGCTAAACAAACCCTTCCCAAACTATTCAGCCCCAGAAACCTGAATCAATCCAACAAAAGAAAACTGTACCTAGCCATTACCAGAAGCAAATTACTATACCCAACCATTCCCCTCCAAACCCGCAGCAAAACTCAAATACAAGTAATCCAAAATAAAGCTGCCCGCATTATCACAAATAACCGAATGATAAAGCACAAAACAAACATAGAAATCAATATCCATGCAGACCTAAACCCAATCAATATTGTACTTCACGAAAGTGCACAGCAAATATGGAGCAAAATTCATTTAACAAACAATCAGAATATCAAATTCATCCATTTCCCGAACGAAAATCACCTATACCCCTCGAGCAGGCTTAAATGTACTCAAGCAATAGACCCTATATTTTAACTACCAATCAGCCTTATAGACCATAAAGACTGACTAATCATGTTAATTCAACGGTCTGACGACCCATTCTTTAAAGCCAATGAGTAAAACAATCGAAAAGATTTAACTTCTCAATATAACGTGCTAAATGCCCCTTTTTTTAACCATGCCAGCAACAACTATAAAACGACTGAACAGTCGGACTCACTATCACCATTTACTTTATCTCTTAACTATTTTTTCTAATTCTTTTTCTTCTTGTCCCCTTCTATTCTAACCTACTTTTTATCTCTCATCATTGGCGACTCAGGATTTCTGGAATAGTGTCATTACGTTTTTCTCAATGTTTTTTCAGTGGTTTTGTTTGTGCGAGCCAGTGTGAACTTTGTGTTTTCGGTGTCAGTGTTTCCCTTTACCATTGTCCTTATCCTTCAAGTAAGTAACATTTATTTTGTACACTTTCTTTGTTTGGTAGGGATTCAAGTGACTTTTCTTCTTGTATATTTTTGTCGTGACCAGCTGCTGAATTGGTTTAGGGGTAGGGCAGGATTTTGACCTGCCTAATGGCAGGTTCCGGAGGCCGCGGCAATCGCGGTCCACCACCCATTCCACCTATGTTACATGATAATAGCAACAACAACCGGAAAACTTACAAAATTCTGCTTAAAACTGTAGATCCTAGAATTAATGTTAGATAGGATGATATTTTTAACTAAAATCAATACTGCCAAACATGGCTTTTATGCAGTTACAGACATACAGCAAAATTATGACAAAATGTTAACTGACAAAGCTATCAAAGCCTTTAAAAAAATTAACATAACCTCCTCAATCCCCTCGGAATTACGTGCAAAAAGGACAGTATTCGTTAGACAATTAGACAGAACCATAGGATCACGACCGACTGACGACTTAAATAATGAAATAGAATCGACTAATGACTGGATCAAACTTAACAAAGTAACGAAAATTAAAGAATATACTCATAAAATTAAAATTGAAGTAACTGACTCGACAATGACTCAAAAAATACTGACAGACGGCTTTTACATGTTTAACACCAAAGTATCCCCTCACCAAAACAAATAAACGTGACAAGAGACACAGACTTACGCATGATGGCACTAATCCTGGAAGCGCTCATAGCCGCGTTTTCAGGAAGACGGAAATTTGGTGACCTACTTTCAGAATCCCTCAGACTTAACTTTGACAAAGCCGAAAATTCCCTAACAGAATGCATAAGACATTTTCAATATATACAAGAACAGAATTGACATGGACGAGACAATTTCAAACACTTCTATGGAAACTGAAACTATTGCAACTAACAAGAGGAAACAAAAGGACTTCAAACCAACGGAAATGCAACAACCTGAACCAAAACAACAGAAACAGAGACGGAAATCGACCAAGACTGACCTAAACCCAACCCCAGCAAGCTGTCCTATCAAATCAACCAGCAGCAAAACCAACAAACAACCAGTAACGTTCTACCTTTATAAAAACCAGGACACCCAATACTATGAAACCTCCCACCGACATTTACGCACTAATGTATAAAAAGAGACTGAAAATAGGACTTCCCCTCAACAACTGCAGGACAGACTTTTTAGACGACTTTCGCATTGGCAATATTAGTAGATGCAAACCAGCCTCAAAAGTTCAACTGATCAGTAATGACAGTTTCCTTAAACTAAAAAGCGTGTTTATTCTCTCTCCTGACCCTTCCGATGAATAGACATATTTCATAACTCACAATAATTCAACATAATGTAAGGAATTGGGAGAATGAATAGAAACGCTTTCGCTAACATATGCAATAGTCTAAATCCTGAAGTAATACTTATTAACGAGACATCGACGACTGACGACCACCCTATCAAAATCTTTAACTACAATGTTTTCAGATCCAACAAACAAAACGAACTAAATAGAGGCACTGCAATAGCAATAAGACGCGACCTTCAACCACGACTAGACGACGACTACCATTCAGACTTATTAGCTATCACAATAGACACTAATCACGGACAACTCACAATAGCAACCAACTATATTCCACCACGTGACGGCTATATCAACTACATCGACTTCCATAGACTTTTCAGACAAAAACACCCAATAATTTTCATAGCTGACCAATAGGCACCTGGGCTACTCGTACTCATCAACCAACTACATAGGCAGACAATTTAAATCAATAATAAACAAATACAACCTGACTCACAACGGACCCTACTTTCCTACCTATATAGGCCACAATGGAATAGGCAAACCAGACATAGTCCTAACAAACAAGTATTTTCATTACAACCTCCATCTCAGACCAGGCTCATTGACCCCATCTGACCATATCCCCATAATAGCCACAGTCTCCACCTCTCTAATCCGGGGTACGGTCAAGAGCCCCCCTAGGTCATAAGCCCCCCCCCTCCTTCCCTGTTTTTTTAATCCTTATTTACCTAGTTAAACAAATTAATAAATACTTAGATA
This sequence comes from Caprella mutica, assembly GCA_947561585.1. Taxonomy (NCBI): domain Eukaryota; kingdom Metazoa; phylum Arthropoda; class Malacostraca; order Amphipoda; family Caprellidae; genus Caprella; species Caprella mutica. The sequence continues at coordinate 163,040 of CANNZV010000311.1, read as the reverse complement.
GAAATAACTGAGAGTTGCTAATGTAGTTTGTTGTATCCGCTAGTTTATTGTACTGCACACTTCATGATTGTTTAATGACCTGGCAGGGGGGTTCGTGGGGTGGCACGCCCCACGATATACATATATTTTATGTTTAATCGGTAATAAACTACAAAAGTGTCAATAAGGATTGAATAATATAGGTAAATAAGGATTAAAAAACATACACCACTCTAATCCATGCCCCTATGACCCCTAGACATCAAATCCACAAAACCAACTGGGACAAATACAAGGACAAACTCAAAGATTATAGAATCAACCCTAGGATCGACTGCAATAGAGACCAAATAGACTACTATATTGACGAATGGACAAAAGCCATACGAGACGCATTCAATGACAGCACCCCAATCCTTTACAAACAGACAATCCCTGGAGTACGACCAGATAGGACAATTATCAGACTACCAACGATTACTACTGGATATATGGATTTACGGACCCTCTCCCATCAAATACAGACAACTTAACCAACTACAAAACGACATCTCCAAAGCTTACAAAGACATAGCAGCAGCAACATGGGAAGGACTAATTTGCAACCTTGACTTAGAGACCGACCCACAAAATTTTTGGAAGACTATAAAAAGACTCCAGGGAAACAACAAGCAGACAGCCCCCTACCTGAAGGACGCAAATGGACAAAAAATACACACTATAGAGGACAAAGAACTACTATTTAGGGATCACTGGAACCACATTTTCACGGACGAAGGACTACTAGACAACAACATTACTGACAGCATTTCCGATTATATATAATGCTCCACAGACCGTTCCATAAGACCATACTCGATGGCAAACCTAAATAGACTTAATGACGCTCTGTGATTCCAATGATGGGAAAGTGGCTACCCTGATTGCCCCGCGGGGCACCGATTCTAGAATGAAAAAAAAATTGTTAATTTTGTACATAGGATTATATATAGATATTATTTTCTGTATGTAAATCAATCCTATTTAGCACTACCCTAGAACTATGCCAATTCTTCAGCTTGTCACGACAAAAAATCCCTGAAGGGCTCACCTGAATCTCTACCTTATCATAACTATGCACAATTTAAATGTTCGCGGAATTTTCCGCCTTTTACTCTCCTACTAATTCAAATTAACTTCCTTTATCTACCCGGTCATACTGGCCACCTCTTCCTTTCCCCCCATTTTTCCTATCTAGCACCGACCACCCACCACCTGGCGACTCAGACTGATGATTTGTGCTGATGGTGATACCCTGTGGTGAGCGCTCTTGTTTTTTGCCTTCCTGAAGACTGTTTAACCTCTAGAAGACCCCTGCACTTCTCTTCAGCTTCAGACTCCTTTTTCTTCGGATCTGCAGCTGCTGATATGTGCTAAGCACACACTTTGAGCCTCTGGCTCGATGCTATACACCAATGAATTAATTTTCCTCTTATCTCTATCCTATTTCCACTGAGACATGAACGTCGGTGGGTAGTGGACTGTTGCTCTTTTGCATGGTCACTACCATGCTGCCTAGCTGGGTGTTTGAGAGAGCCCAGGTGAATGGCCCCAAGCCGGAGTCTCAGTGGCTTTTAGATTAGGGTTAGTCTCTTTAGCTAGGTAGGGAAAATACGTATTCGTACGTAGCCAATTAGTTTTAGGGTTTCAACTTCGTAGTCTGCTTCTTTCCCTAACGATGTTGCCAGAGAGAGAAAGTAGGATACCCTGTCTGGCTGAGGCGTTCAGACCTTATGGGGAGCTTTTAGGGTAGGGAGCTCAGTCTTCAGAGTCCTCTCTGGAAAGACGGCATCTCTTTTGTAAATAGTTTGTACAGTATTTTCTTCTCTTTCTATGTTCTTTTCGATTCGTAGGTGCCGGCAGCTGTGCTGGGGGCTCTGTTTCCGACAGAAGTCGTAAGTAGTACTGAGAGTAGTTAACATTAGTTAAATTTGTTTGTTTGTTTGTTTAGAATGGAAAAATTTTGCTAAGGAAGGTAGGAGGGAGAGAATCTCCACAAAAACAAGAAGTCTTTGAAAAGTTAATGAAAGAGTTGAAAACTCCATTAACTGGACTGAAACCAGTTAAAAATGGCTAAAAGGTTTACAGAAAGGGAAGAGGACATTGATAATTTATTTACCATAAAGGCAAAAAAAGTATTGTTAGAGATTGGCCTGGAAGTTAAAATCCCACCCAAACTGCAAGCGCTAAGATCAGTAATTTGCAGAAAGGTCGACGCGTACGTCGGAATACAATCAGAATCTGAAATAAGAGATAAATCAATAGTAATAACACCAATAAAGCAACAGAAGTAGTTAAATTCATGGAACACACGCACCTATTTAAAATAGAATTTGAAAATGCAGACATGGCAACAAATGTACTCAACAACGGATTCCTGGCATTCAACTGCAAAATTACAAGTAACCAAATAGAGAGAGGAAAGTTTACCGACCTTTTGATGTGTTTAACTTGCTACAAACTCGAAGACCACATAACAGACAACTGCCCAACCCCAGACCTAATAATATGCTCCGAATGCAACGGCAACCACTCATTTAGAGAGTGCACCAGCGTAACTAAAAAATGTGTGAACTGTCACGGACGCCATCGAACGATGGCGATGGGGTGCCTTAAAAAGAAAGAAATGATTAAGAGGATGAGAGTGAAGGAGGAAATGCCATGGTCGAGGATCGTACAGAAGACGGCAGAGGTTTATAAAAAAAAGAGTTGAGAAAAGTCTCAAAGCCGAACAGGCTATAAGTGAAATTGGACTGAAAGCGTTAGTAATTGTAATGGATGCACATGTGCACAACATTATTGAACCAAGTTCATACAATGAAAGATTAAACGCAGTGTTAAGAAGGAATGGAACCGATAAATCTACCTGAAGAAATCCCTAACTCTAATGTAATTGTAACTAGCAAATTAGTGGATGACTCGATGAAGATTAGAGAAGGCATTTATCATGAGAAAGGAAGCGAAAAGCAAGTATGGATAATCCGGTGAATACGGAAATGGACTCGAAACAAACGACACAGGACGATATCCCAGGACCCTCAATGTATAACTCTCTAAATGTTGAAGAAAGCGGTATTTCTATACTAGCAGTAGATAGATTTAATAAGGAAAAACTAAATGGAAAAGAAGTGGAAAGTTATTCAATAGAGGCCAAATAAAATATCCCCACAATCTGAAATAACCCACGACATACAACAAATCAGAAGAGAAAGAATTTCCATAAGAACAAGTCAAATAATATTACTCCATCCAAAATCCTTCAGCACAACAATAAACAGTATTTCAATAATGCACAAAAAGACTCGAACTGACCGTAAATCCATAGACTAATGCTACTCAACAAACTCAAAATAATTCAAATTAGCGTCAGAAGCTGTTTCACTAACAACAATAGCATATCAAATCTAATTTAGCAAGAAGTTGCAGACATTGCTCTAATCAATGAACATGGCTGCAAATCAGGAGAAACAATGAAAATATGGCAATACAACATCTACAAAACCAATAGACTAAATGAAAGGAACAATGTTTACAGAATTCACGAAGACTATATAAGCGATCTACTCAGCATAACAATAGATACTAACCATGGCCCCATAGAAATTGCAACAGGTTACATACCTCCAAGAACAGATTACCTAAATTAAATAGTTTTCTTCAACTTGTTCAATAAAAGACACCCAGTCTATATGATAGCAGACCTAAATGCAAGATCTCCAATCCTTGGCCACAACAACTCTAACAGCACAGGAAAGCAACTTTAACAACTAATCAATAGAGGAAACTGTCGTCACGATGGACCAAATTTCCCAACATTCATTACTAATAAATTAAAACCACCCCAGAAATAATAATACATAATAACAGAGTCATTCATATCCAGGCCCAGCATCTACAAGTGACCATATCCCAATAGTATTCATTATCTCCTGCAATCCAATCATGATTCCAATTAAACCAAGAGAAACAGCTCAAAATCAATTATCAAACTTCATGGAAAAATTCGATACGTAAGATAGCTGATGACTTGAAGCTGTCGAAAAGTGCCGTCGGGAGAATTATAAAGGGTTTCAAGGATACTGGGAAAATTTTAGCTCCTAAGACAAATAGCCGACCTCGAATAACTTCTAGACAAGATAGAGTGATTAAAGAGGATGGCACTGAACGATAGGTTTCAGACAGTTGCCAGAATTTCTCGTGAAGTACATGCCTCTCATGACATCAAAGCATCTCGTAAAACAGTATCAAGACGTCTGAATGTAATTCGTCTGTTTGCAAGATCACCAGCGAAGAAGCCGTTGGTAAGCAACAAGAAACTCAGATTAGGCTTTACTCAAAATCATGTGTTGTGGACAGATGATCAGTGGCGAAATGTTTCTTCTCTGATGAAAGTAAGTTTAATGTGTTTGGATCTGACGGAAATAAATTTCTAAGAAGGTTTGTCGGCAAAATGTTAGATAATAAATGTACGAAGAAAACAGAGAGGTTCGGTGGGGTTGCGTAATGGCGTTCGGAATGATTTTCCGGGATGGAACGACTGATCTGTTCCAGCTAACTACCAGAGTTGATGGAACAATATATAGGAACCCGTTGAGAGATCATTTCATCCTAACACTTTGAAATTCTGAGTGTGAAAGCCCTATTTTCATACAGAATAACGCACCATGCCACAAGGCTAAGCATGTAATGGAATTTTTGAAGAGAAAATTGTGGATGTTTTGGAACGGCCTCCTCAAAGTCCGGACCTATACCCTATTGAGAACCTATGGTCCACTTTATGGATTCGTGTGACGGTCAGAAACCCTGTCAATACTAATGATTTTTTGGCTGAAACATCAAGAAGAATGGGCAAAAGTTTCACGTGATGCATGTCGTGATCTCATTCAAACTTGCAGTAGAAGGTGTGCTGCAGTGATAGAAAATAAAGGATTGTTAACCAGATATTGATTGAGTATCCTCAAATTTTTGCATTCTTTTGATTTAATGCTGTTATATCAAATTTTCTATGTTTTGTCCCACGGTTTTAGCCACTATAATTAAAAAAAATTGAAATTCTCATAACCTTTTTTCCGTCATTTACATTGAACTGTAATTAACACAGAGGATCAACACAAAAGGTAGTTACAATATGTGTAAGTTTGGTCTGAATCTCGTTGACAGTTCTGGAAAAATTTAAAAAATACTGAACTGTCACAGATTTTTGGTCGGTAGTGTATACAAGCCACTTTTTAATGTTTTATTTCATCTTGAAGATAATCTTTTTCTCTATTAATTGATATATCCATTTAAATTTGTGACATCGAACAATGGTGTGACATCAATTACAATAGTCTGTCAGAAATCAAATCCCGCAGAAAAAAAGGTTATAAAATAGAAGAAATCTCTTTTCAATATTTCTTTCAAAAAACAATAAAATGCATGAACACAAAAATAAAATTTATACCGTTAACAAGTTTAAAAAATATTCAATTATTAATTTTAATCTCCATGTCCTTCCGTCATTCAATTAAGAAATGAGCATGCGCAGAGAGAAGTCATCAGTGTGTGTTATGATTAGACCCACTTTTAGGATGGGAAATCTGAACTGAGAAAAATATTTAGATATGCTTAATGATTTGATTATTCCACATTTAACACGTTCCCTGCATATTGTACCATATGTGTACCATGAGGACTATCCACAATTGCGTATTGGTACACATGTGGCCCAAGTCAGCAAATTCACATACATCTGAATAAATGGAATACACATGAAAACTTAAGTTCATTTGATTATTCCAGGATTAGGAATAGATAAATAGATTTCAGATGATTCAAAAAATGTAAGGTTTATCTATCAAAATAAGAGCATTGTCCTCTTAAAACATTTTCTAATTAGAAATTTATTTTTTCCTAAAATTACAAAAATTCTTAAATAACGAAACTAAATATTTAATCTAGTCATTTCCAATAGTACAAATATATTCATCCTCTATATTATAAAAAAAAAATCGATCAAAAAACGAAACATTTGAACAATTCATAAAGTATAAAAATATATTTTCCTCTAAATTATTGAAATATGAACAATACTCATGAGAACAAAACATAATACTGCATACAATATAAACATAAATTTCTACAAATTGAACAATATTTTACAAAATAAACCAAATTGTTCATTTCCTAAGAAGGAGAATAGACGATCTCTTGCAGTCACTGATTGCCATTCATTTTCTTCATCCAGATTTTGTGGCGCATCATCTCAAGATGAAATAGTATTTGCAGAGATAGTATTTGATGTATCCTCACCAAAAACATCACCAGATTCACTAGTTTCTAGTACTAAAGGTTCTTGCGAAAATTCCTCACCCGAGAAAATAACTTTCAAATTCATTTTCATTATCTTTCCAATGAAAATAATCAGTGATAATCTTGCGAGGGAAATGAACCATTTTACTTGTGTTTCGTTGTTTTCCGTAAAACGACACAGCTTCCATGATGTTGAAACCAATGGACAAAGAATAAATGGCTAAATAACACGAAAAGCAATAAAAAATAAAAGAACACACTAGTCATCGCGAGATAAGCCTATAAAACACATGGTACACATATGGTACAATACGCAATATACTATAACAAGTTCCTTCAATTTGCGTATTGTACTATATTTGTACCACGAGTTCTTTTGTTTTAAATTACTTTAATAATATATGGCAACACATTCATCTCCTTTCTTGACGCTGCCAAGATGCGCAATGACTAATTTACATCAAAAAAATGTGACGCAATAGCGGATTTAATTGCAAATGAGCATACGCGGGGAACGTGTTATTAACAGAGGAATTTGGTAAAAGATGCAACCGACTATGGTGACCCAAGACACAGTATAGAGATCAGGTGAGTAGCCCAGTTGTGTGTTAAATTATTTTTCAAGTGTATGGTGCATACGTCAGCAATTTTGAACCAATCAGCGACTCCCAGTCATATGATTGTGAAAAGTGTAGACAAACCAAGTCGAGTTCTAGATGCAAACAAATAACAATGGCAAAGGCAAACGCGCGTGATAGGAAGGTTAATAAATGTTTATTGATAGTAAGTATACAGCAGAAAATAGTTCTGATTTTTTTAAACCCATTTTAGGAGACATGTTGTAATCAGCAACTCTCTAATATGGCTGAATCAACAATCATCAAAAATTGCTATGTCTGTGGAGACGATTTCTCAAGAATCGAGATGGTAATTACCAAGATTTTGAATCCATTCAAAACTAAGTTCAGGTTTCTCGTAAACTTTAAGTTTTATTATGGTTGAGACAATATGCGATTGAAATCATAGATCCTGAAAATATTATAGACTGATTGAATTTTCGTATGATTTTCATAAGATATATAAATTTGAATTATACTTTCATAAAGTTGTAAATAAATGTAATATATTTATTTAGTTAAAATATCATTGCTACATAACAGTAATAAATTTTCCCGCTCATGACGTCACGCACCACCGGTCTCTTCTGCATCGCTATTGGTCAGTTTAAAAAAGATGTCTCCCATATGAGATTGGTCTACTCTCCAAAGCTTTATACTGTGCCCAAGATGAAGCTCCTCTACTCATCGCTGCATTATTGTTCGTGATCGCCTCAGTGTTCTATCGATCAACCATAGACAGAAATTGAACAAGATATTGAGTGGCCCTCAGATTTAACCCCAAACTATTTTTTTTCTTTTGGGATTACATAAAGAATCATTTATTTATCAGAGCTCCACGAAATATTCGCGAATTTAAGAAAAGAAATTAGTGTTTGAAGAACTATGGAAAAAATCGAAAGATTATTTGCAGGCCTTGTACGGGCAGGAGAATACGAGCAGAAATTTGCACTGAAAGAAAAGGAGAGGTTAATACTAATAATGGAATAATGGGGTTTTAAACTTGTTAACTGCAAAATTTTATTTTCATGTCCATGCATTTTATTGTTGTTTGAAAGGAATATTAAACAGATTTCTTCTATTTTATAAAAAAATTTCCTGCGGGATTTTATTTCTGACCAATTTCATTGTAATTGATGTCACACCTTTGTTCGATGTCACAAATTTTAATGAATTTATCATTTAATAGAAAAAAAGATTATCTTTAAGATGCAATAAAACATTAAAAGTGGCTTGTATAGTTCGGAAACTATTATCATCCATAAACACGGTTGCCTTTTTTTAATCACCCTGTAAATTACAAAAGTGTCTGACAAGTGAGGCGTCGGACTAATGAATAGTAACCCCTATTTCTATCTGACTGTATAGACGCGATTGAAAACGGTCAACCTCTTTAGTTATGTTTTAAATTCATTTCTAAGATCCGGAAGTTAACACATTATCCTTTTTCACTTTATTCTATATTGGTTCAGAGTTTCATGTTGATCTTAAGTGTTTCTATGTTTGAGAAATCAGTATTTGCATTTATTAATTATATGAATTAATGAGGGTGTTACATCATATGCTCTATTGATTGAATTTTGATGATGCAGTGTATATGATTAACATCCTACGATGCCAAACATTTTGATTTTGTTGTAAAACTTTTGTGTCAGTAAATATGAAGGTATGTCCAGTGTGAGGTTGGTAAACCTGGCTATTCTCTTTTCCAATCCTAACATCTTTTATATGTTCATCTATTTTTGTATGTAAGTTTCCTGCAGTTTCTCCTATATATTCACTGGGGTACGGTCAAGAGCCCCCCTCCCTGCTTTTTTAATCCTTACTAGGCCAATGAAAGGGTTGTTGATTGTCTGGCAATCTCTACTGACAGACAGTGGCACCAAAGACTATATAAGATAGACGCTCAACTCCATGTTATAAAATACCAAGGAAGTTATAGTACTGGAACTATAACAACGTCTCTCTGCTACATTATTATGTCTGTTTTTCGGTCCACTGCAATATACGTAGTAGTGACTTGTTATCGTGACGTCATTAAAACAACAGACTAAAATTGAAATTTAGGGTCAAGTAGTTTTAATAACTGAATGCACCATTACTCTTTTCTTATATTGGCATTAAATAAACATTTTTTCATAATTTAACACTCTTCGATTGTATTAAATTTAATTTAGAGTGTTGCTGCGATGACGTCACGTACACTAACTGTCTCGATTGTCACTACTATATTTTATATATTAGGAGTCCGTGAATATGCTGTATTAGCAGTGGACTGGACTACAGACACTTATAAACAAAATGTTAGCCGCCTGTAAAATACAGAGCATGTTTGCACTGACGTCAGCTCTCTCACGCAACTTCTAGCCAATCAGCGTTAATGTATACCTTCAAACTAGTGTCTTCAAAGACAATATCTTTCCTACATAGGTTTATACACGCTTGGTATACCTAGTTATGACTATTCTCAGTTAAAAGGGGGGTAGATTATATACTTAGAATACTATATTGAACCACAAATTCAATCTTGTAAACTTAATTAATAATAAAGTAATTAGTTCTCTGATCCCTAATCAGTAGAGGATATTGATACTTCTAACGACTTCACACAGTAAAGGCCTTGTTACACGGTGCGAGTAAACCTGCGAGTTGGCCTAGCCAGTTACTGTTGTGCAGCTACTCGCACTATGTGACCGCATCAGTCGAGTAACTGTCATGGAAATTCAATGCTATTAGCACTGAGCTACTGGCATGCGAGTAAAGTGGGACAGCTGCTGTCTACTGTCACGACAGTAACTTGCACCGTGTAACAAGGCCTTAAGACAAGATTATCCTTCTGTGAATTTCAAGGGGGGGGGGGGGGTTCGTAGTGTTTATTTTTGTTTGGTGTGACGTATGCTACTGTCGCTTCTGATTGGTTGTTATTATCCTTGCATATGCTCTATCAAGTTGAGCGTCTATCTTTTATTGTCTTTTGGTGGCACTTTGTGGTGAGCGTTCGCTCTCAGAGCGATAGCTTGGTCAGCACCAAGTTTTGCCAAAAAGGGTGGGGCGAGTAGCAAAGTGGGCGTGGCACTGAGCACTTACCGTGTAAAGGCCCCTTAATCAACAACGTATAAGCGTGACCATCGTGTTAGCACCTTATTGTTCCGCTGTGTCGTGTGCTGTGACGTATGACGTCACGCTAGCGACAGACTGACAGTTCAGGGAGCATTCGCACAAGGCTCAGTGACGTTTCATAAACGAGGAAGAGTGCACGCATCTAGTACACGCTCTACCAAACGCTTATTCAAGTCATTTACATTGCATCTGTTGCCTAAATGTCCATAGATGAGAAAATTAATGAACAAAATGATCAGATACGTAAAGTATTTTGAAGAATAATGTGTAAGTTAACATAAGCTGTTGTGCTAAAGCCCCGTCCAGACAGTCAAATTTATTTAGAGAAGTGACAAACTTCATGACAAACTTATCGTCAGTTTTCAAGGAGTGTCTACACGGTCAAATTTTCTCGCCAAAAATTTGAGTTTCACTGGCGTCAGTTTCGTCAAAATTAATGTTATATTTCGTGAAAATAAAAATTATATCACTTGGTATGTATGTTTTTTAAATTTAGAACAGAATGAAACCAGAAAAATAATTTGATTTTATTGACAACATATAGTGTTGAAAAGAATAGATCATGGAAAACAATTCACAACGTAGGTAGCCTACCTATAACTTAGATCTAATACAACCAAGTATTAAAGAGTCTGTCGTCAGCCATTGTAACTAGATAGATACTAAGTTTGAAAAAAATGAGCTGTAATAAACTAAAATGACGCAAATTAAAAAATATTATTGCCGGAAAGTCAGTGTGTACTTCAAACTTTATCGTCAGCAAATAGTTTGACAAACTTTTTGATGACGATATCCAACATGTTGGAATAAAAAAAACTGATGAAAAGTTTGACAGTCTGCTGACGCTAGGAAGTTATCGTCATTTAGTTTGTCACTTCTCTGAAAAATTTGACCGTCTGGACGGGGTTTAAGGAAAACCGTTACTCAACTTTCGCACTGCCAGGTCTGTTTAATGACCAGGCAGGGGTGTTCGGGGGGCGGCACGCCCCCCTTTATACATATATTTCATGTCTAATCAGTAATGAACTACAAAAGTGTCAATAAGGATTAAATAATATAGGTAAATAAGGATTTAAAAACAGGGGGGGGCCTTTGACCGGGGGGGCTCATTACCCGGGGGGGGGGGGCTTATGACCTACACCCACTGTTTGTAGCTATCACAATTTTGATTACAAATTGTGATATTTTATTTCTGAAAACATATTGTTCACTAATTGTCGCAATTGTTGAGATTTATGAAAACATTATTTATTATAGTTGGCTTCTCATCCAATTTTATTTTATTTATATTAAAATGTAAATTAGAAATGATAAACTATCATAATTGTTTTAATAATCACAACTCATTTTTAACACTACTTTCTGGTTTAGAGGATAATGCAAAGGTAGCTTGCATGCTCCATTTACTATCTCTTCTCATTTTCAGTTTTTGCGAGGTAGGAATTTAGGTTTCATTTACTTTAAGTCCTTTTCTTCTTCTATCTGTCAGTTCTATCTTTCCCAATCCACATTCTTTTTAATTAAGTAACTGCTTTTCTGCAAACCTGAGCTTGGCCAACAAATCGTGGTAGATGAATTTGTTCACGGAGCCACTTTCCTTTCTGACTGCCTCTTAGAGTCCCTTGTATTTAACTTCCTTTTGATGTTTATTATTTACTTCCGTTGTATGGTAATTAATACATATATTTTCTCCTTGCTGATCAGATGTCAACAAGATTTATAAGTATATTTATATTTTTCATTTAATCTAACCCAGCTAACATTTCATCAATAATCCCGATGCGTACGCCGTCGTAATTTTTTCGTGGGGTACATCTGAGAGGGATTTTCGCCGTTGGGTACGACGTGGGATGATCTAAAATCCCACGACGGCTATCCCTCGTAATCTGCACATCGTCACAACGGCTAAAATATGGCGTGCCGCCGTGGGGTACACCACGTCACGCGCCGTAGGAATTCAACCATCATTTAGCAGAGGGATATACGACGGGGGATTTCCTCAGTCATTTAGCCGGAGGATATGACGAGGGATTTCAGACGCTGGGCCACGTCTAATATCTGACGGGGGATATGACGAGGGATGTCAAACGTTGGGCGACGTCACATAACTGACTAGGGATTTCAGACGTTGGGCGACGCCTAATATCTGACGGGGGTTATGACGAGGGATTTCAGACGTTGGGCGACGTCTCGTATCTGACGAGGGATTTCAGACGTTGGGCGACGTCTCATATCTGACGGGGGATATGACGAGGGATGTCAGACGTTGGGAGACGTCTCATATCTGACGGGGGATATGACGAGGGATGTCAGACGTTGGGAGACGTCTCATATCTGACGAGGGATTACAGACGTTGGACGACGTCTCGTATCTGACGGGGGATATGACGAGGGATTTCAGACGTTGTGCAACGTGTCATATCTGACGGGGGATATGACGAGGGATTTCAGACGTTGGGTGATGTCTCATATATGACGAGGGATTTCAGACGTTGGGCGATGTCAAATATCTGACGAGGGATTTCAGACCTTGGGCGACGTGTGATATCTGATGGGGGATAAACGAGGGATTGCAGACGTTGGGTGACGTCTCATATCTGACGTGGGATCTCAGACGTTGGGCGACGTCTCATATCCGAAGGGGGATATGACGAGGGATTTCAGACGTTTGACGACGTCTGATATCGTACGTTGGATTGACGGAGGACAATGTCATGGTGATCTACGTTGTAATGACTTAATGAATCTTGACATGGGAAGACGTTGAATTTACCACGGAGAGCAAACGTACGTTTAAAAAACGGAGTTATCCGTCTCATTGATTGACGTCAGAAGATATGACGTCGGTTCTACGTTGTTAATCCCTCGTCCCCCCGTGAGCGAGGGATATCCCTCTCAATCCCACGGCGTGTTCAATTTGCATGTTAGCTGGGAATAGAATGATCAAGTCGTGACGTCACACTAAGTTTTTGGATATACGTGTATGGGCCATTGCTTCTTTTTTCTTATGTAATTTAATCTCAAACTTTCGTGCAATAAATTAGTCGAAAATAGTCAGTAGCATTGTCTTTCTTTTTGAGAAGTATATGCTTGGACCCATATATGAATTCTTATATTTTTTTATGGTTTAATAGTATTTTTTCTATTCTATTCTACTTTCTATTCTCTCTTGTTATTACTGTAATGAAATTATAGTTTTAGTGAGATGTAAAAGCAAAATTAGTAATCAAATCATACACTTTGTCTTCACAGAAATTATCTGTATTTGTCATGTAAGTAACTATTAAATCTTTAAAAAGTAGGTTTTCGAGAAGTGCATGAGAGAGAGTTGTTAAAATGAGGAATGTCTCAAACGCACTTCCTCTCCTTTCCGTGCATTCTGTTAATGAAACTGATGGAGTGGAAGAGACGCCATTGGTTTAGACCAGTGGTCGGCAACATTTTTGTCGTCGCGGACCGGTAAACACTCAAAAATATTCTCGCGGCCCCGTGGGATGAATTTTGATAATAGTATTGGGTAGGCCAAAATTTCCTTCGCTTCTATAAGAGGCAACTTCTTTTTCATAATACCAAAACGAGCTAATATAATATAATCCTTTATCTACATATTTCTTTTAAATTAACAATCTGGTACAATAAATACCTAATATTCAGGTAAAAATAATGTTATTACTCAGGTACGGAAAAACCAGAATCAGGTAAAAAGAAGGATCACCTGTAGAATCTGCACACCAGTCCATTTTGGTGTGCAGATTGTACAGGAATTAAATCATTGGGATGCGGATTGTACAGGAATAGAATCATTTGGGTGTGGATTGTACAGGAGTGAAATCATTGGGGTGCGGATTGTACTGGAGTGAAACCATTGAAGTGCGGATTGTACAGGATTGAAATCATTAGAGTGCGGATTGTACAGGTGTGAAATCATTGAAGTGCTGATTGTAATGGAGTGAAATCATTAGGGTGCAGATTGTACAGGATTGAAATCATTGGAGTGCGGATTGTACAGGTGTGAAATCATTGAAGTGCTGATTGTAATGGAGTGAAATCATTAGGGTGCAGATTGTACAGGAGTGAAATCATCGAGATGCGGATTGTACAGGAATAGAATCATTGGGGTGTGGATTGTACAGAAGTGGAATCATTGGGATGAAGATTGCACAGAAGATGAATATTTGGTATGCGGATTGTACAGGACTGAAATCATTGGGATGCGGATTGTACAGGAATAGAAACATTGGGGTGTGGATTGTTCAAGGATTTAAATCATTGGGGAACGGATTGTACAGGAGTGAAATCATTGGGGTTACGATTGTTCAGGAGTGAAATCATTGAGATGCGGATTGTACAGGAATAGAATCAATGAGGTGTGGATTGAATAGAAGTAAAATCATTGGGGTGTGGATTGTACATGAGTGAAATCATTGGGATGCAGATTCTAAAGATGCCAAAGGAGATAGTAATACTCAAGTACGAAAAAATAATATTGAGATAATAGAAGTCAGGTATAAACATAATTTTAACTTGATACGAAGGGTAGGGTAAGGATGTACTTTTTAACAGGATTCAACAGACAGGCCTCTAAATTTCTTGATCAAAACACCTCCGATTGTTATACATATATTGTTATAAGTTATATAATATTTCAAATATATTTGTCTCGGAAAATTTGAATTTGCCTACCAACTTGTATTATCTATTCAAGTGAGGTCATCCTTATATTTATTAATTAATTGTTGAATATTGTACCGCGGCCCGTTACTAATTGTCCCGCGGACCGGAGGTTGCCGATCACTGGTTTAGACCACAGTATAAAAAATAACAATTTTGGTTTTAGAGTGTTGCTGTCATGACGTCACGTACACTAAACGTCTCGATTGCCACTACATATTCCATATACTGGGGTTTAGAAGGGGTACGGTCAAGCCCCCCCCCCCCCTGTTCACGAGCCCCCTCCCCTTCCTATTTTTTTAATACTTATCTACCTAGTTAAACAAATGAAGAACTGTTTAGATAGAAATAACTGAGAGTTGCTAATTTAGTTTGTTGTACTGCACAGTTCATGATTGATTAATGACCTGACAGGGGGGTTCGGGGGGCGGCACGCCCCCGATATACATATATATATTATGTTTAAACACTAATTAACTACGAAAGTGCCAATAAGGATTAAATAATATAGGTAAATAAGGATTGAAAAACAGGAGGGGCTCGTGACCGAGGGGGGGGGGGGGGGGGCTCATGACCATCAACAAACAAGAAAACATCTTTACACAGCAACGCTAATTTAAATTCCTTTACGTAGACATGGGCACAAACGAAAGAGTTTCCGCTGTAGGCGTGTGGGACAACTGCTCTCTCAATTAGGCGTGAGTTAGATCAGCAGCAGGTTTTCCCGATGAGACCACCTTGCCTAATAGCAATAGGACCTTGCCACATGTACTCGTCGGGGATGACGCCTTCCCGCGAAAGACCTACATTTTGAAACCTTAGGGTGCCTGCAGTTGACAGGGTCAAACGCGGTTAGCAAAGCTGTTGGCGTGAGATACCATCGACTCCTGCTCCTAACCGCTGCTGTGCAGGCTGCCAGAATCAGATGTGCGATTAGTGTATACCAGGGGTGGGCAAATGCAGCACTCAGTGCTCATTTGGCACTCAGAGCGGCACTCGTGCCCACCAGGGATAAGGTGCATTATTTTCTTCCAAAGAAAATTTAGAATTTTTGGCCCTGACTGCTTAATAAATTGCAAGGATAATATAAAAGAGGATGGTCAACTACCCAGATAACCATATCCTCTCTGTCCCGCGTGGGACAGAGGGTTATCAAGTTGCATAAACATCATTGGCTGAGTGGTTGCGTCGCAGACTTCAATAGGCTGAGTGGTTGCGTCGCAGACTTCAAAAGTACATAACACTACAGTCCTGAGTTCGATTCCCGAGATCACCACTACATTTCTTTCTCCATTTCTTCCCATTTAATTTGTATATATCAATGTGTAATATTAAAATAATTGATATACAGCCAAATGTACATATACACCATATGCAATATAGTAAGAAAATGCAATAATAATTAGTATGATCTTTTTTATTTTTTATACATATTTATATACTCCAATTAACCGAAGTAGTTTGAGCAGAAGAGAGATATGTCCCCCTTGCAGAGGGGGACATCCGCACTCTGTTCCACGTCTTGCAGAGGGGGACATCCGCACTCTGTTCCACGTCTTGCAGAGGGGGACATCCGCACTCTGTCCCACGTCTTGCAGAGGGGGACACCCACACTCTGTCCCTCGTCTTGCATAGGGGGATATTCCCACTCTGTCCCACGTCTTGAATACGCACTCTGTCCCACGTCTTATTTCCCTCTATAGCGAGGGACATCCGCACTCTGTCCCACGTCTTGAATCCCTCTATAGCGAGGGACATCCACGTCTTGGAAACGGAGTGGGGTAAGACGTGGGGCAGGTGGATGTCCCCCTCTGTCAAATGGGGACAAGACGTGGGATCAGACGTCTTGCAGAGGGGGACCCCTGTGTAAATGAAGAGGGTTAGACGTCTGATGTCCCCCGCCCCACGTCTTAAATCCCTCCATAGCGAGGGGTATCAGACGTCTTAAGACGTGGGACAAACAGCTTTTGGTTAGCTGCGTAATTGACACTGAAAAACATAAAATGTGCCCACCCCTGTACAGGACGTCAAAATACTTTGATAATTAATCTTATCGGTATTTTTAGTTTATTGTTGAATTAGTGCCGGAGTTTAAAAAAAATACCTCCGACTCTTTTTATCTTGATCAGTTATTCTTACACTCGTAAGAATTTGTTCAATCATTTGTAATTCTCTTTTTTTTTTAATAAGTAAGGTAGCCATTGTCAATTATCCTGTGATTTTATGGATTAGTTCTTAAGTTCTTATTGCTAATGCAAAATAACTTTTTTTTTCTTATTGTTAATTATTTTCACATGAAGAAATTCGAGTATAATTATATATCATTTATTAATTCTTTTTAATTCAAATAATAAATATACTACCAATATTTATGCGTGACCGGACAATTGCCACCCACGAACAACCCAGGTAACATTTGATTGTTCCCGGGATATTCCCGGGATATCCCCAGCGATATTCCCCTGATATCCCCTTCATTAATCCCTGGAATATTCCTATTTTACACTTTTCGCGATAAGGCGATATTCCCTTTTGATATCCAGGGGATCTTCATGGGACATTTTATTATGTATTCCCGGAATCTTCCCTGGATATCAAGGGAACAGAAAGGGAATATCAAAACAGTTATCCCCTCATTGACAAGGGAATGAAAATATGAAAGTGAATGGATATTCCCTCGATATCAAGGGGAACAAGAGGGAATTAAAACATAAATATTCCTGGAATCTTCCCTGGATATCAAGGGAAGAGAAAGGGAATATCAAATCAGTTATCCCCTCATTAACAAGGGAATGAAAATATGAAAGTGAATGGATATTCCCTCGATATCAAGGGGAACAAGAGGGAATTAAAATATAAATATTCCTGGAATCTTCCCTGGATATCAGGGGAAGAGAAAGGGAATATCAAAACAGTTATCCCCTCATTAACAAGGGAATGGAAATATGAAAGTGAATGGATATTCCCTCGATTTCAAGGGGATGCATGTAATACTTACACTTATCAAGTGAAATATATCAAGAGATGTGTGATTTCATGAAGAAACTGCTTGTAGTTCAGTTAATAGATGTACACAAATAACAAAAGACAAGGTACCATGGATCTCAATAGGTTACATCATGAGCACCAAGGCTGTTAATCATTGAATGTACATCATCTTACATTTATCTCTCCTGCAGTAGGACTATCGATGTCATATCAAGGTGTCGAGTAAGGTGTAGCTACATTCGCCATTCTATTTGCTGTTGAGTGGGGTGGAGCAGCCATGCTGATGGGTGTTGAGAATACAGACATCAAGGATCATAACTGAAATAAAAAGGATAATTAACATTTAGATCTTCATTAAGGATTAAAATAGAAATTAAGTAGTACAAGGAGCATTTCCACCAACACCTTACACTTGCCAAATAATTTAAACTGTTATCACTATTCAAGTGAATAGAAGTATTTAATAAAAACAAAATCAATTTCATCTGTATAAATAAATTGAATTATTACAAGAAACGTTAACAGACATTGCAAAACGCATTCAGTCGTTTAGATTAGACATAGCCCAGACTATAATTCATGGTAAATTCCACCAACTGTGACTTGTAAATGGAATTTTTTCCCTTTAAGAGTAATATTCTAGCTAAGTCAAGTGGAATTTTAGCTATGTTGATTGGTAAAGTAATTATTAATTATAAATCAAAGGAGGATACAGACATCATAAAGCCCTTGGATAAGTAGTAAGAATAGGTAATTTAGGATTCCCCCAAATGGTTTTCAGTTTCCCACTTTGGAGGAAACCTACCTTGATAAACCCTGTACAGCATATAAACAAAATTTTGATTTCATACATTTATATACATAAAAATACAATTATATAAAGGACTAATATTATATAATGATAGCTACTTAATTAATAAATTAATCATAAGTTCACCAATAAGCAATAGCTAGGCATAAAAATCAGACAAATTTTTTTGATAATCTAACTGATTGAAAGATATTTGTATGTGAAAAAAAAACAGACCGATAGTTAATTAAATAACTTCCAATGTTGCAAAAAAGAACAGACTAATCGTAAATTAATTAGAGATGCACCAATACCATATTAGTACCGATAGCAGTACCAAGTAGCTACAGTCACTTTATAATTCTGGTAACCGATACCAATACCAAGTCTGATACCAGTTACTTTTTAAAAGTATAATACAGTTAATTAATTAACTTCCAATATTGCAAAAAAGAATGGACTGATAGTAAATTAAATAACTTCCAATGTTGCAAAAAGAATGGACTGATAGTAAATTAAATAACTTCCAATATTGCAAAAAGAATGGACTGATAGTAAATTAAATAACTTACAATGTTGCAAAAAGAATGGACTGATAGTAAATTAAGTAACTTCCAATGTTGCAAAAAAATGGATTGATATTATCTAAATTAAGTAATTTACAAAGTCAAATTACAATGTTGCAAAAAAAGAACAAACTTGGTTACTTGTTAAAAGATAATTGACTGCAATAGAAGAATGGACTGAAAGTAAATATATAAAGGAAAACACCAAATTAATCTGTAAATATATGAATGATCAAAATAGAATATTTCTGAAGTTTAGTTCAATCTTCCCAATTATCAGTTGAAATGATCATCAAATCATTCAAATGAAAACTGGCTTCAGTATTTAAAAATCCAGTTTGTATTTGGTGCACAGAACTCCTCTGACTTTTTCAAAAATCTGAGAAATAGCTGAAAACATCTTTCATCAATTGGTGACTGGTCTAGTCCTCTAACATTTTTCCAGTTTCCCCTTCAAAAATTAATGGTAATATACTTAAATGTAGGAATTAATAGTTAAATATCCTTCGATATTGCAGGAATTTTTTTATTAGAGAAATTGGATATCTGTCGACATATCATTGGAATCTACCATCAAATACAATCTGGTGTATTTGGTGCACAAAATCCCACTGACCTTTTCAAAATGATTAAAAAATTCACTAAGAATTTGCAATAATTTTAATTTGGCTGATCTAATCTAAATCCAGTCTATATTTTATTGTAAATTTCATCGATATGTCAGTAGAATTCCAGACTGGCGACTGCAGGAACTGGTAAACTGTTCTCCAAGAAATCCTCTATATTATAATATTTAGACTTCTGTTCTCAGTAAAAATGTAAAATACATGTAAATATAGGAGGAAATTAGGAATCGTTCACATAGAAAATGTTCAAAATATCCCATATTCTGCAGACTGGGGTCTTCGTCACTAGAATTTAACCCCTTTGAAAATAATATTCTGGCAAAGTCGGCCAAGTAAAATAGCATCTCTCATAAACTCGCCATTTGTCTCTCCAAAATGATAAAATTTTCATAAATTCTCTCCAAAATAACATTGTAGCCCATGTTTCAAGGTGTGGCAGGAAAGTCGCAAGTTTAGTGAGAAAATGGAACAAGGTCGCCACATTTAAAATAATTTAAAGGAGAAATTTGACTCTCTACTAAAGATTTTACACTTGGAAACATCATTGTGCGGTTTAAGCTCTTAGTCTGATGCATGTGCATCTCTTGAGACTGTTTTGGGAGTGATTTAATTGTTATTTACATGTTTTTCAACTCATTTAAACCCTCAAAAGTTGCCAATATACTGGCGAGTGGCGACTTTGTCCATACTTTAAAAACATGTATTGTAGCATAGGAGAAAAATAGATAAAACTCGCCATTTGCAATTGAAGGGCTCAAAATAACTGTCACAAACTCGCCATTAAAATGTCGAGTTTGGACATGTTTTATTTTATTACTGGAAAGTTGGTAGATCTCTATAATTATTATTTAACTTCTATTCTAATTGGTATCATGGATACCAATTGAAATAAAAGTTGAATAATGATTATTATATAAAGATTTTTACGTGTTCGAAAATATGGAACCGTGCGATAACACGGAACTTACCCTAATAACTATTTATTCCTATGTTAAAATGTTAGGTACCATTCATTACGGTGGATAAATTGAAAAAATGTTGGTGGATCAGCTGAATTAGCTACTGGAAATTTATGGTGGATTTTTTCAGTTTTTTAAAAGTCAGTGTCTCAGTGAGACTTTGTGAACCAAATACAGATCAGGATTCGGGATCAACCAACATTTTCTTTATTAATCCACCACAAATTAATGGTATCATACCAGTTTGTAACTTTGTATTTGGTGCACAAAATCCCACTGACTTTTTCAAAAAAGCTGAAAAAATCCACCATAAATTTCCAGTAATTTGGCAGATTCACCACATTTTCACAATTTATCCATCAAAAATTAATGGTAACATAGGAATAGATAGCTAAAAGTCCACCGACTTTGTCAGAATATTATTTTTAAAGGGGAAAAAATTCCACCGAAATACAGACTGGGGAATAAATACTAAATAGGTAGCTAAAAGTCCACCACCTTGGGTCCTGGGACCTTGGCTAGAATATTATTATCAGACACAGAGGGGAAAAATTCTGAAAAATACATTCTGACCTTCTAGGAATAATTAGTAGAGTTCATCGCCAAGTCCCGGTCTGTATTTGGTGCAAAAAATTCCACCGACTTTATACAGAAAGCACCTATTTTTCGGTGGAATTTACCACGAAATACAGACTGGGCCAAGCCCAAAGCCCCAAATACAGACCGAGTTTTCATCTAGCCTATCAAATTTAATTCAGAGTTCAGATTGCGGATTGCCAAATATTAATACAGACTGAGTAAGTAATGGAAAAACCATGAATTTATAAGAGTATGGAAGCAAGACCCAGATTGTATTTGGTGGTAAATTTCAAAGATATCTCAAGAGATACCTAGCTTCAATTTCTCCAATAAAAAATTCCTGCAATGACGGAGGATATTTAGCTATAGGTAGATATTAGGTAATTCATATATACCTAGGCAGCGCCGCAGCTACCTATTAACTATCAGATTTTTGAAAAAGTCAGGAGTTCAGTGCACCAAATACAAATCGGAGCAAGACACATAGGTACACACATTTAGCTAGTACCTACACTGAATAGGTTACAGGTATGATGATGATGGTACCTATGTACCTACTATCACCGTATCATGACTGCTTATCTAGCTATCTGGTTGATCAGAAAAATTAGAGGAACACCTCTTTGAAAGGTGTTCATTCAATGAGTGCACATCAACATTATTTTCAGTGTTGTTTTCATAATATTCTCACTTTGTTCAATGACAGGGTTACCTATTGTCTTGGGAGTCCGAGAAGAGAGGAAGAGTATTTTCACTTAAAAGTTCACTTGCAAAGTCACTACTACAAGATTTTTTTATTTTATAATAGTTCCTAAGAGACATAATTGCTTTTTAAATAATTTTTCTAGGTTTTAACACAAGAAGTTATGTAGCAGATGAAGTAACACAGATCGAAATGATTCACATTGATCTCGGCTGAAAACTGAACGCTATTTCGAAAAGCGGGAAAACGGTTATAAAGCAGTGTTGCCATTCTACTGTTTATAGCATAAGAAATGTCGCAATCTACAGTTGAATAATAATTTTCTAATGACAGAGAGAACACAAAAGAATTTTATCTACGTATATTAAAAATAAATATAGTTTATATTCATTGGGATTTATAATTGTTATTTATTCTGTCATGTTTCACACTACTTTTTTCCGATAACTAACACTGACTATAAATTGCAGGAAAACGGATAGGTAAGCAGTGTTGCAGCTTCATTGTTTTTAAACAAAGAAATGACGCAATATGACTTTTTGAATAATTGTATAACAAAACAGGTACCTAAATAAATAAAAAAAGATGTATACGTTAATTATCTAGTAGTTATTTATTAACTATTATTTTTAAATATTATCTGATAATTCAGTTTCAGCTATTATATTTCAATTAATTTCGCCCAAATTTTGACCATTTTAATATAGTATATATCTCAAACTGTTGAAACTAAGATCTTACAAATCACAATTTTACAAGTTAAATTTGACTCAAATGTTAAATTGGTATAATTCAATGCAAACATCATATTATTATCATTCCGAATATTTGGGCAATGTTTCCCAATAATGAACCCGATATTAATAACTAATATTATATTTATAAAATCAAAAATTTAGAACAATTATCGGATATGAAAGAAACCAATCAATATGAAAAAAAAATGTATTATGTCATCAAGAACCTAATATTGAATTACCAACATTGCTTTAATATGTGGGGCAATACTCCGTGCAATGTGAGAAATAACAAAATATTACCCCAATATTGGGGTAATATTGCCCCAATATTCCAATATTGTCCAAAGATTACAATATTGCCCCAATATCTGCTTGCTACCTGGGAAGAGGGAATATTCCCTGAATATTACCTGGATATCTAGAATAGAGGAAGGATATAAAAATAAGAAAACCAAAATTAATATTTCCTAGCATATACAGCATTTATACGTTTACGTTTGACTTTACATGAATTAGTTGAATGATACATATTGTTATATACAAATTAAATGGAAATAAATGGAGAAAGAAATGAAGTAATGTTTCCGGGTCTCGAACCAGCACCTTTTTGACTTCTGCTTGCGACGCTAACCACTCGACCATCCTGGACACAGTAGAAGTAGGATTTTTAATTAAGTTTATCCAATATGATAACTCAAGTTTATATTTAGATTATGATCGATAAATATAGTTTCATATTTCATCAATTATTTCTTTTTTTCTTTCATAATAGTTTCTTGTAAAATTTTTTGGGATCAACTATTTATCACTAATTCCTGGAATATTCCCTCTATATTGTTATTGGATCAACTAAATTTTAGTAATTCCTGGAATATTCCTTCAATATCCTTAGGCGATCAACAAATTTTCTGGAATTGTTGGAATATTCCCTCGATATCAATAGGGAATCAACTAATTTTCACTAATTCCTGGAATATTCTCTCGATATCGGAAAGGGATCAACTGGTTTTCATTAATTCCTGGAATATTCCCTTGATATCATTAGGACATCAACTAATTTTCTCTAATTCCTAGAATATTCCCTTGATATCATTAGGGGATCAAGTAATTTTAATTCATTATTGGAATATTTCTTTGATATCGTTAGTGGGTGAGGTAATTTTCACTAATCTATGGAAGGAATATTATCATCCTTGGAATATTATCGATATCATTTGGGGTCACCTAATTATCTCTCATTCCTGTAATATTTCCTCCTTATCGACTAATTTTACTAATTCTTGTAATATTCCCTCGAAATCGTAAGGGGAACAGCTAATTTTCACAAATTCCTGGGATATTCCCTTGAAATCGTAAAAAGAACAGCTTTTTTTCTTGATTCCAGGGATATTCCCTCGAAATCGTAATGGAATACTCTAATTTCCATAAATTCCTGGGATATTCCCTCGAAATCGTAGGGGAAACAGCTAATTTTCACGAATTCCAGGGATTTTCCCTTGAAATGGTAAGGGGGACAGCTAATTTTTTCTCGGTTCCAGAGATTTTCCCTAGAAATCGTAATGGGATACGCTAATTTCCATAAGTTCCTGGGATATTCCCTCGAAATTGTAAGGGGAGTATCTAATTTCTACAAATTCCTGGGATATTCCTTCGAAATCATAAGGGGAACAGCTAATTTTCACAAATTCCTGGGATATTCCCTTGAAATCGTAGGGGAAACAGCTAATTTTTTCTCTGTTCCAGGGATATTCCCTCGAAATCATAATGGGATACGCTAATCTCCATAAATTCCTGGGATATTCCCTCGAAATCTTAATGAGATACACTAATTTCCGTAAATTCCTGGGATATTCCCTCGAAATCGTAATAGGATACACTAATCTCCATAAATTCCTGGGATATTCCCTCGAAATCGTAAGGGAAACAACTAATTTTCATAAATTCCTGGGATATTCCCTCGAAATCGTAAGGGGATCAGCTAATTTTCACAAATTCCAGGGATATTCCATTGAAATCGTAAGGGAAACAGCTATTTTATTCTCTGTTCCTGGGATATTCCCTCGAAACCATAATAGGATATGCTAATCTCCATAAATTCCTGGGATATTCCCTTGAAATCGTAAGGGAAACAGCTAATTTTCATAAAATCCTGGGATATTCCCTCGAAATCGTAAGGGAAACAGCTAATTTTCATAAATTCCTGGGATATTCCCTCGAAATCGTAATGGGATACACTAATTTCCATAAATTCCTGGGATATTCCCTCGAAATCGTAATGGGATACGCTAATCACCATAAATTCCTGGGATATTCCCTCGAAATCGTAAGGGAAACAGCTAATTTTCATAAATTCCTGGGATATTCCCTCGAAATCGTAAGGGGAACAGCTAATTTTCACAAATTCCAGGGATATTCCCTTGAAATCGTAAGGGAAACAGCTAATTATTTCTCTGTTCCAGGGATATTCCCTCGGAATCATAATGGGATACGCTAATCTCCATAAATTCCTGGGATATTCCCTCGAAATCGTAATGGGATACACTAATTTCCAAAAATTCCTGGGATATTCCCTTGAAATCGTAAGGGAAACAGCTAATTTTCATAAATTCCTGGGATATCCCCTCGAAATCGTGAGGGAAACAGCTAATTTTCATAAATTCCTGGGATATTCCCTCGAATTCGTAAGGGGAACAGCTAATTTTCAAAAATTCCTGGGATATTCCCTTGAAATCGTAATGGGAACAGCTAATTTTTTCTTGGTTCCAAGGATATTCCCTCGATATCATTTCATGATAGCGGATAATGAGGGAACATCTAAATATCCAGGGAATATTCCTGGGATATTTCAATGTTACCTGGGAATTGCCACCCGGACAATTGCCACTAATAGATTGTTCACCGGTGGTTGTGACCATTTTTGTCACATTCCTCGGTAAGTGACAGCATTCACGGAGTAGCTTCTCAGCATTCATGAGCGTCGTGACTTCGTTCATGGAGCCACTTTCCTTTCTCACTGCTTCTTCCAGTCTCTTGTATTTCATTTCCTTTTGAAGTCAGTGACATGGCCTTTGGTTACGAAGCAGACGTTAAACCTCTACTAAACGTAAATAATTAAAAGTTGATGGGCTATTTAACATGTTTCATTTTAGAGTAAATTCTGTGTTATCAGACGGTTCCACATTAGTCGAATATGTAAGAAATAAATATAATAACTATCTTTATACAATTCTTACTTAAATTGGCATCCACGATACCAGTACGTAAAATACAAGTTTAGAAATAAAAATCATTACATAAATAATTCCCCTACTTAAAATTAGGAGCTCCATATCCGATAACCTAGTGCCAAAAGCTGTGCAAATGAGACGATTAAAATTAAGTGATTCACATTATAGATAATTAAACTTAAAATGGTAATCGGATTCAATAAATCTATATAATAATCATTATTTAACTTTTACTTCAATTGGTTTCATACCTTCAGCTATTTTGTTACTAATTAAATAGTAGTTAAATAATAATTATTATATTTTCCTTTATCACGTGTTAGAAAATATAGACCCTATTAATAACTTGGAACATATACCTTACTGCTAAAAATATTTCACAGAGCACAAAATTACTGTTTGTTCAATGAAACACAATAATTATAAAAATCTAATTATCTATTAATTTCTTGTAAGTCGTGGCCTCAAAACATTTTCTTTAATTTGAACTCAGAAGGAACGAAAATTTTAAGGAGTTACAATTATATAAAAAAATGACCAACTCTTTACTATTTGTAATAAGAATAAGTTGTGATTTTGGTTATAAAAGCGGTGCCTGCCTGTATTGTTCTATTCACTTCAAAATATCTTCAAGTATCTCCGGGTCGTTTAATATCAAAAATTTTTATTTAGTTGTTGTTGTTGTTGTTTAACCTCCCCAACATCCTCGGAGGGGCGGCCAGGGGCGCCCCGGGTTTCAACCACCCGAGGCACTGTGTGGGAGTGTGTGGGCCTAAGGGAAACCCGCATCACTCAGGAAGTTAATAACTGCCTGAGGATGGGTCCAAAGGTGCTCCAGTGAGTGAATGTTGTGTGTAGTCCTGTGTTGGTGTAGTGACGGACATTGTGTGAGAATGTGAGAGATCGTGCCCTGGTCGGCTTGGCAGAAGTCGCACCGATCAGAGTCCGATCTCCCAATCCTGTGCATATAGTAAGGAAGAGAAGGATGGTGGCCACATCTCAGACGTGATAGGGTGACCCTATCACGACGAGACATGGCCGACTCACTAGGGTCGATGGCTGGAGGCCTAGACCCAAGGAGTATGTTAGGAAGGGAGGAAGCTAGAGCTCTTTGTGTGAAAGTGGTGTGTATGTGTTTGTGAAGAGAAGTGTTGTCGGGTGTGGGAGGGAGAGTGGTGTAGAGGTGTCTGTAGTGTGTGGAGGGGGTGATGTGTAGTGTGCGTGGTGTCCTCCTCTCAGTTTGCATGTAGTGTAGGGGATGTGAGGGGTCTATTGTAGAAGTGTAAAAATGTGTGCCCCTCATGTCCATGTGTGAGGTGAGAGGTAGGACTCGTGTTTCTGTGTGTAGGTGGTGTGTGGGTGTTGTTTGTGTACAACCGTTGGCAATGCGGAGTGCGGTGTTTTGTGTTTTTTGGAGTGTCTGTAGGTGGGTGTTGGATATGTCAGGTGACCAGGCTGTGTGGGCGTAGGTGAGGATGGGTCTGATGAACTGTTTGTAGAGTATTATGTCTTCCTTGGAGTGTCCGTAAGTTGTGTGAGTGAGTGCGCGGAGGACGTTCAGTCTTTGTTTGGCTCTGTTGTTAATGTCGGTTATGTGGTGTTTGAACGTCCAGCCGCGGTCGAGTGTAACTCCAAGGATTTTCGGCGTGTTGTTAATGGGAAGGGGAGTGTTGTTGAGTGTAATGTTTGGATGGGTTCTGTATTCAAGGGTGTAGGGTGTAACTAAGGTGACAGAAGATTTGTTTGCGGAGACCTTTAATCTGTTTGTTTCTAGCCTGTCTTCTAGTGAGTGGATGTATGTTTGTAAATTGTTGGCATCATCTCACAACATGTTTGGGATGTTGTGAGATGATGGTGACATCATCTGCGTATGAAAGAGTGTAAACCGAGGTGTGTGTTGGCGTAGGGAGGTCGTGAAGGTATAGGTTGAAGAGTGTAGGTGAGAGTACGGAGCCCTGCGGTACCCCGTCAGTGTAGTGAAGTGTTCTGGAGGACTTGCCGTTGTAAAGTGTTTTGCCAGAGCGGCCTGAGAGATAATTGGCAAGCCATTTTTTATATGAGTCGTGGATGTGTGTGTTGAGTATTTTGTTAATTAGTAGGTGTCTGGGTACCGTGTCGAAGGCTTTACTAATGTCTATGGCAGCTATAATTGTTCTATCCGCAGGTTTGTTGGAGTTCAAGCCTTCGAGTGTTGTCTGTGAGAGGTGGGTAAGAAGAGTAGATGTGGAGTGTTGGGATCTGAAGCCGTGTTGTGAGGGGGATAGTGGGATGTGTGGTGAAATGTTGTTTAGAACTAGCCTCTCGAGTATTTTGGATGGGGTGGAGAGGAGTGATATAGGTCTGTATGAGGCCAGTTCTGTGGGGGGTTTGTTGGGCTTCAGGATCGGGATGATTTTGGCAAGTTTCCAGGTGTTGGGTATACTATTGTTCTGAAGTGAGAAATTGAAGATGTCTGTGAAGGCTCTGATGGCAAGTGACCCTAGATGTTTTAGATGTTTGTTTGATATGCCATCAGGACCTGTGGAGGAAGTGTTCTTGGAAACCCGGATGGCCTCGGTAACCATTGCCGGGGTGAAGGGGGGTGTGAGGAGCTTTCGAGTGCATGTTTTGTGCAGGCGACGCAGTATAATCCTATCTATTGGGCGGGTGGGTAACCTACTTGTGGAAGCATAGTGCTTATTGAGAGCGTTCGCCTGTTGTGTGTCAGTGAGTATAGTGTTGTTTTGTGTGAGGGACTCATGTGTTTTTGGTTGGTTCATGTATTTGTTGTTGAGTCCCTTGACAAGTTTCCAAAGTTTGTTTGCGTCAGTGCGGAAATTAATGGTGTCTAATGTGTTTTGCCACTTGTGTTTTTGTTGGGCAGTAATCTCCGCACTTATATCAGTGTTAAGGTGTTGTATGCGTGTGATCGTGTCTTGTGTGGGTGGGAGTGAGCGTAGGTGTTTGATGTGTGGTGTGAATGTGGGGTTGTAGTGTCTAATGTTGCCTGTAGGGATGTAGTGTTTGTCTGCGTTAATGATGATGTCAGTGAGATGTTTTGTGGCAGCATCTATGGATGGGAAGGTGTTTATATCAAAGTTATGTAAGTTATTATCCACAGATGCTGAAAAGTCAGTCCAGTTGGCTCTATTGTAGTTTGTGAATGTGTGTGTGTTTTTGTGCGGCAAGTGGTGTACTTAATATGTATGTGGTGAGAAGTGGAAGGTGGTCTGAACTGAGTTCATGGAGTGCGGACCATGAACTCTGGAGGGCTATGTCAGGGGTGAGGAGGGTTATGTCAGGTGATGTGGGTCGTGTGTTGATGTTAAAAGGTTTGCGTGTGGGAGTGTGGGGGTCGTTCATGATTATGTAGTTGTCTAGTTGTGTTGTTATGGTGTCAGCTCTTGTGTCAGTATGTTGTGTGGCGAGCCAAGTAGTGTCATGTGCGTTAAAATCCCCCAGGACGAATGAATTATTAATGCTGTTAATGTAATTGAGATTGGGTTGGTATCCTGGGGGTGGTAGCCGGTAATTTGCTCGAAAACAATTGCTCGAAAGACAATTGCTCGAAAACAATTGCTCGAATGAACAATTGCTCGAAAGACAATTGCTCGAAAAACAATTGCTCGAATGAACAATTGCTCGAATTAGCAAATTGCTCGAATGAACAAAATTGCTCGAATTATAAAATTGCTCAGTTTTCGATTTTATAACAGTCAGTTATTCATGAAGTGGAGCTGCACCTAACAATCATTGTTTCTTTTTAGTAATTGATCATTAATCATTCTATAAATGATTTTAATTATTACTTATTCTGCATAATCATTTTTTAGACCATTTGTGTCATCTCGTATGTAACATGTGAATTGGAATCATGTGGTGAATCACAACTATTCATGTTTTTTTTATCATAAAACCCGAAAAATTTGTAGATTTATTAAAACTCTGACATAACTTTGAGTTATTTCACCTATTGAGGTGTCACATACATATAGGCTAGTAATAAATTGATCTACAAATTTTTTCGGGTTTTTATGATAAAAAAAAAACGTGAATAGTTGTGATTCACCACATGATTCCAATTCACATGTTACATACGAGATGACACAAACGGTCTAAAAAAAGGTTATTCAGAATGAGTTATAATTAAAATCATTTATAGAATGATTAATGATCAATTACTAAAAAGAAACAAACATTGTTAGGTGCAGCTCCACTTCATGAATAACTGACTTTTATAAAATCGAAAACTGTGCAATTTTATAATTCGAGCAATTTTGTTCATTCGAGCAATTTGATAATTCGAGCAATTGTTCATTCGATCAATTGTTCCTTCGAGCAATTGTTTTTCGAGCAATTGTCTTTCGAGCAATTGTTCTTTCGAGCAATTGTTCATTCGAGCAATTGTTCTTTCGAGCAATTGTTCATTCGAGCAATTTACCTAGAACCCCTGGGGGTGATGAGTCTGTGGGGGGAATGTATATGTTGAAAATGTTGTAGGAATGTTTGTGAATTTGGATGCGTGTAGATTGTATTTCAAGTGTGGGGTCGTGTGGCATCCGTGCGTGTGTTTCGGCAGAAGTGTTTGTGAACGGGATGGATTTAAGTATCAGTGTAATGAGGCCCCCGCCGCCTCGTGTGGGCCGATCGAGTCTAAGTGTTGTGTATCCAGGAAACTTTGGTGTTAATCTGGCAGGTGTTAGTTTAGTTTCCTGGATTGTGGCGATGTGGATGTGGTGTTTGTGTAGGAGTGATTTAAGTTCCATGTGCTTGTTGTGTATACCGTTTATGTTATGTTGTAGTATGTTGAGTTTGTTGTGGCGTGTGTGTATGTTAGGAGCTCTAGGGGGGTTAGGAATAGGAG
This sequence comes from Caprella mutica, assembly GCA_947561585.1. Taxonomy (NCBI): domain Eukaryota; kingdom Metazoa; phylum Arthropoda; class Malacostraca; order Amphipoda; family Caprellidae; genus Caprella; species Caprella mutica. The sequence goes on along the minus strand of CANNZV010000311.1, from coordinate 132,302 downwards.
GCGTTCCTCCACCACCCCCACGAGGGGGGTGAAGTGGAACTGGGGGTCGGACGACACACAGAGAAAAAAGTTTACTCATATTTAATGGGTCAACAATTTATGCTTTGAATCAATTTATTACGTGAGTTGGTTTGACTATATTCATGTTTTCATGTGTGTCAAAACAACTATGACGTGTGTGTCACCAAACATAGTTAATTCAAATCATTTTATGGATTGAATCAACTTACTATGAGAGTTGGAGTTACATTTTGGGAGTTTGAACATAAGTTAAAACAACTATGACATAGTGTGTTGAAGTAACTCACAAAGATTGTCAATTCAATGTATCTGGTGTATGAATTAACTTACTATGAGAGTTGACGCTACTTTTTTAAGTTTAGGTGCGAGTTAAATCAACTATGACATAGTGTGTTATAGTAACCCACAAAGACTGTTAATCCAGTGTATTCTGCAGTGTATGAATTAACTTACTATGAGAGTTGGCGCTACTTTTTTGTAAGTTTAGGTAAGAGTTAAAACAACTATGACATAGTGTGTTAATGTAACCCACAATGACTGTTAATCTTATTTATCTGGTGTATAAATTAACTAACTATGAGAGTTAGTGCTACTTTTTTTTTAAGTTTAGGTGTGAGTTCAATTAAATGAGTATGTGGCAACTTATGCTTTCCTCAAAGCCAATTAATCGGCTGACACTTTTCAGTTCAAATCTTGTTTCAAGTGTGTTACGTGTTGAATGTGAACGCTCTTCAATACCATTTTAGTTCAAGTGCAAACAATAGCGTTATATGCATTAAATAGTATTATCGCTGCCGATCGATTATTAATTATTAATTAATTCCATTAATAAATTGATAAATGTCTGCCTAAATATTCTAAAATATTGGTGATTGATAGTTTTGTGGCTTTATATATGTAGTTATTTGAAGAGCTGATTATCAGTATATAACTTTTATAATAATAAATTTTGATTACTGCCTTCCAGTTTGTAAACTGATATCTAAACTAATTTTCCTAAATTATTATTATATGTTATTATAGGCAGTTATTGCGCTGTCCTCAGAATAGGGTAAGTTCCAAATTATCAGGCGATTTCAAATTTTCGGTCACGTATGAAATATAGTATATAGCTACCTAATAGCTAATTAAAGTAAAAGTTAATTTAATATAGTTTTTCTTATGCGACCGAAAATGTGGAGCCGTCCGATATTTCGGAACTTATCCTAGTATCTTAAGTAAAGTGGTCTGATAATCTATATATTTTAATACTAGTTGGTGTACCTATGGGTAGGGTTACACAGCCAAATTCGGTTCTTTAATTTCTAATTGTGACCCTATTAAGAGAGTCTCAAAATCATTCTGAAATTAGTTTAGCTATATACTGAATTGTTGAACATCATAATTTAAGCTCAATTTATGATAGGTTCTATTCATTTCACGAGTGCCTTGAAGTCATGATGGTTATTAATGTTTCTGAGATAAGAGACCGCATTTAGTTAAAGTGCCGCAATTTACCTACTTGACCCTAGTTTTCTATGACTGGGAGAACTCCATCCAGGGAGATAGTCGGAGGAGAACACCGTCCAGGGATTTAGCAGGGTGAGAACACTCCAACCAGAGGTGAGCCTTTTGATATATTATACTTTCTTGGTATTTAAATAAAGTCTACATTATGAGTGTATAATGAACAAAATTATGAGGATTAGCTAGAAAAATCCATTGCATTTATTAGAGCTAAATTTATACTGCATCTGAAGATTTATAATTAGTTTAACATTTTATATAAATAATTTACCTATATGAAAGAATTCTCAGTTAATAATTCTTTTCATTTCTTTATTAATATATGGTTTTCTATATTTTCTGAATCTACTTTCAGATCTTGATGAAGAATTGATGAAGTAGATCAACGTCATCAACTATCGGAGTCCTCTTCAATTCCTTTGAATGGTTCAGAAACAATTATGCTAGGTCAAAGTAAGTATTTGAAAATATAAGATGATTTTTAAATATGTATTTGAAAATATTAGATGATTTTTAAATATGTATTTGCAATATGATTAGCTCTTACTTTTTCATATGCTTTTAGGGATTCCAGACATGAAAAGAATATCGAAGCTGTCGCTATCTCATCACAAAAGGAAAAAGAGTAGGTGATGTTATTGATAATGTATATGAACGATACTGTGAATTTCTATTCAATATATATTAATATACGAATCCCTTATTTCAGGAATTGGCAACCTACAGTCGTGGAAGAAAGTGACGAGAATTCAAATTGTACTTCTAAATAATAAATCTAAAACTTAAATGTTTATATTTCGTTTTCAATTTGACCTTGGTAATTCTATTAGCATATTTCAATATCAGTGCCTATGAGTAAGCTGAATTGCACTAAAATATGGTTTAGAAGATAAAGGCTTTATCATTAATTTATTATTCATTAAGTTATAGTACAATTGCAGCATATCAAAGATTTATCATATTTTGTAATCTAGCCTGGTTAATTAATTACTTAAAAGTAATTTATGTCATCTAACTACTTATTTATAAACTGACCTGATGAGATTACTTATTCAATCTAATCTATTAATTTACAACTGATAACCATATATCAATTCATCGGATCGAAAACATTTCAAAAAGCAAGGATAGGTCTAGGTGATCAATTATTTTTTAAAATTAAAATAGTATGCATATCACAGAAGTAAATGTAGAAAATAAATGTGAACATGTTAGATTTGGTCCTAGAAAATAAATAGTCTAATCTAATTGATACCGGGACCTAACTCGAGATTATAATTTGATAGAGTAAATAAAGTGACTGAAAAAGTCTTGTAAAAACTCTGGCTACTGCTAACCAGACCGATATTTCAACTTACACTATAATAGTTGATATACATTTACTTAGTTTACTAGTAGTTGATATAACCAACACGAGATGTTGATATAACCTACACGAGTAGTTGATATAACCTACACGATTAATTGATATAACCAACACGAGTAGTTGATATCACCTACATGAGTAGTTGATATCACCTATACGAGTAGTTAATGTAACCTACACGAGTAGTTGGTATATAACCTACACGAGTAGTTGGTATAACCTACACGAGTAGTTGGTATAACCTACACAAGCAGTTGGTATAACCTACACGAGTAGTTGGTATAACCTACACGAGTAGTTGGTATAACACATAGGAGTGATTGGAGAAACATACACAAGTAGTTGATGTAACCTTGTTCTGTAGTTGTTTTAACCATTACATATAATTGGTTCAACCATCACGAGCAGTTTTGACTATCACAGGTAGTTGTTGTGACCATCGGGAATTAAAAATAATCAACTCACATATGTGTTGTTTTAACCAACGTCAATTTAACTCATATTAAATAGTACCTGCAACTCACCACGTAGGTAGGCGCACAGATAAACCATAAAATTTAGTCAAAACAAATCAAATATGATTTGATTCAACTAATCCTTTCTCTGTGTGCAGTGTCTATCCCAGCACTCCCTCGAGGGGGAGGGCGGGCAGGCGATTGCCGTCCAATTATAGGATAAGGAGGAGGAAGGATAGGCGCTCCTCCATCACCCCCACGTGGAGGGTGAAGTGGAGCTGGGAGACGAGCAGCACCGCCTCCTGCAGCCCTTCCCTGAGAGAAAGGGAGGGGAGGACGGTGATGTCCGGGGGTAGGGTGAAGGGTAGGATGAGGAGAGGAAGGAGTAGGAGTGGGTATGTGGGGTTGAGTCATGTTGTGTGTAGGGTGACAGTTTTTACACTGCCATCCCTGTGGGATATTTCCATGTTGGCGGACACCAGAGCAGCGTATATTGTAATGTGTCCAACTATTGCAGCCGACACAATGGATCCCTCCAGTAAGACGGGTCCATGGTCGGCCACAAGAGGGACACATGTAGGGGCCAGGGTGAAGATCTATGTCACCGGAGAGTAAGAGGTTTAGTAGGGGGAGATATGCCGGCTCATATCCCCCCACTAGGGAAAAAACGCTCTGGTGCCAGTGTAGTGCGTGTAGGTGGGCTTGGCCCAAGGCGACACCCTGGTCGCGTCCCCCGAAGAGGACAAGAAGTTGGGAGGTCTTTCGAAGACTGGCACAGGTCCAGTCTCGCCCTACCACCACGTGCAGGCTCCTCCCAGGACAGGGCTCCTCCCAATGAAGTGATGCATATTTAGTCATATGCATCCACGGTGGCAATGTGACAGAGGTACAGGCACGAGGACGGATGGGCCCACGATCGATACCAGGACTCATCACTTCATTTCTTCCCATTTAATTTATACATAACATTATGTAACAATAATCAAATTGATATGCATCTAAATGCACATTACGTTATATCAATGAAGTAAGAGTTTTCAATTTTAATATTTATTTATTGGATGCAAGTGGATATCGTTTCGAAATATATTAGATATATAATTAGGCGTCTGTTCGATGAAGAATCCCTATGTATGTTGGATGTCATAATTTATCTTTCTATTCAACGCTGTTAATACTTGATATGATGCGGTTTAGCGGTGCAAACGGATATCGGATTGGTATCTACTTGATGTCACCATGTCTAATTTGTTACTGGTATTCGATGTCGGAAGAGAGGTTATACAGAGTCATTTAGACATCGAATAGATACATTCATGTTTGCTGGGTATATACTCCAATTAACCGAAGTAGTTTGAGCAGAAGGGAGATATGTCCCCCTTGCAGAGGGAGACATCCACACTCTGTCCCACATCTTGCAGAGGGGGACATCCACACTCTGTCCCACGTCTTGCAGAGGGGGACATCCGCACTCTGTCCCACGTCTTGCAGAGGGGGACATCTACACTCTGTCCCACGTCTTGAATCCGTCTATAGCGAGTGACATCCGCACTCTGTCCTACGTCTTGCAGAGGGAGACATCCGCACTCTGTCCCACGTCTTGCAGAGAGGGACATCCACACTCTGTCCCACGTCTTGCAGAGGGGGACATCTATACTCTGTCCCACGTCTTAAATCCGTCTATAGCGAGGGACATCCACACTCTGTCCCACGTCTTAAATCCCTCTTCCCTCTATAGCGAGGGTTCATCTGCACTCTGTCCCACGTCTTGAATCCCTCTATAGCGAGGGACATCCACACTCTGTCCAACGTGGGTCCCACGTCTTAAAAACGGAGTGGAGTAAGACGTGGGACTGGTGGATGCCCCCCCCCCCCCTGTCAGAGAGGGATCAAATGTCTTGCAGAGGGGGACCTCTGTGCAAATGAAGAGGGTTAGACGTCTTAAATCCCTCTATAATGAGGGGTTACACTAAATACCGAATCATACCGAATTACACTATACTGAATACCGAATTACACAGAATTATACCGAATTAAATTATACTAAATACCGAATTACACCTGATTATACCGAATTACACCACACTGAATACCGAATTACACATGATTATACCGAATTACACGGAATTATACCGAATTACACGGAATTATACCGAATTACACCGAATGATACCGAATTACACCTGATTATACCTAATTACACTACACTGAATACCGAATTACACATGATTATACCGAATTACACCGAATAATACCGAATTATACCTAATTACACTATACTCAATACCGAATTACACCAAATTATTCCGAATTACACTGTACTCAATACCTAATTATACCGAATTACACAAAAATCAATACCGAATTACTCCTGGTTATACCGAATTACACGGAATTATACCGAATTACACCGAATAATACCGAATTACACCGAATTATACCAAATTACACTATACTCAATACCGAATTACACCAAATTACACAATAATCAATACCTAATTATACCGAATTACACTATATTACACAATAATCAATACCGAATTACACCTGATTATACCAAATTACACTACACTGAATACCGAATTACACTATAGGCTACTCAATACCAAATTATACCGAATTACACTGTACCCAATACCGAATTATACCGAATTACACTATACTCAATATCGAATTACACTATATTACACAATAATCAATACCGAATTATACCTGATTAAACCGAATTACACAGAATTACATTATACTCAATGCCGAATTACACCTGATTATACCAAATTACACTGCACTGAATACCGAATTACACTATAGGCTACTCAATACCAAATTATACCGAATTACACTGTACTCAATACCAAATTATACCGAATTACACTATACTCAATACCGAATTACACTATATTACACAATAATCAATACCGAATTATACCTGATTAAACCGAATTACACTATACTAATACCGAATTACACTATATTACTTAATAATCAATACCGAATTATACCTGATTAAACCGAATTACACCAAATTATACCAAATTACACTATACTAATAACGAATTACACCGAATTACACTATACTCAATACCGAATTACACTATATTACACAATAATCAATACCGAATTATACCGAATTACACTATATTACACAATTTAATAAATACCGAATTACACTACACTGAATACCGAATTACACTACACTGAATACCGAATTACACATGATTATACCGAATTACACAGAATTATACTGAATTACATTCTGTATAATTCGAATTACACAGTTATACCTAATTATACCGAATTACACCAAATTATACCGAATTACACATACTTATACCGAATAACACTACACTGAGTACCGAATTACACCGAAATTTATCCCTGATCATTGGTCAGGATTTTTCGATATTAATTTAAAGTTATTACACTGCAATGATTATGGGCAATTAGGCTTCACAGCATTATCAATATCAAAATGTATGGTTAAACAATCTAAACAATAATCAAATCCAAGCCTATACGAAGTTTCATATAGAAACTTTTTAGGCAGAAGAATAAAACAAATAAATGTACAAGTACAGTGCAGACAAGAGGTAAATGTGAGGCACGGTTGTTTACTCTTTTTGGAAATAAAAAAAAATAGAGAATAACTAATTACTTTAGTAGGGATTTTAACGTCTGCTTCGGAGCAAGATCCATATTGCCGACGCTAAAAAGAAAATTAAAATACAAGGGACTGAAAGAAGCAGTCAAAAGAAAAGTGGCTCCAAGAACAAAGTCACCTACCACTGTGGTGACATATTGCTCACGGATAAAGTAAAGACGCCCCGCGAGTGCAGTCACTTTTCAGGTAATGTGATGAAAAGGGACAAAAATACCGGTAATGGCACTCATGGGTGGAAGAGGAAAATGAAGAGGTGATAGTAAATAAACCCTATGAAGCTACCTAATATTAAATATATGATCTCACAGTTGAAGAGCATAACCCTAGCGATATTCTCAAAAACTGAGGCAGCGTAAAAAAAATGATAAACACCTTACAAATTGGAAAAAATCTAGACAGTACACAATCTAAATCTAAAAGCAAACATAACTATGTATGTTTTGTTCCAAGTTCAACTAGAGAAACTCTGTATTAAGAAAGATTTATATTTCCTCTTAAAACTAGAAACAGTTTGACAATTCCTAATATCTTCAGGAATTTCATTCCAGCATTTTGGTCCAACGTAATCAATCGATCTTTGGCACTGTGACAGTCTCTGGAAGGTCACAAGAGCATTCCCACGAGTTCTGGTGCCATATGGATGCTCTGGAAAAACTAGACTACCATTAACATATTTTTTATACATATGAGTACCTAGAGCATACTTATAAACATCACGGACAGTTAAAATATTCGTTTTCAGAAATAGTGGCTTAGTAGCTGCAAGATAATCTGAGAATGTTATAGTTCTAATAATTCTCTTTTGGATAACAACAAGCTGGTTTAAATGTACATCAGCAGCATCTCCCCAAATAAGGGACTCCATAGAGTAAGTACGGATAAACAATAGCATAATACAAATTTATCAAAACATGTTGAGGTACAAATTTAGACATTTTATAGATGATACCCGCATTTTTCGATAACTTACTGCAAATATACTTTATATGCTCACCAAAATTCAATTTATTGTCCAATCTTACACCTAAGAAAGTCACAACACTTTCAAAATCTATTTGAGTACCATCAACATTTACAATCAGAGGTGACCTTACAGCCTTAATTCTATTTGTGAGTAATAGTACAGAAGTTTTATTTGGGTTAAATGAAAGTTTATTAGCACAAGTCCATTCATAAAGATCCGAAAGTACCCTATTTGTACGGTTAATAGCTACACAATAATCAACATCACTGCATGCTAAAGTGGTGTCGTCTGCAAATAATGTGAAGGAAGAGTCGCGTGAAATAGAAGGCATATCATTAATATATATCAGAAAAAGAAGAGGACCAAGAACGCTACCTTGTGGTACTCCACACGACACCGCCCCCACACTAGATACCGTGTTGCCAATCCGCACCACCTGAGATCTACCAGTTAAGTAACTACAAAACCATGACTGGGCAACACCACGGACACCATATTTATACAATTTATGCAAAAAAACATCGTGACTAATTGTGTCGAAAGCCTTCCTGAAGTCGACAGACACACCGAATGCATGTCTCTTTTTTTTTAGGTTACAGTAAACTTGTTCAACAAAATTTAAAATAGCATCTGAAGTGCCTAAGGATCTACGGAAACCAAATTGACAATTATTAAGCAAATCATATCTATTCAGGAAGCTGGAAAGTCTGCAGGACATACATTTTTCAAAGATTTTACTCAATAACGGCAGTATTGAAATAGGTCTGTAATTGCTAACCTCATATACCGAACCAGATTTAAATATAGGAACCACAGTTGCTAGTTTTAAACAATCCGGGAAAACACCTTGAGAAATAGAACTATTAATTAATAAAGATAAAGGGTGAGCTCCATATGTGACTATGAGTTTGAAAAGTTTGGTAGATATGCTATGTAGACCATAAGAGGAATTTTTAAGTGTCATAACAATTTTAATAATCTCTTCATAGGTTACAGGCGATATAAAAAACGAATTGGAGAGATTAGTAGTTACATAATTACCGGGTTCACCAACTGAACTTGGTACTTCAGACGCAAGTTCAGCAGCAATACCAGTGAAATAATCATTAAAATATCCAGCAATAGCTAAAGAGTCTGTTATTGGAGTTTCATTTACAATTATTTTTGAAATAGGTCTTTTATGTTGTTTACTCAATAACAGATTACCAATAGACTTCCAAGTAGACTTAATGTCATTCTTACAATTACTGAGCCTGTCATGATGGTAATTTTTTTTTGCTTTACGAATGATACTAATTAATTTGTTTTTATAGACTTTGTAAAATGTTTCAGAAATTTGCCCAAGTTTAAATTTTCTGTAGTAAACTGATTTTAGCTTTATAGACTTTAAAATAGCTGGCAAAAAATGGTTACTATCTATTAGTCCGACACTTTTGTAGTTTATTACTGATTTAACATCAAATTTATATGTCGTCCTGCCCGGTTATTAAACAACTAGCGGATACAAAAAAACTACATTAAATGATGAAATCGAATGAGGGACAGCTTTTAATAATATTATAATAAATTAGATAGGAATAGATATAACATTAGAAAAATGAAATTAAGGAAAATTACTGAATTGTTCATATAAGTTATGTATATATATTATATGTATATATGTAGTCTAGTACCTATACCTATTTAATTATAATTTTTATTTCAATCGAAAAATAAAACGAGAAATAATAATACAGAAAGATGTAACTGTCGGACTGACTATTGGGGTGTCGGACTTTTGAGACGTCACCAAAATGTTAAAAGTTATTAAAATAGTCTCATAACTGTTTAGTATCATTTTAATAAAGTATCAACAGTTAAAATCAATTAATAATTGAAAAAACATCAATTACTCAGTTTACTCGAATTACTTTGCTCTATCAGAGGAAATCGCGGAAATCGAGTAATTCGATAAAAACATATATATTTTGCATACATTTGTTGTGCTCCATATGTACTCTGGTTGACTTCTATTGCGCACCAAGATTGAGTAATGTCAAATAACTGTATCATTCTTACCGGGTGGACAACTGCACTTTTAAGTGTATTTAATGGTTCATAGAGCTTAAACGTGAATGATCGAACAAATTTCACATAGCTATCTGCCAGTGATATCTGAGACTGTTTATTTAGGTAACATTAATAATTTATACATTTCTTTCCCCATTCTTCATATTACCAATAATTAGTTCGTATAAATATACTTAAACTAAAAATAGATTGAAATACGAATTTGATATTGATATAGAGATAGCTTCAGTGAAATACCAGGGCATGTGTTTGTGTCCTATTGCCTAGGTACAGTCAAAGAAATTTTATCCGTATTTATTTTTTGATAGTTAACTAATTTCAAATGTTGAAGAGAAATCATATTACAGGTAAAGCTCGGGCAAAAATATCCGTTCTATAAGGGCCATGTAGCTCTTACAATGACGTCTTTAAATTATATGGATTAACAAATATACTCTATGTCTACCATCAATCTAGTCATGCATTGATTAATTAGATTATATTCACTTAATGAGTTAATGTATTGTTGTTCAGTTTTTTTAATGATTTAATTTTGTTACTCTTTTCTTATACATTTTCTTTGATTAGAAAAGTTCTATAAAAATTAAAAAGAGGTGTAACTATTCTAATAGCAACCCTAGATTTTCACGTAATTCATATCTATTTAGCTATAAATATCTTTGTTTTATTTTACATACCTTATTTTTTTGTACATTTGTTTGAGTAAGTAAATACTGGGTTGAATGTTTTGCAAGGCGTAGTGAAGAAACCAGACTGAAATATTTCCCGAATTGACTCCCTAAGATCTTTCCCGCTATGCTAGTGCACCTGTTACTTCCACAGAAGTAGAGATTATTCTTTTTATTGAAATGTTTGATCTCAGATAGACGATGAAGGGTCAAAAAAATGTTAAAGAAGTAATGGTTTTATATTGTTAATATGGGTTAACTTTCACATTCTTACAAAACTTCAACAACATGTGATGCTAGAATTTTCTGTAACATTATAGACTCGATATAGATTCCAATTATTATATGTACTGTATACGTTCGTTTTGGTTTCAACATCTATTGTTCTTTTTCTTATGTTTTTTCAAGTATTGCACAATACTTTTGAGCCTTACATATTTACATAATGATTTTTCAAAATGAATTATTTATGGATAAAAATTAGAGATAATTCTTGTGTATATTTCATCCAAAAACTCTTCAAAAAACAAAACCTCATTAAAATTCTTACTCTGATACACGCTTTTTCTTTCGGTGCATGAAACACTCCAAAAACTGCCTCAAATGCACCAATAACTATCCCCAAATGCACTGATAAGTGCTTCAAATGCTCCGATAAGTGCCCCAAATGCCCCGATAAGTGCCCCAAATGCTCTTTTTTGTCGCTCCTACTGCACATTTATAGCGCTACAAGTGCTCGTTTTGACCGCTACTACTGCTCTTTTTTAAGTGCCCCAATTTCCTAGCTCCACTCATAACTGTTTACTATCATTTTAATAAAGTATCAACAGTTAAAATCAATTAACAATTGAAAAAACATCAATTACTCAGTTTACTCGAATTACTTTGGTCTATCAGAGGAAATCGAGTAATTCGATAAAAACATATATATTTTGCATACATTTTGTTGTTTAAAGTTATTAAAATAGTCTCATAACTGTTTACTATCATTTTAATAAAGTATCAACAGTTAAAATCAATTAACAATTGAAAAAACATCAATTACTCAGTTTACTCGAATTACTTTGCCCTATCAGAGGAAATTGCGGAAATCGAGTAATTCGATAGAAACATATTTTGCATACATTTTGTTTTTAACGTTATTAATATAGTATCCTATCATAAATTATCACATCTTAACGTGTCAACAGTTAAAAGACATTAACAATTAACGAATTACTCGGTTTACTCGAATTACTCGTTTCCGTAATTCAGCCAATTTTAATTACTCGGTTTACTCGAATTACGTTATCAAATACAGATGTGATCCTCTACTTATTGACGTGATTTGCCAACTGTACGACCATGACCAAACCTCTATATATTTTAATAATGAGGAAATTGGAAATATGAAAATTTCCAGTGGCATCAGACAGGGGTGCACTGGGTCACCACTTATTTTTATAATGGTTGTTAACCATATTATTGAAAGCATACTAGAAAGTAAGATAGGCTTTAGGAGTGGAGATATCAGTGTCCCTTGCCTTCTCTTTGCAGATGATGGTCTGTTACTAACTCAGAGTGAGGGTCAAATGAGGAGAATGATACAGTGTATGGAGAAAGCATCAGCAGAAGTTGGATTAAAGGTTAATAAAAATAAAAGCAATTTATTGTTATATGGAGTGGAGTCTGTGTGTCAGCAAATTGAAGGTATTGAGGTAACAACTTGTATAAGATACTTAGGAGTAAACATAAGTACATCTAAAGACTTTTTTCTGCAACAAAAATAAAATAAAATAAAAGAAGCAAAAAAGTTGTCAAATATGGCCTATTCTGTGATCTCAAGAGCCTGTAACAAGTTACTAATTGGCAAGACATACTGGGAGATGGTTGCAATGCCTAGTCTACTATTTGCCAGTTCTGTGATAACTTGGAACAAAACAGAGTTAGATAAAATTCAAAGAAGTGAAAATGAAGTCTGGAGGAAAATACTCGGTGCGCCAGGATATGCACCTCTGGTTGCCATGAGGGGAGATATTGGTGCAGCAACTGTGATTTCAAAAGATGTAAAGAGTAAACTGAAATACATTAAACATATATATACAAGTGAAAATAAATTACTGAATGATATTTTAAATGCTGTTATTGATAAGAGACACCCTTATGGTAGAAAAGTGCTACAATATTTGGACATCATGAATATAAAGAGAGAAGTGAAGGAGATATAACTAGAAGTGTTGAAAGGTGGGTTCTGAATGAATGGAAAGAGGAATTAAATAGTAAAAGTACACTGAGCATCTAACTACAGGTCTTGTAAGACTGAAATGAAAGAAGAAAAATTCTATGACAATACCCTGGGGTCTGTGCTTCTTTTCAAAGCTAGAGCAAATTGCCTCAAACTGGAATGGAGGAGCAGGTTCCAGGGTGGAGATGTCATATGCAAGACTTGTCAAGTAGAAGAAGAGACACTAGAACACTTTATTTTGGAGTGTTCAAGCTATACAGAGATTAGACAAGAGTGTGGTGTGAATGGAATGTCAATACAAAGTATACTAGGATTTGAGGAATGTGAAAATATTGAAAGGTCTAAAAGGTATCTAAGGAAAATATGGTTAAAAAGAAAAAGTATTCTTAATGATGGATGATTCAAGAAGTCATGCTGTCCTACATCACCTTAGTGTGATGACAGGTTCAGCAGCTTGGTGTGGTAGTGTGCTGTCCTTCATCACCTTAGTGTGATGATAGGTTCAGCAGCTTGGTATGGTATTGTGCTGTCCTTCATCACCTTAGTGTGATGATAGGTTCAGCAGCTTGGTATGGTATTGTGCTGTCCTTCATCACCTTAGTGTGATGACAGGTTCAGCAGCTTGGTGTGGTAGTGTGCTGTCCTTCATCACCTTGGTGTGATGACAGGCTAAGCAGCTTGGTTTGGTAGTGTGCTGTCCTTCATCACCTTAGTGTGATGACAGGTTCAGCAGCTTGGTGTGGTATTGTGCTGTCCTACATCATATTACTGTGATGACAGGTTCAGTGTCTTGAGGTGGTGTGGTTTAGGAACATGCTAGCCCTACAAATTAATTTTATTCAGAGACTCAGAGCATAGCTATGTATTTTTTTTAGGTAAGTAGGAATAAAGTCATTATTAATTTTTACTACATAGCTTTTATTGAATTTTATTATGTACATAGTTTTTTATTACAAAGCTATTTGTATTGTGTTGTCATAGGAATTTACTTAGCTATAGATAATGAAAAAATCACCAGGGAGTCTTTGCCAGAAAGTTTTAAAGAATTCATGTAAATTTTATCTGATTTTGACTTGTATAAGAAAAAATAAATTTTATTTTGTTTTTACCCAGGGAACAGCAAATTTCTTGTTTGGACCCTGACTTTGTCTTGGTCCAGTGCCAAGCAGCAATCTTAATATAGATAAAAGTAACTGAATAATCTTCAAAGGAGTGCTATTATACAGAGCTATACTCCAGATTACAAGTTTACAAGAATTACTCGTTTCCGCAATTCAGTGTGCGACGGTGGGGCACCGTATGGACTATGGAGGATGTGTATGAAAATGGTCCTCCTGATAACTGGAAGAATTCAAAGACTGTGATGATTCCTAAAAATAGAAAACCTACTCCAAAAGATATGCGCCCAATTTCTCAATTTGTTTATATACTTCCACATTTTCTTTTTATCCTTTTCCTGCTTTATTTCATGAGTAATTTTTTCTTCATATTCTGTAATAGCATTTTTCACCATGTTTTTTACTATGTTTTTCTGTTTCCAATATAGATCTCGCCAATATACTTTTGCTCGTTCGTTCTGTGCATTTCTAGCTAATCTATTGTATTCTTTCCTTTTTTTATATTATTTTTTATGTCTTTATTGAACCATACTGGATCAGTTCGGCAGGTGTGCTTTTCCTTTCCTCTAATATAAACTTTTTTCAAGTTAATATCTGCACTTTCTCTCATTATAGTTTCAAGTTCTTCCAAACTTGCTTGTTCTGTCATTTCATCTATTTTACTTTCGACCAACTCTACAAAACTCGTTCTCAATTCCTCTCTCACAGTATAGTATTCTATTCTTTTCTTTTCTCTTTCTTATATTCCTATTTTGAAATTCAAACACTACTTTCATCAAACAATGATCAGATAAATCATACTTTAGCTTATTTTCGTCTATCTCCATGTCACAAAACTTATCATATAGTCTACTGTTTACTAAAAAATATCTATTACACTTTTAACATTATTTTCCTCTCTTGTGGTTTCCCCTACACATCTGTCATCTGCGTTTAATAAGATCATACTGTCCTCCATCAATTTAAGTACATATCGTCCATTTCTATCCAAATCTTGCCTACCCAGAAACCCTAAATGACCATTAAAGTCTCCCAACACCAATAAATCCTTTTCATCTCCTACCTCCCCCCCCCCCTAACCTATCTAATTCACCTCTAATAATTTCATTCTATCGTTACATAACACATCCATGTATACTAACAGTAACTTCAATTTATGTCCATCAACTTCAATACTGACACTTAACAAGTCACTAGAAAGAGTTTTCTCCTTTATCAATTCAATTGAATCATTGCATAGCACCATTAGTCCTCCACCTTTTTTATCAGTCTGTTCTCTTCTTCTAGTCACAAACCTATATCCTTGTGGAATCTCAACCCTGTCAAATTTCTCATGTGTTTCAGTTATACAAATAATATTTCGATTTTTCAAACCAAATCCCTGGTCACTTTCAATAGTCCTGATTAATTCATCTAGCTTTTGAGGATTTATAGATCTAATGTTTATAAGGTATACATTTGTTTTAGTTTTAATTTGTCCACAGGCCCTCTCTAAAAATTTTGTTTTATCAATTTACCCTTTTTCATAAACCATCCCCTTTCCCCTTTGTTCCTTTTCTCCTTCAATTGTTCTCTTAATTTTTTGTCTAATTCTCGTTCTGTCTTCGTCATGTCTGGGGATACCATACACCTTTTAAATTCATCATTGCAGTTCCTTAAATTTTTTGCTTTTCGAAGTATCTGCCATTTCTGCTCAACAGTTTCAAATTTCACTAGCATTGGTCTAGGTCTTACTCTAATACCAGTTTCACCAGCCACAGGACCATTCACTGACCCTGGCTCTCCCGTCTTTCCTATTCTGATAACAGATTTAATAATGTAATCACTTTCACCCACACCACGCTGGAAAATCTCATTACAAATAGTTTTATCCTCCCCCATTCTATCTACTCCATTTTCTTTATTTGATTCTCTAACATTGAATAAGACTAAGTTACACTCTTTATTTTTCTTCTCTTCAACTTCTCTAGTACTCTCCATCATTCCCTTGAAAACAGACTTCACCTCTGCCAGGCCCATTATTTCAGATTTGATATCTACTTTTACATTATCAATCTTACCTTCTAACACAATCAGCCTATCCTTGAGCATTTGTTTTTCCTTTTTCAGCTCCCTGTTTTCTTTATCTAGTTTTTCCAACTTTTCTCCATTTTCTCTATAAGTTAGTTTACATTTCAGACAATACCACTCTATAGCTTCATTTTCACTAATAACTTTATACACATCATTATTTATTTTGTTGCACCTAGCATGGTACCACCGAGTACACAAATCACACTGCACTCCTTTATCCTGATCTTTCACAAGTCTATTACACTCACCACAGTTAGATTCAATTTTGTAAGTTAGTGACAGGTTTCTAGTTCCAGTCTTAGGAGCAGAGTCCCTCACAGGCAAACTGCCATCATTGGCACCCACTCCAACGTTCCCACACTCTCTAGTTTTACGCGGTGGTGTATTTTCAAGCGGCATGTTCTAGGTACGTTACAAAAAAAAAGAAATCCTACTACAAAGACACATGAGCAACCAAGACAAGTGTTAACAAATAAAGTAAATGATGTACTTATCTTTATTTGGAGGCTGGAGCTGCGCACATGATGCACTCACGGTGTCAAAAACATTTATCCCAAGCCAGATCTAATTGGGCCGAAAGGCGAAACTGAGCTAAGTTACTAAGTAGTTCATAAAAAACACTTATAATTATCAATTAGTACTATACATTGGAGAAAAATAATAATATTTAGAATGAGTTATTTAACTGATAATAGCTAGTAGCTACCTACTTATGTTGAAAAAGAAAACCATAGCTACTTTGAATGCTCATATCCTATAACCCGGAAATTCCATGTTTTAAAGTATGGACAAAGTCGCTAGTATATTGGAAACTTTTGAGGGGTTATTTAAATTTTAAGTTGGAAAACCTGTAAATAATAAGTAAATCACTCCCAAAATAGTCTCAAAAGTCGATACACATGCATCAGGCGACAGGCATGAAGTATAAGGATGTTTCCGAGTGCAAAATCTTCACTAGAGTCAGTCTAGGAAGACAATTTTCTCTTTTAAAGTATCTTAAATGTGGCGACCTACCATGTTCCAAAGTGTGGCAGGAAAGTTGCCAGTTTAGTGAGAAAATTTGAACTTGAAAATATCCTCATGCTTCATATCTGATGCATTTGTACCTATCCCAGTCTGCAGAATATGGAACATTTTTCCAAGATTCTCTGAGGCCCGAGGGAGTTTTTGATTGAATATTAGAAATTTGAGATCTCTGCGAGACTGCGGGAGATCTTGAATTAATTCCTATGTTACCATTAATTTTGCTGTGGGAGATTTTGAATTAATTCCTATGTTGCCATTAATTTAGCTGCGGGAGATTCCCAGTCTGTATTTGGTGCACAAAATTCTACTGACTTTTTGAAAAAGCTAAAAAAAAATCCACCTTAAATTTCCAGTAATTAGGTTGATCCACCAACATTTTACCCCTTTTTCCACCAAAAATTAATGGTAACATAGGAATAAATAGCTAAAAATCCACCAACTTTGACAGAATATTATTTTTAATGTTGAAAAATTCCACTGACATGTCGGTGGAATTTAACATGAAATACAGTTAGGTGAGATTCTGAATCTGCTACTGAGAGTCGGAGAGTAACTGTCTCTCAAATTAAAATCTCTGCAGGTGAAGAGACACATTCTGCAGACTGGTACCTATCCTATCTTGAGACTATTTTATGAGCGATTTACTTGTTATGTACATGTTTTTTCAACATATCTCACCCCTCAAAAGGCGACTTTGTCCATACTTTCCAGTCTGTATTTGGTGCAAAAAATCCTGACTTTTTCAAAAAGCTGAAAAATTTATCCACTGAAAATTAATGGTAACATATGAAAAAATAGCTAAAATTCCACTGACTTTTTCAGGATATTATTTTCAAATAAGGAAAATTTCCGCAGACATGGTCATGTCAGTGGTATTTACCATGAAATACAGACTGGGTGGAGGGGTTGAAATATTACAAGTGTGATCCCAGAATGTATTTCATGGTAAATTCCACCAACTTGTCGTTGAAATTTTTCTCCATTGAAAATAATATTCTTGCAAAGTCGGTGGAAAAATGGGTAAAATGTTGGTGGATCAGCCAAATTACTTGAAATTTACCAGACTGCAGGCCACTCTGCAAAAATTGGTCATTTCTGATGGATTAATCACTCTGTTGGAGTTTAGCAAACCTTCTGTTAGCCTAAGGTATTTTCCGTAGTGGACTGAAGGTGAACTGTTCTCCAAGAAATCCTCTATTTTGGCTTATGTTCTCAGTCAGTGGAACTTGTGCACCAAATACAGAATGGGTGTGATCCATGAGTTATTGAAGTGGTATCGAGATTGTACGAGCCAAGTAAAATAGTATGGCTCATAAACCACTCTGGAAAAAGTGGTCTTTTCTGATGGATTAATCACTCTGTTGGAGTTTAGCAAACCTTTTAATACAGTAATAAATTAATGGGAACTGTATAATCCGCAGCATTTAGCCTCTAAAATTCATCTGTTAGCCGAGGTATTTTCCAGAGTAGCAGTCATAAACTCTCCATTTGTCTCTCCAGCTCCCAGTCTGTAAAGTGTGTCAAATCTGTCACCAAGATTTCATATTTCAGGGCAATTAGTCTCCAAAAATTTACAAATTACTTCAAAATGTCTCCAGTAATAACATGTAAACATAAGAATTAATTAGAAAATAGTCACCAAGATCTTGTTTTGATGAATTTTCCCTCAAATATAGTCTCCAAAGATCTTTGGCGATATGGACGCGCTTTGCAGACTGGTCCAGCTCTCTCCTAAAATCACCAAATTTCTCTCCGTGATGATCAAATTAATGAAATTGCATAAATTCTCTCCAAAATAGCATTGTAGCATAGGAGAAAAATAGATATTTCTCGCCATTTGCAATTGAAGGGCTTAAAATAACTCACAAACTCGCTTTCAAAATGGCGAGTTTGGACATGTTTTATTATCGGGTGTACGAGGGTGACAAAACGAGAGTCAAGAGTGTGGCGTGAGGGAGTCGAGCTGGGGGAGATTGAGGTGAGGAGTGGCATCAGGCAAGGCTGCACTCTGCATGGGATCACCTCAGATGTTTGTGATGGTGGTGGGGATTGTGATAAAGAGAATACCTACTGAGAAGTGGATTGGGATACAGAAGTGGAGGTCGGAGGAGTGAGGGTGCCGCTGCTTTTTTATGCCGATGATGGCCTGCTAATGGCGAGCAGATAATAGAGATACTGGAGGATAGTGCAGGGAGGTGTGGTATGAAGATTAATAAGGAGAAGAGTAGTTGCTTGATTATCAATGGAGGAGGACCAAATAGAAAGTTTGGAGGGGTTCGTGTGGTTGAGGAGATGAGATACCTTGGGGTACTGGTGACAGCAAGCCAGGTAATAAAGCATGGCCAAACTCGCAATTTTGATGGCAAGTTTGATACAGTCATTTTGAACCTTTCAATTGCAAATGGTGAGAAATATCTAATTTTCTCCTGTGTTACAATGTTATTTTGGAGAGAATTTATGATAATTTGATCATTTTGGAGAGAAATTAGGTCATTTATGGAGAGAGCTGGAGAGGCAAATGGAGAGTTTATGAGCCAACTATTTTACTAGGGTGTCAGCAAGGTGGAATTGTTTTGGGATGTATAAGGGAGAACGGTTGGATGTGGTGAGGAAGATGGCAAATGTGACCAGTGACCTATTCAGTGGGCGGGATATCATGTGACAGACTGCTGATAGGGAAGACATTCTGCAAGAGTGTGGTGCTCCCGAGTATGCTGAGTGGAAGTGAGGTGATGGTGTGGACAAAGGATGAGAGTGGGAGGCTGCAGAGAATGGGGTTCTGAGGAAGGTGTGTGCACCATCATGTGCACCGCAGCACCAGTTGCGACACTGCTGCAAGGTGAGGTAAGGAGCTCATCTGTGAAAGCGAGGGATATTAAGGGCCAGTCTGTATTTGGTGCACAAAATCCCTCTGACTTTTTTGAAAAGCTGAAAAAATCCACTATAAATTTCCAGTAATTTGGCTGATCCACCATCATTTTCCCAATTCATCCACCAAAAATTAATGGTAACTTAGGAATAAATAGATAACAATCCACCGACTTTGCCAGAATATCAATTTCAAAGGGGGAAAAATTCCATCGACATGTCTGTGGAATCTACCATGAAATACAGTCTGGATTAAGGGCAAGCTTAAGTTTGCCAAATATATGTTGGAGACAAGGAATGTGGTGCTGAGGGTGGTTAGGTTAAATTATAGTGGGTTAACAACGTTAAGACATAGAGTTTATTTAAAGAGTAATATGTTTTACAGTTAGAAGTATATTAGAGAGATGAGTGAAGCACATCTCTCACTGAGTAATGTAAATAACAGACTGACTAAAGAATTGACATACGATGCTATTTAAGACGCACCGGAACTGTGATCGGACTTTAACCCTTAAGTCCGTTTCTCATAAAAGTAATACATTGTTATTTAAACAATAGGTAATTAATATAGCTCGGCTAATCTAACAGGAAGTTAACATTAAACATATATAAGAGTGTGTAATACATTTAAACTAAAATTTCAACACTCCTCCTCACACGACATTATATATTTTTCATGCCTATTAATTCACCTAATTTGGTAAATCTATCAGTAGGCAACGGTTTAGTGAATATGTCAGCAAGCATAGTTTCACTGGGGCAATACACAAGTTTAATTGTGTTTGAAGCAACAAGATCTTTAATGTAATGAAATTTAATATCAATGTGTTTCGATCTAGGATGATTTTTAGCATTTTTAGCAATACAAATAGCTGACTGATTATCCTCAAACAAAACTATAGGATTCTTATTTGGTACTTTAAAATCTAATAGTAATTTTTTTAGAAATACAGCTTCTTGGGAGGCACCAGAGAGGGAAACATATTCAGCTTCAGCCGTTGATAAAGCAACACATGACTGTTTCACAGAGCGCCAAGAAATAATGGAATTATTTAACATAAAGCATTGGCCAGAAGTACTTTTCCTATCAACTCTGTTACCTGCCCAGTCGGCATCAGAATAACCTATCAACTCAGAATCTTCATTACCATAGGCAATGCCAAGATCAGGTGTGCCCTTTAGGTATCTAAATATTCTCTTAATTGCAGACCAGTGCTTAGTGTTTGGATTGGAACAAAATTTAGAGACATTTCCAACTGCATAAGTTATGTCAGGCCTAGTTTTAGTAGATAGATAAAGTAAAGCACCTACAGCTGACTGATATTTAGTTTTATCTACTAGTTCACAATCATCAGTAGTTGGTTCCAAATGAGAATTAACATCAGCAGGATTGGATACTGGTTTACAATTATGGAATTCAAATCTATCTAATAAATCGTTGACAAATGAAGATTGATTTAATGATATTATATTTTCGTCTTGTACGACTTTTATGCCTAAGAAATAGGATAATTTTCCTAAGTCTTTCATCTCAAATTTAGCACTTAAATCAGTCTTGATTTTAGTCAGGTCATCTTAGTTCTTACATGCTACAATAATATCATCTACATACACAGAAATGAAGCATGGTGAGTCATTGATTACTTTAACATAAATACATGAGTCACAAGAGGACTCAACGAGTCCTCTTGTGACGAGTTCAAAAACTTTATGTTTCTCAAAAGCATTTAATTCCCTCTCCATGGCAAGTTTCCATTTAGAGGATTCAGAACCGCTATTAAGAGCCTCAGATACCGACCTAGGTTCGATATTGATATTCCCATTGACTAATAAACCCTCCTCCTCAAACTGATCAAGGCTATAATCCCAACTACCGTATCTAACAGGAGCTCGACGCGTTCTAGACGATCGTCTATTTTCCAGTTCAGGAAGATCCTCATCTGGTCTGATAGCTGGTTCAGGTTGCGCCTCAGGTGCAACTGGAGGATTATTGTCAGGAGTTTGAATCTCCGGCCCTGCAGGTTCTGAATCTTCTGAAGGGAACACCAGTGGAGAGGTAGGGGTCTCAATCAGTTGAGGGGTCTCAATCTTAGATGAAACTGATTCATCAAAGGTTACATTCCTGGAAAAGAAGATTCTTTTAGATTCAACATCATACATCTTATACCCTTTAGTAACAGTGCCATAACCAAGAAACAGGCATTTAGTAGCTTTATTTTCTAATTTTGATCATTCATCTCGAGGGATGTGAGCATAAGCAGTGCATCCAAAAAATTTTACATGCTTTACATTTGGTTTTCTAAGATTTAATGCTTCATATGGAGTTTTATTAATTAAAAATGAATTAATGCATCTATTATTAAGGTAATTTGCAGTATATAGTGCTTCACCCCAGAATTTCTTATCATTTCCTGAATCAGATAACATACATCTAACTTTTTCCATAATAGTTCTATTAAATCTTTCAGCTAACCCATTTTGTTCAGGAGTTTTAGGAATAGATTTCTGGTGAATTATACCTTCATTGCGTAAATATGATTCAAACTTATTTGAGGTATATTCTCCTCCATTATCTGACTGCAAGGTTTTAATTTTCCTTTCGTAAATATTTTCAACCATTGCTTTCCATTCCAAAAACTTCTGAAACACATCACTCTTATGGGCAATAACATATATCCAGGAGTATCGAGTAGCATGATCAATAAAGGTCAGAAAATATGAATTATTACCCCTGGAAGTGGGAGTAATTTTCCCACAGACATCTGTGTGGATTAAATCAAGAGGTTTACAATTTTTCTTAATGCTTGTAGAAAATGGTATTTTATGCATTTTCCCATTACAGCAGTGTTCACACACACCTTCTATAGCCTTTAATTTACTATCCAGACCATTAACTGATTTAGTTCGGATCATTTTAGTCAAGTTGTTGTTACCTATATGACCAAGCCTTCTATGCCATAGAAGGTTTACTTTATTTTGATCAACCGTTACAGCAGCTTTATGAACTAAAGTAATTAGATAATAGAGTTGACCAACACAGTGAGCCACAGCAATTAACTCTTTATTTTCGTTCAATATTCTACATTTATCATTTTCAAAAATAATAGATTTATTATTATTTGTCATTTTTGACACTGATAGTAGATTAAAAGCTAGATTTGGCACATATAATACATCATTTATTGTACATTTTCTACTTCCACCACCTGGTATATTCACAATAACAGAAACATTTCCTAGTGAAATAGCTTGCAAAACAGCTCCATTGCCTACTTAAACATTGATAGGTTTAGTAATGTTTGCAAAATCTCTACATAAATTTTTATCACCACTCATGTGTGATGAAGAGCCTGAATCTATTAACCAAATATACTGTCGTCATATTTGTTACAAAGAGCGCTAGCATTAGCATACATTGTGTGATTAAGTTCTATATGACTTACGTTTACATCATTAGGCTGATTTTGAGTTCTGTTAGTTTGAGAATACCGTTTAAATTTAAAGCAGTCTTTCTTCAAGTGACCTATTTTCTTACAAAAGTGACACTTAATTGACTGTTTATTTACTGCTGCATCAATCTGTGTATTTGATAATTAAATCATTGGATTTAATACTCAACTTTTCAGTTTCTCTCCGGAGTGTGTCAGCTACGGTATTCCAGTTAGGAATGTTTGACTGTGCTTCAAGTGCAGTAACTAACACTTCAAACTGCTCTGGTAAGGATGATAGTAGACAAATAACTTTATCCTCTTCACTGACCGCTTGATTCAACAAGGCCAGCTCTTGAAAAGCTTCAGTTAGTTCTTTCAAATGGGAGTTGAGTAGTTCGGGAGATTTCAATTTTAAGTTGTAGAGTTTCTTCTTCAGACGAAATTTGTTTGCCCACGTGTTTTTCTGAAACGTTTCTTGGAGGGTGGTCCAGACAACGCGTGGATCCGTGGGTTGTCCAACTATGTACAATTGATCCGGTGAAATAGATAGTACTATATCTGCCAAAGCTTTATTCTTCTTAGTTTCATAGGCATCCTTAAGGGAATGGTTCAGGGTGTTTAGGATGTACCAATAATACTTGTCCGATTGAGCTGAGATTTTAACATAAGGTGTAAAGTGAAAAGAAATCATATGCTCTCTTTTGAAATTTTTTCATTTTGGGGCCCCCCTCCCCCGTGGGGGTCGAAAAACCTTCTTTTTCGACCCCCCCCGGGAAACTATAGAACGGCTTGGGGGTTGGTGCTACAGAAAAATTTATTGAAGCTAATATGTTCTCTACTACTATCCCAAGGTCGTCTAGAAGCCCTTTTTTTGAATTTCGATCTGAAAAATTTTTTATTTGAATTTAAAAAAAAAATTGTCATTTTTTTTTTTTTTTTTTTTTTTTTTTCAAAAAATAAATTGTTTATAGAAAACTTAAGAGGAAAAGGGCTTCACCACGACCTTAGGAATTTCGGTCTGAACATATTAGCTCTTATACATTTTTCTGTAGCACCAACCCCCAAAACGTTCTATACTTTTGAACGTGGAGAATTTGAGAAAAAATGGTACTTAGATAATGGAGGAAGAAAAAAAGTTTTCAATTTTTTTTTTTTTTTTTAATTTTTTTTTTTTTTTTTTTTTAAATTTAAAAAAAATATATATGCTTTTCGGGGGTCAACCCAGGCAGCGACGAAGCCTTCAACCATAAATGGGAGGCAAAAAAACAACAGAAACAACACAAAAACAACCTCAAAACTCCCTAACCCCCAAACTGAGAAGCGTGTTTGACACACGTACAAACGTACTAGGTGAATGAAATTTTTTTTTTTTTTCTTTGGTAGATTTGCAGGGTAACTAAATTAAAAAAAAAAAAACGAAAAAAAAACACCCTGAACCATTCCCTTAACCTCAGTTGAAGAGGAATCTGGTGGAACTGGTTTAGATCCATCAGCTATACCAATCAGTTTCTCTCTTAAGAGGTACATCTTCATTTGTACGCTCCATGTAGGATAATTATTTCCGTCTAGGGGAACAATCTCCGGTAACTTATTTGAAGACATGTTTTCAAGTATTTATTGTCATTCAATACTTAACAAACATAAACAAACAAAGCAGTTAAATTGATTTACTGTTTAACTGAATTGATATTTAATCAGGAATAATTATTCTAATTCATAAGAATAACTTCACAGAATATAATTATTAATATTCAAATTGGAACAGCAACACAAGTCTTAGTTCGCAAGAACCTTTTGTTGAAAGACTGTTTACCAAAGGATAAGGTCACAGATTTAAAGGTAATTTGTGACCTTCTCTTGACACCTCTTCCGCAAAGAATAATAAATAATTATACGAGACAAACAAGTACAGACCTAGATATCAGTCAATCTTATTGACCTCAATAGCGCATTAGCAAGATATGCTTACACAAACGTTCGTGCGTATATGTGTCATTTAGTTTAACACTTTTTCACTGTACTTATTGTCACTTGATTACTCAAATATATATTTCTAAGTGTTTTTAAACATAATTTGATTTATAAACTCTTATCGTTCTGGGCCCATGACCTGTTATAATTAGGTTAAATTATAGTGGGTTAACAACGTTAAGACATAGAGTTTATTTAAAGAGTAATATGTTTTACAGTTAGAAGTATATTAGAGAGATGAGTGAAGCACATCTCTCACTGAGTAATGTAAAAAACAGACTGACTAAAGAATTGACATACGATGCTATTTAAGACGCACCGGAACTGTGATCGGACTTTAACCCTTAAGTCCGTTTCTCATAAAAGTAATACATTGTTATTTAAACAATAGGTAATTAATATAGCTCAGCTAATCTAACAGGAAGTTAACATTAAACATATATAAGAGTGTGTAATACATTTAAACTAAAATTCCAACAGTTTGAGAGGATGAGAGCTGGAGGATGGAAGTGTTCCTGGATGAGATTGGTGAACCGATACTTGGAGGAGCTTGTCATGGGTTGGGGAGATTCGGGTGTGTGATATGGTGGGGAGAGTGGACGTGTAGGAAAAGAGAAGGTGGAGGACAGAGGTGAATGAAAAGTCAACACGTGTTCACAATGGCATGAAGGCTGGAATAGGGGGGGGGGGAGTCGTATGACAACAGCTGGGAAGCACAGTTGCTCTTCCGAGTGAGGAGCAACACTTTGAGGTTCAGGTGGAGGTCAAGGTTCTGGGGAGGTAAGGTTGGGTGTGGAGCAGAGGAGGAGACGACCTTAGAGCACTTCATTCTTGAGTGCCCAGAGTTAGAGGGAATCAGGGGGAGGTGATGTCATTAGGAAGTTTGGACAATGGTGAGATTTGTAGGTTTCTGGAGGTGGCCTGGATGGCCAGGGTGAGGTTTGTTGGTGAGTTGTCTGTGGGAAGAGGTGTGCGGAATGGGTGATGGGTACGGCCCTGCGGAAGGTGCATGTGGGGAGGTGAGGTGAGTGAAGTCGAGCTCGTGGCGATGAGAAGCCAGCACCGGCGAATAAATTCCAGTTCCACTCTGCAGTGCTTCTCTCAGAAATTAGAAGTGATTCAAAATAATGCCTTTCATATCATTCTGGGAGCAAGAAAGACATCTCCAGTAATATCAATGGAGATGGAAGGATACATAATGCCTATTGACATTCGCTTCAAATATCTATTTATGAAGTGGTATTAGCTATAAAATGATGTACCTTATTCCCCACAAACAAATAATAGGATTGACATTGCAGTTGCACATGAAGTAGGTGTTCTACCAAGAGATGGAAATAACACAAATATATTTTATTTTCATAAGAGGACAATGGTAATATTTAATACAATAGATCTGAAACCAATAAAAAGAGTATCAACACCTTATATTTATCCTTTGTCACCGTTAGCCATTGCTACTAATTTAAAGATACTGATACATAGACCTATTCAGCTAACAGCTTCAGTAAATCTAATTAGCCTATTAGGTACATACATCCCTCTCTCAATATTTTTATTTAAAAAAAGAATGAGTTATCAACCTGTAGTCGTGACAGGCCGGCGGCCTACCTTTTTTTAAGAGTAGGCAGGCTAATCAGTTTGTTGGTCACTTTTTTGTGCTCTAACAGGAACATAAATTTTTTTGTCTAGCTTCTCTATGAACAATTTAGAATTAATTCCTATATTTACATTTATTTAGCAAATTATGGTAAGTTTAATTATTGGTCAGGTCCACATTTTTGGACACATAAGAAAAAATTATATAATAATTATTATTTCATTTTTTATGTGTCCGAAAATGTGGACCTGACCGATAATTAAGAACTTACCCTAGCTACAATTTTACAAACACTGTTGAAACACTTATCAAGTTATCACTTATGTATAAATTAATCACTATGACCCGATAGAGCTAAGAGCCAGTCTGAAAAGAATGTTCAATGTCTCCACCCAGACTCCACTCTGCAGGATATGTGACATTTTTAACATTTTCTGTGTGAACAATCCCTAATTTCCTCCTATGGCTATATTTATAATTGAATTACATGTATTTTACTGAGACCAGAAGGCAAAATTGAAGATTTCTTGGAGAATGGAGAACACCCAGTCTGCAAAGCATGCACAATCAGTCTCCAGATATTTAATTTTTGGGGTAATTTCTCTCCAAAGATTTTCAAATTTCTCTCCTAAATGGCCAAAAATTTCGAAATACTCTCCAATAAAATTAAATACATGTAACTAAAAACATAAGAATTAATTAGAAAATTGTTGCCAGATAATTCAGGAGACTAATTTCAAGACCTAAATAGTCACCAGATAAACTTCATATGCATCTTTTACAGATGGGAGAACAATTAACTAGTTCCTGCAGTCTGGGTCTCCACAGACCCAGGATTTTTTACAGAAATCAGGATTTGGGTGCTGCAAATAACATAGTAACAAAATAATTAAATAGGACTTTGGTGCAGGATTAATCCACAAATCCTTCTGTACTTTTCAGATTGGCTATAGAGTATAGTCCAGCGTTTCCCAACCCTGGGGTTGTGACCCCAAGTGGGGTTGCCAAGCGCTTTTCATGGGGTTGCCAACCCCCTCCAGCATGAAGACAGAACGATCGAAGCATGCTTCATGACATTCTTGCAAACTTTCCTGAAATTCTCCTGGTTATATCCTCCAGCGAAACTTTGAACACTTTGTATAAGGGACTCAATTGAATCTGGGTTTTCCCAACAAACTCAAAATTTTGTAACAGCCCAGAAGGACAAATCAAAAGGGTTGAGATTTGGACTGTGTGTTGGCCAGGGATACCTATTCTTTTGCAAATTACTCTACCTAGAAAATTTTCATTGAGTAACCTTATAGCTGCATTTGTGTGCAATATGGCGGAGCACCGTCTTGCTTCCACCAAAGTGAAGAAAGAGTTTTAGAATTGCACAGGCTGAGCTAAATAATGTGAGGGAGCTATTATAGAGTATAGAGACAATCACCAATAATGGATGACATAGCAGATGCTAAGTTGCCATCATCATCAAGGAATACATGAACGATTGGAATGGAACCATTCGATTAACAATGCCAACGAAGATCATAACTTTAACACCATACCTATCATTTGCTTGCAGATATTCTGAGGATTTTCATTTGTCCACACTCGGTCCTTTTTTTTGATGTGGTTGTTGATGGAGGCAAAAGAACTTCTCGTCAGTCCAAGCAATTCTATCGACAATGTTGAATGGTTTCTACAGATTCCACTGACAAAACTGCCTTCTTTGTGCTTTGTGGAAATAAGTTAAAGTTGAACTGAAGTGTAATGATAAAAACGAATACAAAGTTCATATCTGATGATTCTCAAAAACGTTGACAGTGTTGAGGTATAACCTGTAGCTAACCATTTATTTAAATTGTAACCTGAAATAGAAAATCATTATTGTGTCACTTAGTAGGTAACACAACTTGAAACTAGTTAGGATTATTGTACATAGTTAACTTCACAGAAAATATCATGCATGCATGTTAGTACATATTTAGCTCTCATGCAGTGAAGACATGTGTTAGTTAGGTGCTTGTGAAGTTAGTCAAAACATTGTGTAAAAGTGTATATATTAAAGATTAAGATTGAAGTGTTTGAGATGAAGTAATGAGTGACCAGGGCAGGTAAATGATTGTATATGTTCTGATGTTCCTATAATTTGTGTTTAGATAGATTAGTACCATTAGCTTTTCTGTATCTTTATTCTTTACAGACCTGGTTTCAGTGGTTTGTCTGTAAGCTGATCTTTGTTATGTTGTCAAGTCTACTATAATACATATAAGCTACCCATAAAAATCTACTTCATTAAAGCCCTATGCACCTGTGTTGTAAAAACCTATTAGCTACTAAGTACGATTGGTCAAGTGTTGTGGGACACGGCCCCCCAACAACGTGTTCGGTGAAATCCGCTGAGAATCTTTTCTGAGAGAGCAACTGAGGGTTTCTTCAAAGAAACTCTTCACCTACTGAATCACTGCTTTGGTTCTTCTTTGTTTTCATTTGCTTTTTCTTGTGGATAGAAACAATCTCCTTGAAAAAATCGCGAACTCTTGTGAATATTTTCAGGTGGTAAGATTTTGCCATCCTTCAACTGATCTTGAAGTGAAACATGAATTCTACATGCGTACTGTTGAAGGAGAAGGTGTTTTGACTAACTGCAGGACTATCCATTTCTTCTCGAGTTAAAAAACATTTTTCATGATAAAGATGGTTGAAGATCAATGGGAATTTTTATAGGGTGATATAAATACAATCCTTATGATCAAAATGCGATTTGAAGCAATTTATGGTCTCCCAATTCACAATTTATAAATGACGCTTCTGATAAATGGAGTTAGCATAACAGAGGCTGCACCAGTGCTCATACTATTCAACAAAAAACATAGTGGGGTCGCTGTTATGGCTTGAAGTGTATGATTGGGGTCGCCTTAAAAAAAGGTTAGGAAACGCACAATAGCTACTGAGAATAGGATTATGACTTTAGATCTATCATCGAGATTCAGACATTGGACTATTTCCTATGAAAGAATCAATTACCGTATGAAATATGAAATACCGAATGAATATTTTTGATTACAAATCAATTACCGTATAGATATTATCAATTACCGAATGAATTATTTTGTTTGTAGATGTTTTATGATAATAACAATAGCTATGAATTATTATGCTATGATGATATAATCCATGGATTAAGATCATTATGTAAGTTACTCAATAGATACATTATGGTAATCTTACTACATGTGTGGAAATTATACCTAATAATAAAGTTGAATCGAGATTTCCTCTCATGTATGGAATAGAAAAAAACATTGCTTATTAGCTTTATTTCATAATATATAACAGTTAAACCTAAATCTCATATAAAGAAATGTACTCAATCACAATAAAATAAAAAAAATAAGTTAAAAAAAGGTAATAAATCTAATACATTTCATAGAAAAAAGGTACTCAATCACAATAAAATAAAGAAATATAAATGAAAAAATAGCTATATAGTTCTCTGTTAATGGTATAACTCCTTAGGTAAATTCTTTTATATGAAATATATTTCAATGAATTAAGACACTGTTGCTTCTGCTTCTTCTTGAATTCTCTCATGATTAGTTTCTGGCATGTTTTACAGTTGAAGTTATAATCACGAATTTCAATTTTGCTCATGATTTCGACTTCATCTGAAATACAGCTCTTGTGAACCCAGCAACCGCCAGAAGAACAACCAATCCTAGAATCGCAATTCTCCCAATTTTTGGTACCCAAACATGCTCTACACACATTTTCATCATCCAACAGGGGTAATTCATCATCCATCATGGTCATTTCAATCTCATCCTCTTCAGAATCATGTAATACTCTCCTCTTCAATGGCTGCTTTCCTTTTGCTTTATTTTGCTCACACTCTTTCTTCATCAATTCTTTTCTTCCTGTTTCTTTCTAAAATAAAAAGAGCTCTCAATGCCTGTTATGGCAGCAGGTAGCTAGATTGGATTTAGTTTTGGTAACCTTCCGATTAATGACGACTTCACTACTAATTTTGAAGTGTCCTTTCCATTGACTATCTTCATAATTTTCTGAGGTATTTAGATTTCCAACATCTTCTACATTGAATTCAATGATAGAATCCATAGATCCAACGCACAGTGCAGTTGGGCCGTGGAGGATTATGGATGATCCAGGTACAGAGGTATATGAACAGTGGTTTTTACTAGTTTAAAAGTATAAGTTTATTATAAGTGACTAATATAGGAGAACTCTCTGCGGTGCACTGCAGACAACTGACTCTAGTATGATTTAATACGGCCTTTTATATAATGCAAAACAGGAAACAATTATACAACACGAGTCATAGCTAGAACCAGGAAATGTTATCATAAGACAATTATGCTGAGCTTTTTAAAATACATTAGCTAAAGTCAATAATATGAATATAAACAATTAACTTAGTGTGACTATATTAATACAACAGTAGATGGTCCAGCAAATGATGTAAATGGCCCAGCAAATGACATATATGGCCCAAAAACTGATGTAGATTGCTCCGCAAAATTTGATTCTTGCCAAAAGAAATAGTTGTCGAGCAATAGAAGTTGTTTGTAGTATATCAACTGTATCATCAGTAACTCTTCTTCGTGCAGGTTTTGAGTTATGGTTGCATCAATGTTTGTTTCAAAAGCTACATCTAATTCATTTATTTTGACACCTTGTAGCAAATTCTTCGCTTGCTTGAAGAATTTATACAGTAATCCACTGTCAGTGTCATCTTCAATATCATAAGCATTTTCATATCTATGAATGAAGCGAGCTTTCATCTCATCTGGCATATTGTTCTCAAATATTCAGAACATTCTTATCATACCAATTCTTTCTTGTTCATTTGATGGCCCATTTCCAGTGACAGGATTGGTAGAAGCTGAAGAAATCAGCCAGTCGTTAGCAACTGCGTCGGGTGAAAACAGTTCTAAACCAGATTTCCTAAATCTAGAAATGATGTTTGTAGGAGTATCTACTGCTTTTTTCCAGGCTTTTAGAAATACTGGAAGAAAATGTGACCATATCATTGCTAGTCCTTCAAACTGCCGTTGGAACTGATCCAATGAGTCATTCTATAATCACTTCAGCGACCCATACACAGACACATGAAGAGGCTGCATGAGCAGGAAAACACTACAGCATTATGTTTTTCCCCATGCAGTTTTCTGATACAGCTACATTGATTTGTGATATATGCCCATCAGCAAAGAGCACAACAGGAAACTTGTAGTAAAATATGTGATGAACCCATTGATAGAAACAATCAGCTGTGATCCAGTCATTAGGAGAGTGTACAAGGTAAACATCTTCAGGATTTACATCTGTCAAGTTATAGTTTGGTCTTATACCAGGAAATATGACATATGGTCTTATCATATAGCCACTGGCGGAAATGCATCCCAGAACAGTTTTCTGTTCTTTAGTATCGGGGGATAAACTATAGACACTTTTAGCTCCCCATGTTGTTATAAATTTCAGTTTGCTGTTGGTACTGGCCAAAGGGAAACCACTTTCGTCTGCATTGAAGACTCTGGATGCATTTTAAACAGAGAAGAAATCTGAAACCACAATCAAGTGTTCTTTCATCAGAAATTTTTCAAGAGATTTAAACCAGTCTCTGCATCTTTGTTATGTAGGAAAGTCGGAGGCCGAGATTTTCTAGCAAGCGAGATGATAGAATTAGCCACCTTTTTGAAAATCTATACACCCAACAGTTGCTAGGCAAATTGTCACTAAACTGATTTGAGCCACACCAATCAAGTACGGATTTTACAATTTGTGGCAACTCCTTCTTTGAGATTCCGTATCCAATTCTTGACATGTACACAATCCAGTTGCATATTTTTTTCTTGCAAAGGAGTCAGTGTACTTCTAGGTCCTGAAGAACAAAACAAATTCAAGGAGATGTTATTTTATCATGTATGTGTATAATCTATTCTCCCTAAGATTCTTAGTATTTAGATGAACAAAGTAGATGCCTTAATAGTCTTATATTGTTATCAATAATTAAATAATGATAAAGATTTATTGAAGAAGAGATAACATCAATCCATCAAGCTCTGATATTATTCCCGTTAACCAGGAATTTTTGATCATTTTTGAATTAAATGCTTAATGAACACTTCTGCTTTAACCATACCCAGTTTATTTTCCCTGCAGTATACTTCTTATTTTTCTTATCACTATTTGTAGTTATAGGAACACCATACTTCAGTTAGGTGTCCTTGTTGTATTGATATAGTCACAATTAGTTATTTGTTTATATTCATATTGTTGTCTTTAGCTAATGTATTTTAACAGCTCAGCATAATTGTCTTATGATAACATTTCCTGGTTCTTGCTAGGTCACTTGCTGTATAATTGTTTCCTGTTTAGCAATTATATAAAAGGCTGTGTAAATCAATCTACTAGAGTCTATATTAATCACTTATAATAAACTTATACTTATACTACTACTCATAAACTTGTAAAAACCACTGTTCATTTAACCTATGTTTTTCAGTCCTTATGTCATACCCTTTTTGACAGAAGCAACAGTTTTCAGAAGTTGGTCTTCATGGTATTGGATTTTTTTATTGGTTCTACCTGTCATGATTTTATATCAATCTTCTAATGTAATATATTTGTCCAAGAGTAAAATAGGAGTTGAATTCATATAATTTCATGATGAATTTGATATCTACATATTCTTGTTTACCATTCGCAACAATGAAAATTCAAATTCAATCATATTAAACAAGTATATCAATTACCGAATGGAGTTTATCAAATTATTCGGTAATTGAAATTTCACCTGTTTTTTGAAAAAGTGTTTGCTAAGTTTTGGTGTACTCGTAAAATATTTATTTTAAAGATATTGTAAATTTTATCACACAGGGATATCTGATACTATCCAAGGTTCTCAATTAACATAAAATTTCTAAAAAAAAATGTAGAATTTTGTCTTAGAATTGGCTTATTGTTTGCAGCCTGGCATAATTAACATGTTCACTACATATTGTTACATATATGAACCACAAAGTGACTTACTAATAAGTGTAGTAAGACACATGACATGTGCACCACTGCATGTTTTTCTCTTCAATTCTAAAAAAATATACAGATCATATTGCCATAAGACATAGATAATGTCATTATTTTTTGTGATAATTGAATCCCCGTTTGCCAGGAAATTCCAGTGAGCATGTTACAGGAAAATAGTGTCTGTTATTTTCCAGTTTTTTGGAAAAGTCAGCAAAGCTCAGTTCACCCCATAACAACTGAACTGCAAATCTGCAATATTCTTCATACTTTTTGATTCATACTTCATTTTTCAGAGGATCATTTAAGCAGAGGCCATAAATGATAGGCTTGTACCAGTTTTGTTATTATGCACTAGGATTTTAATTAAATCTACAAGTAGCTACTCAGTAACCTATCAATATTCTTTCAAAAGAATGGCTGCAGTATTTACCAAAGTATATTGCTCTCTTTTAAGGCAATATCCCAAAAGAAGTTGTGCACAGACATATGCCTTGAGTACATCTCTCACAAAATATAGCAAAGATGATGATGAAGATGAGGAGAAATCCATACGCCATATATACACTGCTATTGGATTCCATGAAAAATTGAGAAAAGGAGGTTATGGACTTGTAAGTATTGAGAGTATAGAGATTACTTGATAAGAGTAAGCTAGTGATAGTTTACATAAAATTTGCTGTTCAAATATTTTTTCTAGCTAATTACTATTAACCCCTTTTGTACTGAGGAAGTAGAGTTATATCATTGAAGAATAACTATCTGTTACATACAGGAAGATTGAGAGTGGAGAATTGACTATATTTGAGTTTAATATACCATTAGTATGTTTCAATTATTATTTGTTAACATCTAATATCATCAATCAAGAAAAGAATGCATATTTAAAGGTGATACATGATAATATCTGAGTTTTTACATCCCGCCATTATTTTGGGGGTGAAATTTTTCCTATCATTTCTTAAATTAAAGTCAACATACACTCACAATATTCAATGGTTATATCGTAATAGCTATAGCTAATAGTATGATAGTATAGTTAATAGTATCATAGAACAGCTATTAGAGGGTTATGATCAGTATGCCTTTGGCACAAGATGGAACTGTAATAGCAAGGTATGTTCTGACAATGTAGTTTTTCTCATTTTATTCTCAAATGAGTACCCTTCAATATTTTTTCTTACCCAGCTAATTGTGATTCTTATTTCTAGAAAATGTCGAAGAAAGAACAAATTCTTCTGAACCTCAAAGATATACGGAATGAACTAGCAAAGCTACAACAGGAAGTCTGGACTCATTTAGATCAGGACCGTCTGAATGTGTCAGAAGGTATTTCTACAATACTAATGCTAAATATTTGCTACAAAATATTTTCTAACTTTGAATATTAGCTACAAACTGTGAAGAGCTTTTCATGTTATGTGACAATCATTCTTCAATCCTCAGGTGATAGAGATATTGTGTGGCTATTTGATAGCAACCAAAACAATCCAAAAAGTGGAGGTCATCCATCTAATCCAAGTGAAGAAGCTACAATTATTAATCCTATCACTTCTACAAATAGGTACTATTCATTATCAAAAAAATTGATATGTTAACTACATATTCACAATAAGCTATTCTTATTAGATATTTTTCTCCATCTTGTGCACTTCTAGAATTAGTAGCTCACTTCATGTTCATTGAGTTACATGTATATATACATGTATATATAATTTGTTAAAATTTCATTTCTATAAAAAATGTTTCTCCGTTAACTAACTAATTATTGCACATCAAAGAATTTGTAGATGATAATTGATATAACTTTTCTTTAGAACCACCAATATGTTGTCCAAATAGTTAAAATGCTGTTGTATTTCAGTTCTACTTTTATGTCAGAATTATGTTGACGCAGTTCCCTCATACCTAACAATATAGAATATAGATTGTAAAAGACATTATTTTTCTTCTCTTCTAGCACTATGTAGCTTCCTACAGTTCTACCTCTATTATATTTTTTTTTTTAGTTCAGTTTTGAAT
The DNA here is from genome assembly GCA_947561585.1 of Caprella mutica. Taxonomy (NCBI): domain Eukaryota; kingdom Metazoa; phylum Arthropoda; class Malacostraca; order Amphipoda; family Caprellidae; genus Caprella; species Caprella mutica. The sequence goes on along the minus strand of CANNZV010000311.1, from coordinate 96,232 downwards.
TTTGACTGTAACCAAATTGGTGTCATATATAGGTTTAAGTCTTTTCAAAGTTTGTCTTCAAATCATACAATCATTCAACTTCATATGTTGAATAGAAATCTTTGCAGTATTTTAAATTTCTGTTTTCTTTCCAGATACCACAACTCCTCAGAATCTGGGAGCGTATTTGACGGTTGGGTCGTTACTAGCGACAGTACTCACGATGAAGGCTACAGCTCTGCCTCTCTCACATCTTCTCCAGCTGGTCATGCACTTTTTAAAGGAGTTCTATCTACAGAAGTAAATTCACATCCTAACCTGTGTCACAACTATTAATTAGGTAGTGTTTGATCTTCTATTTTTTTACTCACAGTTACCCAAAGATGGTGTTATCAACAGATCTGGTTACTGCAACATGACTGCACCAAGACCATTGGTGAGTGATAGTATATACACTTTTTTAGCTTAAATGAAGTTTCCAGGTCTGTAATGGAAAGTTGATTATTGAACATGTTGTAATTCATAAATGGTGAATTTAATTTATTTGCTATTCAGCACAGGCATTTAGCATATCCTGGGGCATGAACAACAAAAAATTGATATTTTTTATTGAAATTTGTCACAGAAACGAAATCTCTACTATAAAAATTAATTTTATATATTTCTCAAAATATCTGAATTTAGATTTTTGAAATTTCACAGTTATTAGATATAGTATATAGCTATACCATGAAATTTGGAAGAAACAAAAATATTTTCAATTGAATATTTTCCCAACTCCGCATCTGAAACTAAAAAAAATCTTTCCATAGATAGACAGGTTTATTTATTCAATAATTTGGACATTTCTTTCTCAATATTACTTTAAATATGCCTGTATTTATTCGGTGCGCGGAAGAGTTCCACTGATGAAGATTCCATTGCGGAAAGTTCCACTAGGAAAATTCCTCTTAACAAAATCCAATATTTAACAATCAACAAGGGACTTTTTCCTAGGATTTTTCTGAAAAAATATTTTGTAGTATTTATTACTGTTCCGCTTATGTGGCAGTACAAAATATAATTAAATAAATTATTTTTGCTGAGCAGGTGATACTGTTCCATTAAGTTGATAGCTAGGAAACGTTTCTTCATTCAAATAATTTTTTATCTCTGTTAAATGTTATACTAGCAGAGTGTAGGATACTATGAAGCATTTTTGTGCAACTTCCATCCCTACTTTATTTTATTTCCATGACTTAATTGTACAGCTTTATTTAATTTCTTGCTTTCTGCTTCTTCCACAAAGAAAATGTACAAAAAAAATATATTCACTTAAACCACTGTATATCACAAAGATGATAATTTCAAAAATATTTTTTTGAAACTTAGCAGTACAATTTATATATTTATTTGTATTTATTGGAAATTTCCCAGTTGAACTTTCCGCAGTGGAATTTTCTTAGAACCATTTATTCATGAATCTATTGTAGAATCTGTTTTCAATTAGCTAATGAAATCTATGAATTCAATGTCGCTAGCTAGTTCACATAGTGTACCTACTCATTTTAATACAAAAAGATTACCTGGTCCTAATAGTGATTAGATTTCATGTTCACCATCTAAGTTTAGAAGTAAATTTATCTGCATTAAACTTAGTTGCAGTTTTCAAGAGAAACTTTTAGCCCTAAATTTGATTAATAATGGCTGAATGATCTCAAAGCCTCAACCAAAATTGGCAATAAATTAATAGGCAATGTTTGAAGGAAATTCAAAATAGCATAGTACTTTTTATTTTTTAAAATTTTATAGAGAATAGTTTGGATAAAATCAGATTGGATAAATCACTGGTTACTCTAATATTGTTCTTTTCTCTCAGAAATCTTTTGGTCGCAACTCGTTCTACGACTGGGGAGACTACACTCACCTCGTTATTCGCTGTCGTGGTGATGGTCGCTCGTACATACTAGCAATGGGTTCTGCTGGGGACTTCGACATAGCGTGGAATGACATGTACCAGTACGTACTGTACACAAGAGGGGGGCCTCACTGGCAAACATATAAGGTGTGTGTAATTAATGCTCAATCTACCTGCACCAAACTAACCAAATTCAGCTAAGAATATAAATGTCTTCACCTTTGCTGCAGCCTTACACTAACGAACTTAATTCTTGCGCTTCCTCTTTCTGAGAAACTAAAGCTATCAAGAGAGTATTAATGAACAGAAAAGATGTTGCAAGAGTTATAACTGTAATGACTAGTTACTTAAATGGTAATTACAGTCACTCCAATTCATTTTGCTTCTCTTGTTCCATTTACTTTTATGAGAAAGATATGGTAATATTTGTGTACTTTAAGGTTATAACTAGCTATCTATAGTCACTCCAATTTATTTCACCTCTCACCTCATTAACTGTGTTTCATCATTTTAACTTTTAATGAAAATTATGAAATGCTAATATTTGTGTACTTTCAGGTTCCATTCTCCAAATTTTTCCTGAGCAGTAAAGGCATCACCCAGGACAAGCAGTGCGTTATAGAGCCAGATAGAGTGACTTCTTTCGGGATATCTGTTGGTGATAAGATAAACGCTCCTTTCAAATTAGAAATAGATTACATTGCTGTTGAAAAAGATCCAACTCACACTGAGGAGTTTGCCTACGAACTCTACCAAGTACCTGCTTTCTATACTGGTTACTAAGGGGAGCGTCTTAAGGGACACGAACTGCTGTAATTTGAGTTACAATCTCTTTTCAGTTTCGTCACTTCTCTACTTCTTAAATTTTCGAGGATAATTATTTTGTTGTGCTTCAATTGCAATCACCTCTTAGATTTTTGTGTTATGTTGACTCGTAGGCTTCATTTACTATCACATCTTCATTTTCCTCTTCCATCCGTTGGTGCAGCCACTGGTGCTTGTGTCCCTTTTCGTCACATTCCTTGTAAGTGACTGCATTCACGGAGTAGCTTTTCTGCATCCAAGAACATGATCAGGTAACTTTAAAGAAGCTAAAGTCCCTTTATATCTTTTCCTTTTGGCGTTACAGATATTTCTTTGGGTTAAAGCAGACTTCAAGCCTCATACTAATTATTTATTTCTGTAGATATGATGTCATTTTTGTGAGAGTAATAATATGTTAATTGTTAATAAATGTACAAAGGAATGTTTGTTTCACTGTACAGTTTTCGTCTGAGCCAGGGTACAGGAACATAAAGGGTATAGTAAATAGTAGACGAGGCAAAAATATAACTTCACCAAAACAACACATTTCTTGTTTGTGTCCGAGTGGATCATAATTCCTCGTATTTGGATGTTAATATCGAGAAGTTGAAAGTCATTTTATGAGGCTTTCGAATGAAAGAAAAGCGAAAATGGCGAATGAACCTCGAAGTTGATTATATAGATATAATTCAGGTGTGTTTTATTTTTTCATTTCTTGTAATTATCTATAAGAAATAAGGTCTTAAACATATACTACCTAGGAGCCTAAACTAGTGCTAGTTAACTGCTAAACTGCAGTTCCTATGAATAGGCTTGTGACAATATGCACTGCATATTATGCAGTGTATGCACATAAAAATTTAGTGCATATTCGCTTGAAATATGCATTTCATTGAAATGCATATGTAAAATATATGCAGCAAATAATCAATTAGAAAGAAAAAACATTACATGTATTTCAGTTAAGTAGACATTATACAGTAGCGGACAAAATATAATGGTAGGCAAAAACAAGTTATCTAAATTTTTAATTTCATAAAAAGTACAAAACATATTGAAATTTTGCATGTATTTTCATATTGAACTCATATGTATTCGTATGAAATTTCAAAGCATTTGGACAAATATTCTAGCAATAGTTCCATATTTTACTTCAAACACTAAATTTTGCTCTGGTCAAAAGTTAAGGGTAGCCATCATAAACTTTGAAATATTCGCGGATATTGGCAATTAACTTAATAATTTGTGAATAATTATTTGCTATATCTCAAATACTAGTTTAGAAAATAGGAAAATCAGTCTATCAGTAAAATAAATTTTATTATTACTGTATGTTTTAAGCTTTCAAAGTTAAATTTCATCCTATTATCAGTTAGAATATTCTTGCACTGAAAAAATATCCCCTCTACATCACATGAAACTAGAGGTGCGTATAGAAGACTCGCCATATTTGATGGGACAAGTTATTTTATCATTTCATGTAGATTGCCTAGTGCAGGTTCTCCTGTCAGAATTGAATTTATGTCTCTGATGATTGAATATCCTTCATTTTTGGATAATACTGATTACTAATGTAAGCTTTACGAATATCTGTTTTATCATAAATATTCTTGAGAAGATTTCAATTTTTTTATCTTTGTGATCACTTTTGAGATTGACCGGCTTCGCGCATCAATTTGCTCTATTTTTAATGGAATTACTGAGAATGTTGATTCTATGAACGCAAGACTTACTAACATTATTTCTATGCTCTGTAGAAGTTAGTGACGTTTTCTCTCTGATAAAAATCTGGAATATTAAGAAGCAGAGTTCAACCAAGTTCCCACTTCGTTATAAACTAACCTATAATAATCTAAATTTCTGAAGTAGAAAAAAAATCAAGCTCTTATTCATTCACCTGATGTTTTTCATTTATTTATGTAGAAGTTTATCATTTTTTATGTAGAAGTTTATTTTAATAACCATTTTCTATATGCATATTAATTTTTTTATTTGCATATATTTTGCATATGCATTTTCTATTTGCATATGCATTTCAAGAATCGCATATGCTTTTTTTATATGTATATGCATTATTTCACCAATATGCAAGATATGCAAAGTCACAACCCTACCTATGAATAACAATTAAGGAATAAAATAATGGAAATACAATTTAATCAATGCCTAGTCAGTAATTGATGGTAGAAAATTGAATAGAAAAGTTCGTAATTTTGTTAATGGAATTGTGTATAAAGCTAAGGTAGTTTACCATAGAAACCGATTTCAGAGTAGCATTAACGATATGAAGAGAACTTGGATATATTTACGAAAACTTGTTTCATTTGGTGGTACTAAGCATGTAATTGAATCTGTTAATAGGGATGGTAATGTTATTTCTGACCCCATGGATATCGCCCAGTGTTTCAATGATCATTTTTGTTCGGCTGCATCCGTGCTTAGTGAGTCACTGCCAGCCTCTTCTGCTAACCCACTTTCCTTCATCAATTATAATGTTCATTCACTGTTCTTCGATCCAGTATCAGAAAATGAAGTAAGTGATGTTATCTTGTCTTTGAAAAATACTAAGTATGATATTGATACTATTTCGGTGAAGGTGTTGAAGTCTTGTGGTTCCATTTTGAGTTATCCACTTTCCATTGTTGTGAACATGTCTGTTTCGTGTGGGGTTTTTCCTGATATCTTTAAGGATGCTTGTGTTATACCAATATTTAAAAAAGGTGACAAAACTGATATTAGTAACTACCGACCAATTTCGATTCTTCCATTATTTAGCAAGATATTTGAAAAATGTGTTGCCAAGCGTTTGATTTCTTTCACTGATCGTTTTCATGTTGTCAGTGACAAGCAATATGGATTCCGCAAAGGTCTGTCGACGGTGGATGCGATTGTGAACTTTTCTGAGCACATCTGTGAAAATTTGGAAGATCGTAAGCACGTCCTTGGTGTCTTTATTGATTATTCAAAAGCATTTGATACCGTTAACCACAGTATTTTGCTTTCCAAACTGGAAGCCTATGGTGTTCGTGGTGTGACTCTTAATTGGTTTAGGAGTTACTTGGAAAACCGTAGACAGTGTGTTAAAGTCGGCAGTTCTTATTCGCGTTATGGTAGTATTTCGATTGGTGTACCTCAGGGAAGTGTGTTGGGGCCGCTTTTGTTTATTTTGTATGTCAATGAATTTTCCAATATCTCGCCTTTCTTGAAATCTATCTTATTTGCTGATGATACAACTATCTCTGCTGCAGGTTCAAATTTCCAGGAATTATGTAGTCTTCTGAATAGGGAGCTGGAATCTATCTCATCGTGGTCTATTTCAAACAGATTGGCACTGAATGCTGAAAAAACTGGTGCGGTCCTTTTCTCGAATAGAATGTATGATGTCGACCTCTCACGCAGTCTGATTGTGAATGATGTCCGAGTGAACTTCTCAGAGAGTGTATCATTTCTTGGTCTTACCATTGATAGCAGACTGAAGTATAGAGATCATATTGATATAGTGTGTAGAAAGTTGTCTAAGGTGACTGGCATTATATACAAAGTAAGAGAGTTCCTACCACAAAAGTCTTTAATCAGTTTGTACTATAGTCTGTTCTACCCTTATCTAATGTACGGAAATATTCTATGGGGTGGAACTTATGGTGTTCATTTGCATACTGTTGAGATGCTCCAAAAACGAGTAATAAGAATCATCACCGGTAGCGAGTACTTAGCCCACACTGACCCCCTTTTTTATATCACTGGTATTTTGAAATTAGATGATCTCCATAATTATTTATTGCTTGTGTATTTGTTTAGAAATAGAACTAATTTTAACTACTCCAACTTACCCTATGAAACTAGGCATGCTTCTGATCCAGTTATAGGTCGTCACAGGTTAACGTTAACGGAGCACAGTGTTCATTATTCTGCAGCTAAACTGTGGCAGTCTCTACCTCCAAATATAAAAACTATTAACTCTTTGAATATCTTTAAATCAACTCTTAAAAAGTACTATCTTGCCAAATATGCTGATCATAATTAGTTTAGGTACATTGTGATCTGTGACTTGTTGTTAATAATTGTAAGTTTGTGTATTCTTATCTTTATCATTTGTAGCTTATGGTGTGTTTTCTCTGTCTGTGCAATCATTTAGGTCTAATACAAAAATATTATCTATTTAGTGTAAATGTCGCATATATTTTATGACAGGATAAAACCATTCCTGTCTCTTGTTTTAACCTTGCCCGAAAATTTCTTATTAATAAGAAATTATATATGGGCTTGTAGAACTGTATTGTTTTTATTTACTTTTCTTCAATAAATATCCTTATCCTTATCCTTATCCTTGATAAGAAAAAAATTCGGAAGTGACTAAGTTTATGTAGGTAGTCCCATCTTTCAAAGTGTGGTCAGTGTCGCCATTTCCGGTCACCGCAAACTAGATTCGATGAGCTGATTACCATACCCTATATCATATGGTGCGTTCACGTGCTGAAGAACGTTCGTTGAATTCGACGACACAGTAGATAGCACGTCAAGCGGTCCCTCGTGACGTCATAAACGAAAAAGGCGGGAGAAACACCTGTTCTTGTTGATCAATTAATAAAATTGATAATTGACAGAATATTACATGTTTTGAGATTTATTAATATTTGATTGAACGGTTTAAACCCACTAAACCAAACTTGTGATTATTAATACCCTAATTAATTTCTAAACCACGGAATCGTACACATTGTAGTGGTTGCAAGGGGACGCTAACCGAAGGACCGTACTTCGTACCTTGAAGGAATGCTCTTCCAATTTTTCATCACGGGAACGCACCAATATATGTTACTGTATCCTGGTCAGAACAACATCAGCGTTCAAACTTTTGTGAATTTAATAAGTAAATAAATCTATGATTTAATGATTACTTATAGTATGCTTCTCTGTGCATCTTATACCTTACTTGTGTGTTAATAAATTATCTTTATCATTGTATTTGTTGTTTCTTGTGTAGGTAGCTAAATAATTCATTCTGTTTGTTGTTTCAGATATTAATAATATGCCAAATTCTGGTTCATTAAAGCCTTAATAAAGAACTTGTGTTTAAATTACTTCACAAACAAGTTTGATTTTTTCATGTGACTAGCGACCAATTCGATCATTCAGGAATAATACAGACTCAGCTAACCAAAAGCGGTTTGTCCCACGTCTTATACCTCTCGCTATAGAGGGGTTTTAGACGTGGGGCATGGGGTTTTAGACGTCTGTTCCTCGCCGTTTGCACAGGGTTCCCCCTCTGCTAGACGTCTGATCCCACGTCTTGCAAGACGTCTAACAGCGAGGGATACCCCACGGACCCATGTCTAAAACCCCTCGCCTGCCCCACGTCTAAAACCCCTCGCCTGTTCCACGTCTAATACCCCTCGTCTGTCCCACGTCTAATACTTCTCGCCTGTCCCACGTCTAATACCCCTCGCCTGTCCCACGTCTAATACCCCTCGCCTGTCCCACGTCTAATACCACTCGGTTAATTGGGGTACATAAATTGTATAAGAAATATAAAAGATCATACCAATCATTATTGCAATTTCTTACTTTATTGCATATAGTGCATATGTACAATTGGCTGTATTATTGTATATCAATTATTTTGATATTACATATTTTTATATACAAATTAAATGGGAAGAAATGGAGAAAGAAATGTAGTGGTGTTCTCGGGACTCGATCTCAGGACTGTAGTGTGATGTACTATTGAAGTCGGCGACGCTATCACTGAGCCAACCTGGACATGGTAGAAGTAGTAATGGAATGATCTTTATGCAACTTTATAACTTGCGTGCTTCTTAAAGTTATTCTAAATAAATATAATTTAATATTCTATATTTTGGTATCTTTTCTTTTTTTAATGTAAATGATAAATATATGTGTAAAGTTATTTACTGATATTTGTATTAATAATGTTAATTAATGTTATTAACTACCTAATTACGTAAAACTGTTAATTAATCTTATCTATAGTTACCTACTGGTGGTTATCACTACCTACCTACCCAACAAACATATGAATGTCGATTCGATGCCGTTTGCTGTCGAAAACCGATACATCTAACAGCATCATCTTGACGTCGGCATGTCTGTTTCCAAACTGCATATCTGAATTTATACTTCGACCAGAAGTGCGAAACCAGATACGTAGTTTTAAAAAATAGTTTCAAATTTGGAAATTCATTTTCTTATCTTCCTGTTTTATAATACGTATAGAAATGTAGGAATTATTTCTATTCAATTGGATTGTACCTTTCTATATAACGTACGTAGTGCTCCCTTTAAACTATACCCAATAATTAATACGCTTATAGGGGACTACGGCAGTTGTAAAGGTACGATCGGGCATTGGCACGCTAGTGCGATTGTTCAATTGATCAACGTAAAGTAAGGTATATTGGAACATCGGTTGTTGAACAGTGTTCCATCAGTACTGTGAAAATGAAATGGTTAACCAATCAAGTGATTTTTCGATGGTAAGTGCATTTATTGTTATGAATCTATTCTAAACTGCTTATTGTAAATAAGCCCCGAGGGGTTCCTGATGCTGTCTTTGGTGAATAGAAGAGAAGTGGGGTGGCGTCCCTTGGAAACCAAAACTGTTGTAATTTGAATTATGTATTGTCTATTTTATGTTTACCATCTGTATAGTGTTTTTAACTCTCCATGCAGTTTTAGAGGATAGCGCTAGGGTTATGCTCCACAATTACATACGAATTCTTAGATTTTGTGTTAGGTAGGCTCGTAGACTTCATTTACTATTACCTTTTCATTTCTCTCTTCCATCCTTGAGTGCAGCCTCCGGTGCTTGTGACCATTTTTGTCACATTCCTCGGTAAGTGACAGCATTCACGGAGTACTTTTTCAGCATTCATGAGCGTCGTGACTTCGTCCATGGAGCCACTTTCCTTTCTCACTGCTTCTTCCAGTCCCTTGTATTTCATTTCTTTTTGACGTCAGCGACATGGCTTTTGGTTCCAAAGCAGACGTTAAACCTCTACTAAACGTAAATAATTAAAATTTGATGGGCTATTTAACATGTTTCATTTTAGAGTAAATTCTGTGTTATCAGACGGTTCCACATTTTTCGAATATGTAAGAAATAAATATAATAATTATCATTATTCATTTCTTACTTAAATTGGCATCTATGATACCAGTACGTAAATAAAAGTTTAGAAATAAAAGTCATTACATAAATAATTTTTCCACATAAAATTAGGAGCTCCATATCCGATAACTTGAGCTTTCACCATGCCAAAAGCTGTGCAAATGAGACGATTAAAATTCAGTGAATCACATTATAGATAATTAAAACTTAAAGTGGTAATCGGACTCATTAAATCTATATTTAATCATTATTTAACTTTTACTTCAATTGGTTTCATACCTTCAGCTATTTTGTTACTAATTAAATAGTAGTTAAATAATAATTATTATATTTTCCTTAATCCGCGTGTTCGAAAATATAGACCCTATTAATAACTTGGAACATATACCTTACTGCTAAAAATATTTCACAGAGCACAAAATTCCTGTTTGTTCAATGAATCACAATAATTATAAAAATCTAATTATCTATTAATTTCTTCTAAGTCTTGGCCTCAAAACATTTTCTTTAATTTGAACTCAGAAGGAACGAAAATTTTAAGGAGTTACAATTATATAAAAATTTGACCAACTCATTACTACTTGTAATAAGAATAAGTTGTGATTTTGGTTATAAAAGCGGTGCTTGCCTGTATTTTTCTATTCACTTTAAAATATCTTTAAGTATCTCCGGGTCGTTTAATATCAAAAAAAATTTTTAGTCAAATGCATCCGCGGTGGCAATGTAACAGAGGTACAGGCACGAGGACGGATGGGCCCACGATCGATACCAGGACACATCACTTCATTAATTCCCATTTAATTTACACATAAAATTATGTAACAATAATCAAATTGATATGCATCTAAATGTACAGTACGTTATATCAATGAAGTAAGAGTTTTCAATTTTTATTTATTTATTGGATGCAAGTGGATATCGTTTCGAAACATATTAGATATATAATTAGGCGTCTGTTCGATGGAGAATCCCTATGTATGTTGGATGTCGTAATTTATCTTTCCAATCAACGCTGTTAAAACGGTATCGCTTCGATGCCAAATATACTTGATATGATGCGGTTTAGAGATGCAAACGGATATCGGATTGATGTCTACTTGATGTCACCATGTCTAATTTGTCACTGGTATTCGATGTCGGAAGAGAGGTTATACAGAGTCGTTTAGACATCGAATAGATACATTCATGTTTGCTGGGTAGTTGCCTACTAGTGTTCATCAATTACCTACCTAGTCACCTTACTTACCTACAACTGTTTTCCAATACCTACCTAGCTATCTACAATTGTTTATCAATGCTTACCTACTTACCTATAACTGTTTGTCAATACCTACCCAGATACCTACCAGTGTTTATCAATTCCTACCTAGTTACCTACTAGGTAGTGTTCATCAATCCTTACCTACTAGTATTATTCATCAAAGCCTACCTAGATACCTACATCAACAGCTACCTAGTTATATCTACTAGTGTTTAACAATACCTACCTATAGTCATTATTTTGATCGATAACTTACAGTCTTCAACTGATGTTCTAGATAAGTTCGTTCAATAGCACAAGTAGCTTGTCCAGGCAATTTACACATTGATTACGTATTTGAACGTCTAAAATCGATTTAAATTTAAAAATTATTCTGCAAGTCCGTGTTATATCCACCGTGTGAAAGGCGAGGAGTTTTAGACGTGGGGCAGGCGAGGGGTTTTAGACGCGGGACAGGCTTGGGGTATTAGACGTGGTACAGGCAAGGGGTTTTAGACGTGGGGCAGGCGAGGGGTTTTGGACGTGGAACAAGCGTGTAACAGTCGAGGGGTTTTAGACGTGGGGTAGGCGAGGGGTTTTAGACATGGGATAGGCGAAGGATTTTAGACGTGGCACAGGCGAGGGGTTTTATACGTGGGACAGACGTGGGGTTCTAGACGTGGGGCAGGTGAGGGGTTTTAGACGTGGGGCAGGTGAAGGGTTTTAGACGTGGGGCAGGCGATGGGTTTTTAGATGTGGAGCAGACATGGGACAAGCGGGGGGTTTGAGACGTGGGGCAAGACGTGGGATTCAAGACGTGGGTATTCAGACGTACGTCTCAAGGCATCTAAAAAACCCCGTACCTCGCCATCCCTCGCAAGCGATGGGTATCCCACTCTGTCCCACGCGGGACAGAGAGCTTATGGTTAGCTGGGCATGTTATTTAATTATATATAATATATATTTGTTTATAAAGAAGGCTTGAATTGGTTGTTATTGTGTACAATTTTTTTCAATAAAATTGAATATTCTTATAGTTATATAAAGAATGTTCTCTTTATTTTTCTATTGAGGTATTTCAAAAATTGTGAGCAGTAATAATAATAACCAAAGTAGCGTCGCGTTTATTATTTCAGAGGCACACAGGTAGGATTTTAATTCCTCCCGAACATTACCTCAAATAAACATAGTTTAGACCCCAGTATTAATTGGGCAGAAACATACTGACGATCAGAAATCGCGTACAGTGTAACCACCTCGCACTGACGATCAGTTCTGACGATATCGTCAGTGCGAAAAATCGCTCGAATACGCGTCCATAGCATGTTAAAACTTAAAATACCTTCTAAAAGGTGCATAAATGATATGTTTGTTGTTAAATATCAAATAACAAAAATTAGTCATTGTACCTCGAAAGCAACACTGTGCAACTGAGATTGGAAAATGTATACCTAGGTGTACACTGTACTGGTTTTAATGACTGCAGCATTATGCCTTAATAGGATTAGCTTCACCACTAAATGATAACCCATTAAAATGACTGCACGTCACTCTATTGTTAGTTAGCAGACTTCATAAATGATAATGATAATCTCCCGCTTCAATTACCAAATCACAACTCAGTTTAATTATCAAACGGTAACTAAAGCGAGGAAAAGTAACAAGAAATTTATAATTGTCACTCCTTAATTATATATCTCAAGAAAATTTGTTTTAGTGTTAGAATACTATATAAGTCTATTATTAAACAGTGTTTCAGTGTATAAAGCTGTGAACTAATTAAATGTTATAAAATCTAACCATAGCTTAACTCTCACTCAGTATATGTGAGTAATTAATAGATACTTAGATTTCTATAATTATTGTGTTACATTGAATAAACAGCAATTTTATGCTCTATGAAATATTTTTGGATGAAGGGTACTAAGTTTCAATTTATTGGTACGTTCTACATTTTCGAACACGTTCGAAAAGAAAATATAGGGGAGGATGGTCATCAATGGGACAAAAAACACAAAAAGATTGATATTTCATTTACTATGGGCAAAGTATGAAAAATAAAAATCCATGTGTAATATAGATATTCTTTCATAAAATGAAACTAACTCGAATGCTATCACATATTCTGTACACTAGAAAAAAATTAAACCAAAAACAAAAAAATTGTCCCATTGTATAACAGCACTGGTGAACAATGGGACATACCCTGGTGAACGATGGGACAGTTTATCAAACTTGTTTATTGTTGAGGTTATGGTCAAATTTCAAGTTTGAATTATCTCTTTATGTTTTCCCACACTTAGTTGGTTCATATAATATCAGTTTAATGTCCTCTGGCTTCACCGAAGCCATGTCAGGAACATTTGGAAAATTAAGCTCATTGCACTTGAATCTTCGCCTAACATCAATATTTCGTATATATCTTTTTTATGCTTTTGGCCAACAGAATACGTTTTAAAAGTCGCATCAAATTCTACAAGTGCATAAATCTTCATATCCAACGTTTTCGGTAGAGATTTAAGTTCTTCATACGAATGGATCAGTTTGATTAAGAGTTCTGTACCAGACCAAGAACAAGAGTTCGCAGGCCATCTACGGCGGATACTTTAGAAGTGATTTCGAAGGCTTTATCCTTAATTTGTTTTCTATGCAGTGCTTTGTGATGACCTCAGATGGCTAAAGCCCTTGCATATGGTCGAAAGTACAGCTTCAGCTGGAAGCTCCGTTTCTAGAAGAAGCCCTGAAGCAACAGTTCACGTTATTGTATCAAAACTAGATATTTATTGATTCATATGGAATAACTAGACAGTTTGGTTGACAATAGGGCACTGTCCCATTGTTAGCCAAATTTTTTGTCCCAATGATCACGCCATTTTGAAAACATATGGGTATAGCGGCTCAACTACAAAAGTATAAAGGCAATCCTTTCATATGATCATATTTTATATATTACTTAATATTATAGAAAAATGCCGTAAGCTTATATGTTAAATAACAAGATTTATAACAATTGAAACAAATCACGAAAAATTTAGTTTTCCCACCTCTAAAACACGTTTTCGCTTTCACACAGAGCTGACTGCACCCCAACCGCTGAATGCAATGCGAGTGAATGCATTGAAGTATGCCTAATTTACCACTAAGATTTCGATAAAAATTACCCTCAAATAAAAAAGTTATTCAGCATGTCCCATTGTTCCCAGTGTCCCATTGATGACCATCCTCCCCTTCCTAACTAGATTATGTGCACTCGACAGAGCGCATACCTTCGCCGCCGCTTTGACCCGTTCTCTCCTAAAATCTAATAAACTGCTAACTGGATAATAACCAATCGTCCCACCAAGTTTCATGCAATATGGTTCAATACTTTTTGAGTTATAAATGACCATGACCTTGACCTTTGACCGGGTCCCTCCCAAAATTCTACCAGCAGGTCACTGGACATGGACCAATCGCTTCACCAAATTTCAAGCAATTTGGTTGAATATTTTTTCAGTTAAGCGAATAACAAGATGATAAATAAATAAATAAACGACGGCTAAAATATGACCTTCCCGCATTCTGCGAAGGTAATTATTATTCAACCTCTATTCAAATTGGTATCATGAATACCAATTGAAATAAAAGTTAAATAATGATTATTATTATACAGAAATTTTTACGTGTTCGAAAAAATGGAACCGTGCGATAACACGGAACTTACCCTAAAATGGGACATGTTGAATTTCTGAACCAATTGCTTCTAATAACCTCATATGGATTATAATTTTGATGTTTTTGATAGTTACCGTGAAATAATCACAAAAAATTGTCTCCGCTTTTTATGTCTACGAATGGTACTTATTTCGAGATATGACTCGAAATAAGTACCACTTTTATTAAAGTGAGGCGTAATTAAAGCGAGGCCTGCCTGTTATGCAAAAAAAAGCAGGTGAAATACTCCGAGGTTAGTACACCAGATGCTCAGCTCCTGGCTATTCCAATGAAATAATATCTACTTACTAGATTGTAAGTACAAAAATAAATCTTAATTCTCTAAAAAGCTATTTAGCTTATTTTGTTAGTAAGAGTTAGCTTTCAGTCTGCCCAATCGTTTCTAAGCTTATTGAAAGTTAAGGAGTGGTGAGATATACTATGGAGCTAACTAGAGTATCTGTCTAATCTAATTTGAGACAAGAAATTCTTGGTAACTTATTTAGTCTGAGGAGAAAAAAATCAATGCAGCATCAGTCACTCTCATGAGTTGTACAGTCACTCTCATGAGTTGTACAGTCACTCTCATGACTTGTACAGTCACTCTCATGACTTGTACAGTCACTCTCATGAGTTGTACAGTCACTCTCATGACTTGTACAAATACATCAAAGTATTTAACTACAAAATACCTCACAGAAACTATTGCTTATATCTTTCTCTGTGCTATATCTTCTAAAGTATATTTCAGTAAATGACTCCTGATGTTTGTTGTGCAACAATAATTTATTCAATACATTATTGAACAAATTGTCATTGATTTCGAATACAAATTAAATTTTATAGAAACGTTGAATATAATTATGAACGTATTTGAGGTACTTTTTTTTAAATGCAAAGCAGTTTGAATTACTAAATGAATATTAATAAAAAATAAATTTAGAAAAATGTGTAAATTTTCTAAGAATTAGCTATATGGTAAAATAATTTTTAATTGCAGAAAATAGTGATATTTATTTTTATTAATTTAAAGAAAGTATTTTTGCTTTCCAAATTACTCCCGAATTAAAATAAGGATAAGTTGATTGTTAGTAGTTATAAGCATAGTTATCATTGCTAAATTATATCAAAATTATCAGTTTAGTCACACACCAAATTTTAGACTAGAAAAATGAGTGTAACTAACCACTAATATTTGAGAGTTTGCTGCGACTGAATAAAGCTGAAGAGAGAAAAAACTGGTTGCGAGACCTCGACATCAGGTTTTTATTCTCAATATTAGTAAATAACTAACAATTTATTGACAAGGTCACGCATAGAACAACTTATGGTTACTATGAATATAAAGTTAAAAACAATGTTAATGAACTTGTTATAATATCATTTGTGATATTATTTGTTTTGACTGTTATTAATGTTCTACATTGAAATAATACGAAGTGAAACAGTTTCAGCAGATAAAAAAGTAGGTACTGTCAAAGAAAGAGTCCCCGCATTATGTTTATTATAATCACAGTTTTCTAATTTCATATTATTTTCAAATTCGTCATCGTGTACCTAGGTCAAATTACTGGGGTCAGATTTCCTAGCACCGTACCATGTGATATACATTTATACTATTCTTTAATGTTAGTAGGTATGTTTCATAGATAAGCTCTTTAAATATAATTATCTAATTCTAAATTTTGTATGTGAATTTTTTTAGATATTACTTTATGGATTTCTAAATTCGTTTTTTGAGGACACCTTTTCCCTCCATTTGAGTGCCATACCTTTAACGCAATAGAACTAAATAGCATCAGTGGTTAGACGATACACAGCATTTAATTCTTCATGAAACTCCTCCACTAACGCTAAAAATATACAGTAACTAGATGCCGAGCACTCGTAGAGCGCATACCATCCCCGCCACTTATATATGACCTTGACCTTTAACCTGTTCTCTCCCAAAATCTAATAAACTGGTTTCTTGATAATGACCAATCGTCCCATCAAATTTCAGGCAATTTGGTCGAATACTTATTGAGTTATAAATGGCCTTGACCTTTAACTCAATCGCTCTGAAAATATAACTAAATGTTCTCTGGATTTTGATCAATTATCCCACTAAATTTCAGGCAATTTGTTCGAATACTTTTTGAGTAATAAATGACAGTGACCTTGACCTTTGACCGGATCGTTCCCAAAATCTAATAAACTGATTCCTGGATAATGACCAACTGTTCCACTAAATTATGTTATTGAGTTATATATGACCTTGACCTTTGACCGGATCACTCTCAAAATTTTACAAGGTGGTTCCTGAATATTGACTAATCGTTCCACCAAATATCAGGTAATTTGGTTGAAAACTTTTTGAGTAATAAATTACCTTGTCCTTTAACTCGATCAATCTAAAAATTTCACCAGAGGGTCCCTTGGTATTAACTAGTCATCATGCTAAATTTTAGACAATTTGGTTCTATACTTTCTGAGTTATGCGAATAACAAGATGATAAATAAATCAATACCGCCTATAACATTACCTTCCGCAAAGTGCGAAGGTAATTAATGATGCATTTTAACTATTCATTGAATAACAATAGTAATTTTTGAGAGCTTCAGTAACTGTAAAATATTGTACAGAAATTTGTATCATGATACACGACATCTCCCATATTCTTCATGATGCTTTCAAGCTAAAGAAATATTTAGGGAAATATTACCTATGTGTTATTTAATTGTTAGTATAAAATAAATACCTAAATTGCATTCAATAATTTTCGGTGGTTTATAAAGTAACTCATGTACTGTCAAAGAAAAGAGTCTTCGCATGATGTTTACTTATCAAATCACAGTTTTCTAAATTCTTATTATTTTCAAATTTTACAAATACATCATATCGTACACAGACAAATTATCCCTTTAACTCACCTGACAAAAATAGGCCAAAATTATTTTTTTCGATAGGTTAATCGATAATAATATCAATAAGGAGTATGTTTAAAAAAATCACATTGATTTATATTTCTTTCAAAGTTTTTCAAACTTAAAGGTTTGACGATTGTTAATTGTAAGTACACCATTTATACCACTTCGTGTCCTGATTGTGGTACTTACTGTGTCCCTATATTGGGAACAGTGTCCTACCTGTCAGGGTCCCTTTATCTATGTAGTTTTATCTAAACAAATAATGTAGTGCTTTTTAATCGTAAAAATATATAAAATATAACAAATTATAATGTTATCCATATAACTTGCATACTTTCTAGGCGTATTTTTTATAAATATTAATAACTTTGTTACTTTAAGACACATTAATGTTTATTTCTCTAAGACTAGTTAGTTGTGTAGGCACTGAAATAATGTGAAATAAATGAAATGTTCTTCCAAACATTATCTCTCCAATAGCATCAAAATAGATTCATTGTGTGGGTTTAGATTAAATGTCATAATAATGAATGTGCTTTATAATGATTATTAGAACTATTTATCTAGCAGAATTGTCATTTGGTTATTTAATTTTACCAAAATCGATTGCTAGTTTTCTATTACTACTAAAATATTGCAATTGAATTGAATCATTTATGCTCAAAAGGGTCTTTATGATTCCTTATAATTTGGTATTACTGTATTTTCAGTATTTCTTTGGAAGGATTGAGGTGAAGCTTTCCCGGCACCTTAATATAAATGAAAGGGACATATTGTTTCTATAGTGACTTCTCAATAGTCCGACACCCCACTAGTCCGATCCGACAGTTACAGCTTTCTGTATGCTCTTATACTCTTTTCCTTTTTTGATTGAAATAAATATTATAAATAAATATATATACTCAATTAATAATTAATGTAAATAATAAAATAACTTTCTCTTTTTGTTTCATTTAGGGATATAATTTTATATTCCTACCCTATTTTATTATATTTCTAAAAATAATTAGTATGATGCAATCCCTCATTGAACTTAAATATTTAATGTATTTTTTTTTTGTATCCACTAGTTTGTTGTAATGCACACTTCATGATTATTTAATGAACTGGCAGAGAGATTCGTGGGGCACTTTACCCTATATATGTAAGTACATATATTTGATGCTAAATCAGATATAACTGCAAAATTGTTGGACTAATGGGGCGCCGGACAAATTAGTAGTAACTGTTCCTCTAAATAAATGTTAACCCCACATACTCCACATTTCATAACTATGGAAAGCTTCTTACCAATTAACATTTAAATTGTATTTGTAGGTATGAGTTGCTGGTTCGTAACCATATACGTGCAACCTCCCCAACCCCTTTAACCTTTCCACGAAAAGAAAGAAAGCTTTTCTTTAAATGTTACCCAGTCTATTAAATCACTTTTAGATATGAAACAAAGGTTTTTTCTCACTATTTTTTACTAAATTACATCTAGGTATATCATTAGCTTCTTTATATTGATAAATATAATACTATTCTTAAGTTGAAAGAACACTCACGTTTTTATTCTAAATTTTCACCAGCTTCTAATTAAATTAACCATTGCTAAAATAGTTAATTAGTAATAATAAATAATTGTTTGTAGATAAAAAGAAACAACCATGCATTTTTTGGTAGGAATGTTGACGTTAATATTCTCCTGGTTGCAGTGGTATGTTGACGTTAATATTCTCCTGGTTGCAGAAGTAGGTTGACGTTAATATTCTCCTGCTTGTAGTGGTATTTTGACGTTAATATTCTCCTGCTTGCAGTGGTATGTTGAAGTTAATATTCTACTGGTTGCAGTGGTATTTTGACGTTAATATTCTCCTGCTTGCAGTGGTATGTTGACGTTAATATTCTCCTGCTTGCAGTGGTATGTTGAAGTTAATATTCTACTGGTTGCAGTGGTATTTTGACGTTAATATTCTCCTGCTTGCAGTGGTATGTTGACGTTAATATTCTCCTGGTTGCAGTGGTATGTTGACGTTAATATTCTCCTGCTTGCAGTGGTATGTTGACGTTAATATTCTCCTGCTTGCAGTGGTATGTTGACGTTAATATTCTCCTGCTTGCAGTGGTATTTTGACGTTAATATTCTCCTGGTTGCAAAAGTAGGTTGACGTTAATATTCTCCTGCTTGTAGTGGTATTTTGACGTTAATATTCTCCTGCTTGCAGTGGTATGTTGACGTTAATATTCTCCTGCTTGCAGTGGTATGTTGAAGTTAATATTCTACTGGTTGCAGTGGTATTTTGACGTTAATATTCTACTGGTTGCAGTGGTATTTTGACGTTAATATTCTCCTGCTTGCAGTGGTATGTTGACGTTAATATTCTCCTGGTTGCAGTGGTATGTTGACGTTAATATTCTCCTGCTTGCAGTGGTATGTTGACGTTAATATTCTCCTGCTTGCAGTGGTATTTTGACGTTAATATTCTCCTGGTTGCAAAAGTAGGTTGACGTTAATATTCTCCTGCTTGTAGTGGTATTTTGACGTTAATATTCTCCTGGTTGCAGAAGTAGGATGACGTTAATATTCTCCTGCTTGTAGTGGTATTTTGACGTTAATATTCTCCTGCTTGCAGTGGTATTTTGACGTTAATATTCTCCTGGTTGCAAAAGTAGGTTGACGTTAATATTCTCCTGCTTGTAGTGGTATTTTGACGTTAATATTCTCCTGCTTGCAGTGGTATGTTGAAGTTAATATTCTACTGGTTGCAGTGGTATTTTGACGTTAATATTCTCCTGCTTGCAGTGGTATGTTGACGTTAATATTCTCCTGGTTGCAGTGGTATGTTGACGTTAATATTCTCCTGCTTGTAGTGGTATTTTGACGTTAATATTCTCCTGCTTGCAGTGGTATGTTGACGTTAATATTCTCCTGTTTGCAGTGGTATGTTGACGTTAATATTCTCCTGGTTGCAGTGGTATGTTGACGTTAATATTCTACTGGTTGCAGTGGTATGTTGACGTTAATATTCTCCTGTTTGCAGTGGTATGTTGACGTTAATATTCTCCTGGTTGCAGTGGTATGTTGACGTTAATATTCTACTGGTTGCAGTGGTATTTTGACGTTAATATTCTCCTGCTTGTAGTGGTATTTTGACGTTAATATTCTCCTGCTTGCAGTGGTATGTTGAAGTTAATATTCTACTGGTTGCAGTGGTATTTTGACGTTAATATTCTCCTGCTTGCAGTGGTATGTTGACGTTAATATTCTCCTGCTTGCAGTGGTATGTTGACGTTAATATTCTCCTGCTTGCAGTGGTATGTTGAAGTTAATATTCTACTGGTTGCAGTGGTATTTTGACGTTAATATTCTCCTGCTTGCAGTGGTATGTTGACGTTAATATTCTCCTGCTTGCAGTGGTATGTTGAAGTTAATATTCTACTGGTTGCAGTGGTATTTTGACGTTAATATTCTCCTGCTTGCAGTGGTATGTTGACGTTAATATTCTCCTGGTTGCAGTGGTATGTTGACGTTAATATTCTCCTGCTTGCAGTGGTATGTTGACGTTAATATTCTCCTGCTTGCAGTGGTATGTTGACGTTAATATTCTCCTGCTTGCAGTGGTATTTTGACGTTAATATTCTCCTGGTTGCAAAAGTAGGTTGACGTTAATATTCTCCTGCTTGTAGTGGTATTTTGACGTTAATATTCTCCTGCTTGCAGTGGTATGTTGACGTTAATATTCTCCTGCTTGCAGTGGTATGTTGAAGTTAATATTCTACTGGTTGCAGTGGTATTTTGACGTTAATATTCTACTGGTTGCAGTGGTATTTTGACGTTAATATTCTCCTGCTTGCAGTGGTATGTTGACGTTAATATTCTCCTGGTTGCAGTGGTATGTTGACGTTAATATTCTCCTGCTTGCAGTGGTATGTTGACGTTAATATTCTCCTGCTTGCAGTGGTATTTTGACGTTAATATTCTCCTGGTTGCAAAAGTAGGTTGACGTTAATATTCTCCTGCTTGTAGTGGTATTTTGACGTTAATATTCTCCTGGTTGCAGAAGTAGGATGACGTTAATATTCTCCTGCTTGTAGTGGTATTTTGACGTTAATATTCTCCTGCTTGCAGTGGTATTTTGACGTTAATATTCTCCTGGTTGCAAAAGTAGGTTGACGTTAATATTCTCCTGCTTGTAGTGGTATTTTGACGTTAATATTCTCCTGCTTGCAGTGGTATGTTGAAGTTAATATTCTACTGGTTGCAGTGGTATTTTGACGTTAATATTCTCCTGCTTGCAGTGGTATGTTGACGTTAATATTCTCCTGGTTGCAGTGGTATGTTGACGTTAATATTCTCCTGCTTGTAGTGGTATTTTGACGTTAATATTCTCCTGCTTGCAGTGGTATGTTGACGTTAATATTCTCCTGTTTGCAGTGGTATGTTGACGTTAATATTCTCCTGGTTGCAGTGGTATGTTGACGTTAATATTCTACTGGTTGCAGTGGTATGTTGACGTTAATATTCTCCTGTTTGCAGTGGTATGTTGACGTTAATATTCTCCTGGTTGCAGTGGTATGTTGACGTTAATATTCTACTGGTTGCAGTGGTATTTTGACGTTAATATTCTCCTGCTTGCAGTGGTATGTTGACGTTAATATTCTCCTGTTTGCAGTGGTATTTTGACGTTAATATTCTCCTGCTTGCAGTGGTATGTTGACGTTAATATTCTCCTGTTTGCAGTGGTATTTTGACGTTAATATTCTCCTTCTTGCAGTGGTATGTTGACATTAATATTCTCCTGCTTGCAGAGGTATGTTGAAGTTAATATTCTCCTGGTTGCAGTGGTATGTTGACGTTAATATTCTACTGGTTGCAGTTATAGACAAGTGCGTTTGAAGGTCATCTTTCAAGGTTAGGTTGCTGGGGCAGGTCAACACATAGCAACAAACTTACTAATAATATTTGGGCTGGAAATTGGGATGTTATCTCTGCCATCTGATAAAACTAGTTGTACTTCCATAACATAAATATTAGGAGTTGTGAGAGTAGTTTAACTTAAAAAGAAAAACAGTTGATTTTATAATCAAAAAGCTTTGCAAATAATAGCAAATATAACTAATGTTCTTAACTTTTCAGTACACAATAAAGAAAGTGCATGTTATAAGAGTAACTAATTAAGTTACTTAAGGAGTTATCCTCTGTATGTGTCCACCCTCTAATCATTTTATTGGCTAGTTAAGGAGTTCATCTCTAGGAGAAGATAAATAGGTCCTCCCAAATCCTTATAGTCAATAGCCATATTTATAACTTTTCAAAGATATGAATAGTCTCATTCATCTTCTAAGCCTCTTTCTGACATAATATTTCGGTGTTTGAGTTTTCTCAGCAGGATGTTGTATACCAGTACTTGAAGGTACGCACCTTTTCGAGGAAATGACTACTATAACTGATGCCTGTGATGTACTGCTGTTATTATGTACAAGGTTGAAGGAAAGTAGAGATCACACTGTTTATAAAGTATTCTATCTATTTGTTAATGATATTTATTTCAATGAATGAATAGTAGCTATACAGTATACTATAAGTGAAAAAATTCTTATCTGTCTTTAGCCGGTAATATATGACTGCATTGTCAATGTAGGCCCACCCTACCAATGTAGGCACTGTGTCGATTTAGGGCCACCCTTACCAATGTAGGTACTGTGTCGGTGTAGGCCCACTCTGTGAACGTAGGCCCACCCCACCAATGTAGGCAGACTGTAGTCACTGAGACTAAGGTGAAAGTGTGCCCCAGGCCAATGCACCAGACTACTCTGTCTCACTCTATTTACACCAGTAAGATGTCAGTTATTTCCTAAGGAGACAAAGTGGTCCTGTGTTTTTTCTTCCCATGGACACCTCTCACAGTGACCTCTTGTCATATTTTACATGCTAGTTATTAGTTAGCGGACTTACCTCTTATATGCTAGTTATATAATGAAGGATAGGAGCTAACCACGATATATAAATAAGTGCTTTGGGTGCCTAGGGTCAGTAGTCTGTCTGACTGTGAATAGAGAGGTGCCACAGTGCTCTGATAAAGGATAAACACTAACCAGGTAAGATTATTAACCAGACACCTGTCTAGATATACCTAAACTGTAAATAAGTCTACTGATAATGCTATAATTTTAAAGTAAAAGAAACTTTGTATTGTGAGGTTTAATTCATCTTGTAAAGAATATTCATTTATTATATTGATGTGTTTATTGTGGCATGATTGATATATCACACCTGTATAGAGTGTGTGTATCACACCTGTATAGAGTGTGTATATCACACCTGTATAGAGTGTGTGTTTAAGTTCTAAGAAAATTCAGTCTCAGAAAATTCGGTCTTGTTTTATAATGGTTTTATCAAAAAACTATTTTAGAAAAGCAAATCATTAACCGTTGTAAAATGATACGTAACATGAATAATTATGACATGTTTCGACATTTATTTAGTATGAGAGTTGAGCGGAAAATTCGGTCTGAGGTATGAATAAAACATTTAAGTAAGATGTATTGCATAGGGAGGCGTGCCGCCCCCAAACCCCCCTACCAGGTCATTAAACAATTATGAAGGGTGCAGTACAATAAAGTAGCGGATACAACAAACTACATAACTGCCATATATGTTTATGTATCACACCTGTATAATGTGTGAATCACACCTGTATATTGTGTGTATCACACCTGTATAATGTGTGAATCACACCTGTATATTGTGTGTATCACACCTGTATAATGTGTGTGTATCACAGCTGTATATTGTGTGTGTATCACACCTGTATAATATGTGTATCACAGCTGTATATTGTGTGTGTATCACACCTGTATAATATGTGTATCACACCTGTATAATGTGTGAATCACACCTGTATATTGTGTGTATCACACCTGTATAATGTTTGTGTATCACAGCTGTATAATGTGTGTATCACACCTGCATAATATGTGTATCACAGCTGTATAAAGTGTGTGTATCACAGCTGTATAAAGTGTGTGTATCACACCTGTATATTATGTGTGTATCACACCTGTATAATGTGTGTATCACACCTGCATAATATGTGTATCACACCTGTATAATGTGTGTGTATCACAGCTGTATATTGTGTGTGTATCACACCTGTATAATATGTGTATCACAGCGCTGTATATTGTGTGTGTATAACACCTGTATAATGTATAAAGCAATTATGTACTGAAACTTATATATTATATTGTTCATATTTATGTGTTTTAGCATTCATATTGGTTTATCATAGCTATACCTGTAAATTTGAAATCTTTCTTCGAAGTAAATGAAGGGATTTGCCTCATGGATTCAAACCTGCTCCGTCCCTCACGTTTTCTCTACAAAAAATTGATGATGCCTCTGTCACAAGTTTGACATATCTCTCAGCCACCTCACCTGAGAATGAAAGGGAACCATCGCTATCTCCAATTTATGCTGCAGTTAATCAGTAAACCCAGGTAGCAATGACTATTTGGTCAATATTTTCCCAATGTCGTCCCGATATTGCTAATGTTCTCCCAATATTAGCCCAAGAAAAATTGCTTCCTGAGAAAAGGAGACTCGGTGACGACGCTCTTCTCCCAATTGATTAATCCTATGACATTTTTGGCTTCAAAGTTTATTTCGGAGATTTTGAACGTGCTAACTGACTTCACTTTGAATTCCTTTCGTGATTGTTTGATACGTCTCCGAGCAGCTCTCGAATGCAATTCCTTTCATGGTGTAGAATACTTAGAAGGATTTTTCAGAATGAGTGAAAGTTGAATGTGTTGAATGACAGGAGCTACTATATCTTCAATTTGTCTATCCATCCTTTGCAGTGATTGTACCATCTTAAAAGTGTTGTGTACTCCATCTTGACACGTAGAACTCCTATTAATTGTAAACCAGCATGGTGCATACAACTTCACAATGAAGAGAAAAATCTATTTAAGCAGGTCAGAAGGATGAGAAGTAGATACATTAATCGAAGTACGCGATTCGCAGTCGTGATCCACTGAGAATGTGCCAATTTACCGGGACTTTTCAGACCTTTTCATGTGAGCATATAACAGTGATACTCATTGATGAATGTCTGAAAGATACTTCTGATCAATGCTGAAACCTTCTCTATCAACTGAAGGCAACAACTATGTAGGGATCAATTGAAGTTTTACGATACTTAGTGTCAGAATCGATCAAGTTGTCTGCCAATTGGTTTCAAAAAGCCTTGTTGCTTTCCCATCCGACTCATTGATGAGATGACACAATGGGAATTTATTTGGTTGCAATAATTGACAGACAAACCAGTGTAGTGATATATTGACTTTTAAATTCAAAAGTTTGATGGCACCTCCTTTTGTTCTTTTGATACCAGTTACTTTTACACGTTGATCCGTTAAAATATCAGGGTATGAACACAAATTTTGAAAATGGAGGTTTTCGACCCACCCTATAGTGTACAGTGTGTATCACTGTCACACCTGTATAATGTGTGTGTTTATATATCTGTATTAGTTTGTTTGTTTTATAATTTCTTTAAGTTCACATATAAGCTCATCTCAACACTTTACTCTCATAATTCAGAGAGTTTGTAATAGAAGACATTTAACCTTGCTTCGAAGCAATCAATATACATTTTATAGACTTTTAGTTTGCATGTAATTAGCTCATTTGGCTCCTATGGCCAATTAGAGTGAAGTATAGTGTTACCTTATGCAGTTAACTGAGTAGCTTGGTGTTAACTGAATAGCTTGGTGTTAACTGAGTAGCTTGGTGTTAACTGAATAGCTTGGTGTTAACTGAGTAGCTTGGTGTTAACTGAATAGCTTGGTGTTAACTGAATAACTTGTTGTTAACTGAATAACTTGTTGTTAACTGAGTAGCTTGGTGTTAACTGAGTAGCTTGGTGTTAACTGAATAGCTTGGTGTTAACTGAATAACTTGTTGTTAACTGAATAACTTGTTGTTAACTGAGTAGCTTCGTGTTAACTGAGTAGCTTGGTGTTAACTGAGTAGCTTGGTGTTAACTGAGTAGCTTGGTGTTAACTGAGTAGCTTGGTGTTAACTGAGTAGCTTGGTGTTAACTAAATAACTTGTTGTTAACTGGGTAGCTTGGTGTTAACTGAGTAGCTTGGTGTTAACTGAGTAGCTTGGTGTTAACTGAGTAGCTTGATGTTAACTGAGTAGCTTGGTGTTAACTGAATAGCTTGGTGTTAACTGAATAGCTTGGTGTTAACTGAGTAGCTTGGTGTTAACTGAGTAGCTTGGTGTTAACTGGGCAGCTTGTTGTTAACTGGGTAGCTTGGTGTTAACTGAATAGCTTGGTGTTAACTGAGTAGCTTGATGTTAACTGAGTAGCTTGGTGTTAACTGAATAGCTTGGTGTTAACTGAGTAGCTTGGTGTTAACTGAGTAGCTTGGTGTTAACTAAATAACTTGTTGTTAACTGAGTAGCTTGGTGTTAACTGAATAGCTTGGTGTTAACTGAATAGCTTGGTGTTAACTGAGTAGCTTGGTGTTAACTGGGCAGCTTGTTGTTAACTGGGTAGCTTGGTGTTAACTGAATAGCTTGGTGTTAACTGAGTAGCTTGGTGTTAACTGAGTAGCTTGGTGTTAACTGAGTAGCTTGGTGTTAACTGAGTAGCTTGGTGTTAACTGAGTAGCTTGGTGTTAACTAAATAACTTGTTGTTAACTGAGTAGCTTGGTGTTAACTGAATAGCTTGGTGTTAACTGAATAGCTTGGTGTTAACTGAATAGCTTGGTGTTAACTGAGTAGCTTGGTGTTAACTGAGTAGCTTGGTGTTAACTGAGTAGCTTGGTGTTAACTGAGTAGCTTGGTGTTAACTGAGTAGCTTGGTGTTAACTGAGTAGCTTGGTGTTAACTAAATAACTTGTTGTTAACTGAGTAGCTTGGTGTTAACTGAATAGCTTGGTGTTAACTGAGTAGCTTGGTGTTAACTGAGTAGCTTGGTGTTAACTGAGTAGCTTGGTGTTAACTGAGTAGCTTGGTGTTAACTGAGTAGCTTGGTGTTAACTGAATAGCTTGGTGTTAACTGAGTAGCTTTGTGTTAACTGAGTAGCTTGGTGTTAACTGAGTAGCTTGGTGTTAACTGAGTAGCTTGGTGTTAACTGAGTAGCTTGGTGTTAACTAAATAACTTGTTGTTAACTGAGTAGCTTGGTGTTAACTGAATAGCTTGGTGTTAACTGAGTAGCTTGGTGTTAACTGAGTAGCTTGGTGTTAACTGAGTAGCTTGGTGTTAACTGAGTAGCTTGGTGTTAACTAAATAACTTGTTGTTAACTGAGTAGCTTGGTGTTAACTGAATAGCTTGGTGTTAACTGAGTAGCTTGGTGTTAACTGAGTAGCTTGGTGTTAACTGAATAGCTTGGTGTTAACTGAGTAGCTTGGTGTTAACTGAGTAGCTTGGTGTTAACTGAGTAGCTTGGTGTTAACTGAGTAGCTTGGTGTTAACTGAGTAGCTTGGTGTTAACTGAGTAGCTTGGTGTTAACTGAATAGCTTGGTGTTAACTGAGTAGCTTGGTGTTAACTGAGTAGCTTGGTGTTAACTGAATAGCTTGGTGTTAACTGAGTAGCTTGGTGTTAACTAAATAACTTGTTGTTAACTGAGTAGCTTGGTGTTAACTGAATAGCTTGGTGTTAACTGAGTAGCTTGGTGTTAACTGAGTAGCTTGGTGTTAACTGAGTAGCTTGGTGTTAACTGAGTAGCTTGGTGTTAACTAAATAACTTGTTGTTAACTGAGTTGCTTGGTGTTAACTGAATAGCTTGGTGTTAACTGAGTAGCTTGGTGTTAACTGAGTAGCTTGGTGTTAACTGAGTAGCTTGGTGTTAACTGAGTAGCTTGGTGTTAACTGAATAGCTTGGTGTTAACTGAGTAGCTTGGTGTTAACTGAGTAGCTTGGTGTTAACTGAGTAGCTTGGTGTTAACTGAGTAGCTTGGTGTTAACTGAGTAGCTTGGTGTTAACTAAATAACTTGTTGTTAACTGAGTAGCTTGGTGTTAACTGAGTAGCTTGGTGTTAACTGAATAGCTTGGTGTTAACTGAATAGCTTGGTGTTAACTGAGTAGCTTGGTGTTAACTGAGTAGCTTGGTGTTAACTGAATAGCTTGGTGTTAACTGAGTAGCTTGGTGTTAACTGAGTAGCTTGGTGTTAACTGAATAGCTTGGTGTTAACTGAATAGCTTGGTGTTAACTGAATAGCTTGGTGTTAACTGAATAGCTTGGTGTTAACTGAGTAGCTTGGTGTTAACTGAGTAGCTTGGTGTTAACTGAGTAGCTTGGTGTTAACTGAGTAGCTTGGTGTTAACTGAGTAGCTTGGTGTTAACTAAATAACTTGTTGTTAACTGAGTAGCTTGGTGTTAACTGAATAGCTTGGTGTTAACTGAGTAGCTTGGTGTTAACTGAGTAGCTTGGTGTTAACTGAATAGCTTGGTGTTAACTGAATAGCTTGGTGTTAACTGAATAGCTTGGTGTTGGTTAAATATTCTTATTAAGTTAAAACATGTTTTTTGCGGGTGATTAAAAAAAGTTCCGGTTTTTGGATGATAAAATTTTCTGAATTATGAGAGTCACTATTTAATATTTTGTTGCGTATGAATAATAACAATTTCTTCTATTAATTATTTTATTCGTTTCAATTTGTGACAATGAACAAAAAATAGTGACTGCCAACAATATGTTGCTCCATCTTCACATTTTTACAGCAGTTAACACAAATCAACTTTTTCACATTTACCTACAAACATTTTCTTAATCATTCAGATACTTTTTTTCGGGATTTGATGTTTGATTAACTTAATTGTAATTGATGTCACACCATTGTTCTTGTCACAAATTAAAACGAATTAGTTACTAAATCGAGAAAAATATTTCATAACAACAAAATATTAAATAGGGTCTCTCATCAGTTCGGTAAAAAAAAGTAACGGGAACAAAATCCGGTTTGCTTTTTTAATCAGTCGGTAAAGTCACTACATTTTATTGAGTATTCTTCCGCTAACATTGGAACAATTACTTAGCACTGGGGTTACGCTCTTCAACTACGAGGATTAGATTCTAGTGTTAGGTAGACTGTTGGTAAAGTTGACTACAGTAGAGACGGATGTGTTAGACTGTTAGAGTAAAGATGAGTATGTCAGAGTAAAGCTGAGTATGTCAGAGTAAAGCTGAGTATGTCAGAGTAAAGCTGAGTATGTTAGAGTAAAGATGAGTATGTCAGAGTAAAGCTGAGTATGTCAGAGTAAAGCTGAGTATGTCAGAGTAAAGCTGAGTATGTTAGAGTAAAGCTGAGTATGTCAGAGTAAAGCTGAGTATGTTAGAGTAAAGATGAGTATGTCAGAGTAAAGATGAGTATGTTAGAGTAAAGATGAGTATGTTAGAGTAAAGCTGAGTATGTTAGAGTAAAGATGAGTATGTTAGAGTAAAGATGAGTATGTTAGAGTAAAGATGAGTATGTTAGAGTAAAGCTGAGTATGTTAGAGTAAAGATGAGTATGTTAGAGTAAAGATGAGTATGTTAGAGTAAAGCTGAGTATGTCAGAGTAAAGCTGAGTATGTTAGAGTAAAGATGAGTATGTCAGTACTTTACATTGCTTTATTTTCTATTTCATTTTTATCTTAGAAGCTGCCTCCTGTTCAGTAACTTGATATTCATTTCTTTTATTATTAGTTAGTGCAGTTATTTTGATATACGTTACTTCCTCTCTCACAATGCAGTTAGTTAATATAATTAGCAATGCAATGTGAGTATGCATACTGCATAGTGTAACTTACAGAGTCATATTTCACACCATTAAATTGAAAGCTATGGGTAGTTACGTACGGTTTGTTACCTTTGGTTTGTTACCTTTGGTTTGTTACCTTTGGTGTGTTACCTCTGGTTTGTTACCTTTGGTTTGTTACCTCTGGGTTGTTACCTCTGGTTTGTTACCTTTGGTTTGTTACCTCTGGTTTGTTACCTTTGGTTTGTTACATATGGTTTGTTACCTTTGGTTTGTTACCTCTGGTTTGTTACCTCTGGTTTGTTACCTTTGGTTGTTGCCTTTGGTTTGTTACCTATGGTTTGTTAC
This sequence comes from Caprella mutica, assembly GCA_947561585.1. Taxonomy (NCBI): domain Eukaryota; kingdom Metazoa; phylum Arthropoda; class Malacostraca; order Amphipoda; family Caprellidae; genus Caprella; species Caprella mutica. The sequence goes on along the minus strand of CANNZV010000311.1, from coordinate 65,486 downwards.
CTCTGGTTTGTTACCTTTGGTTTGTTACCTTTGGGTTGCTACCTTTGGTTTGTTACCTCTGGTTTGTTACCTTTGGTTTGTTACCTCTGGTTGTTACCTTGGTTTGTTACCTCTGGTTTGTTACCTCTGGTTTGTTACCTCTGGTTTGTTACCTCTGGTTTGTTACCTCTGGTTTGTTACCTTTGGTTTGTTACCTTTGGTTTGTTACCTCTGGTTTGTTACCTCTGGTTTGTTACCTCTGGTTTGTTACCTTTGGGTTGTTACCTCTGGTTTGTTACCTCTGGGTTGTTACCTCTGGTTTGTTACCTCTGGTTTGTTCCCTCTGGTTTGTTACCTTTGGTTTGTTACCTCTGGTTTGTTACCTCTGGTTTGTTACCTCTGGTTTGTTACCTCTGGTTTGTTACCTCTGGTTTGTTACCTCTGGTTTGTTACCTCTGGTTTGTTACCTTTGGTTTGTTACCTTTGGTTTGTTACCTCTGGTTTGTTACCTCTGGTTTGTTACCTCTGGTTTGTTACCTCTGGTTTGTTACCTCTGGTTTGTTACCTCTGGTTTGTTACCTCTGGTTTGTTACCTCTGGTTTGTTACCTTTGGTTTGTTACCTTTGGTTTGTTACCTCTGGTTTGTTACCTCTGGTTTGTTACCTCTGGTTTGTTACCTTTGGTTTGTTACCTCTGGTTTGTTACCTCTGGTTTGTTACCTTTGGTTTGTTACCTTTGGTTTGTTCTGGTTTATTCTCTTTGGTTTGTTAACAATTAAGCGGTGTAAAAAATTACAGTTGGTGATAAGAAACATGAAGTGTTATCTTAATCAAGCAATCTTATCAGTAGAAAACCTTCATGCAGTAATAAGCTTGACCTATTTTATTTTACTGCAGTTGATTATGTTTAGTACATCAGTATTTTTAATACTGACACTGCTCTATTCCCTTTTAATGACTACATTGTTTAGTATATATAATAACTTTAGGAGAATTAACAAATACAATAATGCAGATATAAATTGCAGTTATCGGTAAATTTTTAATTTAATTTCATATTACTAGTTTGCATAAATGCATTCTAAGGTGAGATAGCTAAGTTTTTATCTCTGGCCCCATGCATGTTAGGTACCACTGCTAGTAACCATGAGTTAATTCACACTCTGATGGTTGATGAATTGGTAAGTAATTACCTTAGACATGAACAGTTCATTGATGAGAGAAATTAGCAGACAACCTTTAACAACTCTCTATTATAATTAACATATAGAAAATAATTACACTCTAAGATTATGAGATCTAAAGCTCATGGATGCAGGGAAGCTACTCTCGATAAGGCACTAAATATATTTCACATGCATGGTATGTTCCATTCCTTTAATTCATTGAATCTAGTGACTGTAACTATTTTCAATTTAGCCATTCCTTTTTTGCAAAGTTTTAATGGCTGAAAACTTCTCACAATTAACTTAGATAAGTTAGAGACAACACTTCTTTCTAGTTGATGTATTCACTGTCTCGGCAATATATTTGATAAGTTTATAATTAAAGGAACCGCGCAGTCAACTACTAAAATACTGCCATTATCTATTCATATTTATTCATTCATATTTAACTAATTAAAATACCTATACCTTCACATTGCTTTTTTTCATATTTATTCATTCATAACTATTAAAATTAACCTACCTACCTACAAAGTATTCATTTTTATTTAACCAACTAAAACACTAATACCTATACACTGACATTATTTCTTTTCGATTTTAATTTTCTAGTCACGATTTCTTAACGAATAAGCTTCAAATTCCATGAATCTTCAAGCATTGGAATTATATTTCCATTCGGTCTGCATCCAAATATGTACTTAAATGCAAATTTCCAATTAAAGTTAAAGTATGTGAGTAAAATGTGTTAATTTGGTAATATTTTCTTGCTAAAGTGACTTGTGTTTTTGCTTTAAGTCAGGAGAGTGTTGCCAGATGCTGTTGCCAAGCACATCACTTCTCACTCCTCTATTTTCGGTGTGTCTATGGCATTTAATGGCTAGCATCTGAAAATAATAATTAAAATATACAGAATAGCAATACTTTCAGATGTTCGTACTTGGAAATATGAGTTAGGGTAAGTTGCGAGTTATCGGACAGCTCTAAAATTTCAGACATATAAAAAATACTATATATGATTTAACATTTTAACCTGTTATTTTAATTGGCATCCAAGATATCAGTAAAATAAAAATAAAATGTATATAAAAATAATTTTATCTTTTTATGTCCGAAATTATAGAACTATCCGATAGCTTGGAATTATTTCCCCCAGGGCCTAACTCATTAAATATTAAAGTATACTACAATAATTTATCTACCAGACTGATTGAATCATGTAGTTGTTTTTTAAACGCGCGTTTTTCTCACGCGCCAAGCGAATGCGTGTTTCAGGATTTTTGTTGAAACGCTAATTTACCGGGCGTTATTATTTATTTTACATAATTACATGGTGTACTTAACACGTGATCAAAAGAGCCTATCAGAATTTTGCTATCACTAAGGTAACACTATTAATTATTAACCATTTACTTGGCATTCTTTTAATTATTTTACTTTTGCTTGTCGGGTAGTAGAATCTGATGAATGTTTTTTTTTTTACAAATAACATTATATTTGCACGAAATATAATTTTTAACTACACATATATGAGCTGGATTTCAAAATAATGTATTGTATATAGTTTTCACTGGTCAATGAATAACAGTATATTCGACTGTGAGCCATATTGTAATATGACAACATTTGCCAATATAGATGTTTCAATTCTAATTTTGTTATTGTAATGCACTAAGTCAGCTCTTACGTCATTATTGAGTGCAATCCATTAACCATTACAAACAATCTACTCCTCCATTAGTTTTATCAATGTGGTTATTTTCAATCTGTTCAATTCATAGAAAAAGTTATTAGTAGCAAGCATGAGGGCAATGTCCTTAACTGGCTATTGCTCTCTGTACCATTTGCAAGCCTTTCAATAAGGCTTATTTGTTAGCAATTATACCTGAGAGTGAGTCTTATTGATGTACACTATTAGTTACTATCAGAGAGAAAGTGAGTGTGAAGAACATTTGAAAGAGGATAAACCTCTGGGCAACTGCCAACCATTGCAAAGAAAGATTGCATTATACTTTGGTGTGTATAGTTCGTATGGTGTGCTTTACAGTGTGTATAGTTCGTATGGTGTGCTTTACAGTGTGTATAGTTCGTATGGTGTGTTTATAGTTCGTATGGTGTGCTTTACAGTGTGTATAGTTCGTGTGGTGTGTTTATAGTTCGTATGGTGTGCTTTGCAGTGTTTATAGTTTGTATGGTGTGCTTTGCAGTGTTTATAGTTTGTATGGTGTGCTCTGCAGTGTTTATAGTTCGTATGGTGTGCTTTGCAGTGTTTATAGTTCGTATGGTGTGCTTTGCAGTGTTTATAGTTCGTATGGTGTGCTCTGCAGTGTTTATAGTTCGTATGGTGTGCTTTGCAGTGTTTATAGTTCGTATGGTGTGCTCTGCAGTGTTTATAGTTTGTATGGTGTGCTTTGCAGTGTTTATAGTTCGTTTGGTGTGCTTTGTAGTGTTTATAGTTCGTATGGTGTGCTCTGCAGTGTTTATAGTTTGTATGGTGTGCTCTGCAGTGTTTATAGTTCGTATGGTGTGCTTTGCAGTGTTTATAGTTCGTATGGTGTGCTTTGCAGTGTTTATAGTTCGTTTGGTGTGCTCTGCAGTGTTTATAGTTTGTATGGTGTAATCTGCAGTGTTTATAGTTTGTATGGTGTGCTTTGCAGTGTTTATAGTTCGTTTGGTGTGCTTTGCAGTGTTTATAGTTCGTATGGTGTGCTCTGCAGTGTTTATAGTTTGTATGGTGTGCTTTGCAGTGTTTATAGTTCGTTTGGTGTGCTTTGCAGTGTTTATAGTTCGTATGGTGTGCTCTGCAGTGTTTATAGTTTGTATGGTGTGCTTTGCAGTGTTTATAGTTCGTTTGGTGTGCTTTGTAGTGTTTATAGTTCGTATGGTGTGCTCTGCAGTGTTTATAGTTTGTATGGTGTGCTTTGCAGTGTTTATAGTTTGTATGGTGTGCTTTGCAGTGTTTATAGTTTGTATGGTGTGCTTTGTAGTGTTTATAGTTCGTATGGTGTGCTCTGCAGTGTTTATAGTTTGTATGGTGTGCTTTGCAGTGTTTATAGTTCGTTTGGTGTGCTTTGTAGTGTTTATAGTTCGTATGGTGTGCTCTGCAGTGTTTATAGTTTGTATGGTGTGCTTTGCAGTGTTTATAGTTTGTATGGTGTGCTTTGCAGTGTTTATAGTTTGTATGGTGTGCTTTGCAGTGTGTATAGTTCGTATGGTGTGCTTTGCAGTGTTTATAGTTTGTATGGTGTGTTTTGCAGTGTGTATAGTTCGTATGGTGTGCTTTGCAGTGTTTATAGTTTGTATGGTGTGCTTTGCAGTGTTTGCATGTTTCATTCTATTTTCTTTCCATTTTTGACATTTATTCACCTAAACTCCCTATTTAGGGATTTACTTCTCTCAGTCTAACTAATATGGTAAATCTTACCCCCTCTTTTCTGCATCCAATGGCCATATTTTTCTCCCCTTAAATGGCATTCTTTTGCACGTGTGCGCCCACACCCCTCTGGGCGTTAACTATTGGATGAAAGTGAACGCCAAACAACTAGTTAGTTGCCGAGTCTTACGGTGCTCTATATTCATTAGTTTGGTTGCAGCACTAATTCTATATTGTCTATCATTGTCTTATTAAATAGTAGCTAAATATTAACCTGACATATGATTACCTTATTTAATTATATTGATATATGGAGTTGGGGAGATTAACCCGACTCTTCTGCTCCCTTGTAAGAGTTTTCATTAAAGGAAGTGAATAAATATATGAAATATATCTTTTCATATTTCTCAGTAAACTTAAAAATATTATAGGTGTCATTCTGGTGTAGTTCTCTCAAAGTCCTGGTGCACTGTAACTCACACATTTTTGATTGCTACCGCATACAGTGTTTCTTCTTCATACTGTAGTCCCTGTGCAACATTACCTGCCTATAATTGCAATACCAATACTAATTAAGTGTTTTATCTTACAGGTGGACTACAATAACTTGCCATAATGAGTCGCAACAGAAACTTTAACAACTGGATGAACAGTCTTCGGTCTAACTACTCCAGAGACCTGAGGGATAGAAGAGTCAGGGAGAGTGAGGAGACTGGATGTGAGTAACTCATTATACAACTAAATTGCACTTTGACTCTCTTACGCACGCTAAAGTGATGGCATTTAAAATTTTGAAAATAATTTTCAGTGATTAATTCTCACAGTGAAATATTCCTTAGATTTTTTAGATATAATTTATTAGCAAATAATGTCATTTTCATTTTGAAGACACAATTAATTCGCAGAATATATCCCTTTATTTTGTTATTCAGATATAAAGATATGGTTTATTCATGGGTAGGAATAGATTCCATTGACTGCAAATCTTCACCATTTAAAGGTCATCTTCAGTCTCAAAGAAAGAATAAGTTTATTACAGAGCTAAGGTCTATGATCATTAATATGAAAATACCATGAAATTTAGTCGGTATATATATGTTTTTAATACTCTGATACAATAGTACGAAACACTAATCTGACGCGAAGAAAAACATTGAACTCTCTTCATTTTATTTTCTATTAGAATTTTATAAACAAACTTAAATTTGCCTGTTCAGCTTTAATTTAAGTTGTTAATGATTACCTGAATTAAAAAAAGTTTTCTAAAAAAATTCTCCCATTATCTTCCCTTACCGAATATTTAATATTAAATACATCATACCTACCTACCTGCCAATCAAAACAAACGGTGTACATTCTTTTTCTTTGTAGCTACTGAAAATTAGTAACTCAGAATTAAAACAAATACTGATTGATGTATTGATTATAAAAAATATTTAAAAGAACATAGAAACAAATGTTTAATATCAAATTTCATTGGTTTCTCAACAAAATGAGGAGGAACTCAATATGTATTGATTGAAACGATAAGAAATATTACTTTGAGGGGAACTTTCTAGTTTTTACTTTTAAGGGTAAATTCTTAATTTTCAAATTTATGCGATAATTATTAGTATTTTTTGAAAGGACAGAATGTTCTAAAATAATAAACTGTTTGAGGACTTTTGAAAAGTTTGAGGTTAATATTGCTAATAATGATAGGCCTTAGTTCAAACACATGTTAACTAATAAAATTCCTATTTTCTCTAAAAATACAGTTATTTTAGGTGGGATGTATCATATCATTTACTGACTGATGTTTACCCACAATGTGTTTAATTATTTCATATGAAAATTAGGTTTAGTTAATTTATTTTCGTACTTAAATACTAGGACATTTATAATATTTGACAGTGTATTTTATACCCCCATAACTCTTCACTAAATAGTAATTCTGTTTCAGCAACTGTGACTGAAATCAACAGAGTGGAGAGAGTTCATTACTACATCAAGGACAATGCTAAGCAACACAAAACCATCAAATTTGATCAGGTACTCAGATTTAAACTAGCAACACAATAATTAATTATAGATTTAAAATGGTACTTCATATCTGCTGAAGATATTTAAGGGTAAACTGTTGCTAATAACTCTATCAACAGTTTCAAATTCTACACTAGATGGACTTTATTAACTTGCGACAAGGAGCACTAAAGTTTAAGTTTTCACTATCAACAGCTAGTTAGTAGTGACGTATACAATAATCATAAGCGACCACTCACAAGATAGGGAGTTATACAATTACCGCACCTTTAACGTTTATAACTACAGTCACTTTTTTTTTGTAGTTCAGAATTACTACTCGCAAAATTGAAGTCAAGTTTCATATCTTAATAATTCCATATTTTTCTTTATTTTCTTTTTCAATATTTAGAACATTAAAAAAAAATTTCAGATGCCTACATGAAAGCTAAATTAGAAAGTTTAATGATTTAAAGGTAAAGAATTTAACTTAAAGAATTGTTAACCCTTTACGACCGTGCGTGAATTCGTCACATAAAAAATAAAGGACTTTTCTGTGATAAATTGAATGTGTGGGGCCTAGTGACGAATGTGACTATCGCGTCACATGTTAAAAAAATTCATGAAATTTCAAAACTAATTAAAATTAGTACATATATTAACTATTTATTGGCTATTAACTATATAGACACATTCGAAATTTATAAAATCTTAACTTTTAAAAATTAATTCCGGTCGTAAAGGGTAGGTTTAACCGTTGGATCATTTAACATTTTTTTAAATTTAGCTTCCATGTAGGTATCTGAAAAATTGTTCCAATTTTTCTGCTTCTTTGAGACTAAATTGATGTAATTTGGATTGCCACTCTTTTTTCCATCCTTACCATGTTTATTATTTATTTTAACTCTATTTGCAGTTAACTACGAGGACTTTGATTTATATTTTAGGTAAACTCGTAGGCTTCTTGTACTATCTATCACCTCTTATTTTCCTCTTCCCTCTGTTAGTGCAGTCACTGGTACTTGTCCTTTTTCGTTACATTCCTTGGTAATCAATAGCTTTTTCTGCTTCCATGAGATCCCCTACAAACAACGGTCTGTCGATTCGATGGAACAATCCATCGATTTGATATCCCAGCAATCAAAAAGAAATCGAATCTATATACGTTGTTTATAGGGTCGTCACATACTCATGGAGCCACTTCCTTCCTAGCGTTTCTTCAAAGATAGTCTCTCGTATTTATTTTGTCCCTCTGTGCATAAATTACTTTAAATGTCGTGATAATGTAATAGCATATATTCTGTGTTATTTCTAAAAGATAGCCTTAATCCAATTGGTTACAGGTGCACGACGAGACATCCCCAAAACCAGTTTTCCGAAGAGGGCAAGCTTTCTACGTCGCCATCAGATTCAAGGAGAGAGCTTTCGATGTTGAGAAGGACAGAGTTGTTCTTAACTTCAAGTTTGGTAAGCTCAACTCTATATTTTATATTATTTTAATTTGCAGAAGATTGGTGTTGATTGGTTGATAATTTCAGGTCCCCGTCCGTCTGTACCTAAGTCAACCCTAGCCATTTTATCGGTGAAGAACAGAACGTTTACCAGAACTAAGAATGATTGGGATGTGAGGATTGATCCTGGTACAAATAACAAAGATTTGGTTCTTCAGGTAAAAAACATTTCCAATGCTAATACTCTATTACTTTATTGATGATATCTTAATAACGAGTTCGTCTCTCATGACTCATGTATCTTTGTAGGTGTACATTCCGGCGACTGCTCCTGTCGGTATTTGGAATTTAGACGTTAGGTCCGGATTGCAAGACAGGTCCGTGAGTAGGACTATGGTTTTACACTCGGAAACTACGGACATCTTCGTGCTCTTCAATGCCTGGTGCAAAGGTAGGATATTTAATTATATCTTAATGTTTTACTAATGTGCTTTGCTTTAAATACCACTTTGAGCAGATACATTTTTTCGTACTTAGAAATAATTATTTCTAAGTCTCTAATAAGTTTATTTCAAATTATTTTCTTTAAATAGATCAATTTCTTTTCGTTCATTGCCAAGATATTGGCATGTAGCAGATAGTTTATATTAATAAAGATATCAAGAATATATATTATACATGCAAACCTAAGAGGTTTTCTCTATTAAATACCCTTCTGGGCCTTCAACTTTCATTGAATTACTTTTAAAGGTCCTCTCCAGGCTCCGGGAAAAAATGAGTTTATACCATAATATTATAGAACTAGGGTCTACGATCATTATACTACAAACTGCATACAATTCGGTTCAATATATATTTTATAATTTGTTTTTTAAAGTTTTTTAATACTCTGTGAGCAACAATTGAGCGAATCGCTAATCTGATGCTCAAGAAGAAGATTGTACACTCTTTGTTTTGATTACAAATTTTAATTTTATCAACAAACCATGCGTTTTCGGCCTTTATCTTAGATATTAATTGTTTCCTGAAGTATTTAAACGTTTCTATTATTTGTTCATTCAATTTTATACCTTTACACGAATATTAAATGGATTTATTAAACCTAATACCTAGTTGACAATCAAAACAAATGGTGTACATTCTTTTTCTTCTGGCTGAAAATTTCTGAAATTAATAAGTCGGAAGTAAAATAGGTTTTGCAGAGTTTTGATTATAAAATTCTTTAGAATCATATAAAATTAAAAATATGCTACCAAATGCGATGCAGTTTGCAGCAAAATGATAAGAAACATTAACCTCGTTGAATAAGGCAATAAAAATATTTGCTTGGAGGAGAACTTTAACTCTCATTTTGACTAACTTTTGATTTAAGTGAATTCTGAAATAAGTAAATTAACTATAATTCTAGTATGTACACTGTAGTTGCTGAATTGTTATAAATTTTTCATTTTTACTATAAATACTTTTAGTGATTGTTTCATTTGAAAATTTTATTAATGTTTCTTAGATTTTAATTATGTTTTACCTCCTAATTCTACAACAGATACCCTCTATTTACTAATAACAAGCCTTCAATCAATACTGTACTTTTTACAAGATTTTAAATACTTTCAAACTATACTTCGATTTAACAACAATACGTCGTTTATTGAGACATTTGAGAGTTCATATTGGGCAGTTGTTTTATTTCTTTTAGTATTAAATATCATTATAAATATTTGTAATATCTATTGTAATACTGGAACAATTTCTAAGTACACAGAGTCACAGACCTATTAAACTCATTAGAGTGTTGGAACATTGAACAATTTCTAAATTATGAAATGGGTAGGTAAATGATGGAACAATCACTATCATCTTTGCCTCAGTCACTGTTATCTTTGCCTCAGTCACTGTTATCTTTGCCTCAGTCACTGTTATCTTTGCCTCAGTCACTGTTATCTTTGCCTCAGACCTTTTTCTCTCCTGCAGATGACACGGTATATCTGGAGAATGAAGAGGAGAGGGATGAGTACATCATGAACGACAAAGGAAAGCTCTACGTAGGCCAGTTCCGCAAGGCGAGAGGAAGGCCCTGGGCCTATGGTCAGTTCGATGACGTTGTACTTCCAGTGGCGGTGTACATCTTAGAGCTGAGTGGAGTCAATCACTCGGAGAGAGGCAACCCCATCAAAACAGTGCGCGCCATCTCTGCTACGGTCAGTCTTACTAACTGTTCTAAAATATTAACATCTAAACAAGTTGTGTTTATTTTGACACTATATTTTTTAACACTGTGCACTTCAAACAGGTTAACGATGCTAACTCTGACGGCATCATTCAAGGCAACTGGTCTGGTGATTACAGTGATGGAACTGCACCTTTCAAATGGACAGGATCTGCCAGAATACTCGAAGAATATGTCAGAAAGGGATACCAACCTGTCAAGTATGGACAGTGCTGGGTGTTCAGTGCTCTCGTCACTACTGGTGAGAAATTTAATCTATTTCTACTTTTATATTACCACTGTCCAGGATTTTACGTGCAAAGTGTAAAATGAAAGGAGGAGGTGTGGTGAGTTCATCTTCGAAATTTTAGTAGATTTCCAATATTTTCTGGCTTATAGCCATTCTTTGTATTTATTTTCATAAGGTGTCATAAGGTTCACTAGTCGAGAGCTGGTGACCAAAAGTAGGACATCAATGTGTCACAGGCCTTAAATAATAAATTAAGAAGATAAACACTGCTATCATTTTAGAAACATCAAATATCGTCCAAAACAACAACAAAAAAAACACTTTGAGAAGTTCAAATCTCGAGCAAGAAAAACTAATCGTTAGAAGGGTTAGGAATAAATGACAGAATTGACTAATTATCCCCTTTAACTCTTCATTAAATATAATTTACTAAGTGACTTTAATATCCTTTTAATCTTGTGACTCAAGTAATTTCTATGTCAATTTTCCTTCAGTTTGCAGGGCTCTGGGTATCCCCTGTCGGTCGGTGACTAACTTCGTCTCCGCTCACGACACCAATGCCTCCCTCACCATTGATAAGTTCTTCAATGATGTGAGTAATAACATTTTATCCTGTGAATGAAGTAAATGACATGTCTGTGGACACCATCAAACAGATTAGTGGGTACAAATGCTTAGATGTACACTGATGTTGTTTTGTTGTTTAGGCAGGAGATGAGATAGAAGAAGGTCCTGATGGTTACAATAATGACTCCATTTGGAATTTCCACGTATGGAATGACGTTTGGATGGCAAGACCTGATTTACCAGCCGGTTACGGGGGATGGCAAGCAATTGACGCTACACCTCAAGAAGCAAGTGACAGTGAGTACAGTGTAGCAAACTAGTGAGTACAGTGTAGCAAACTAGTGAGTATGGTGTCGCAAACTAGTGAGTACAGTGTAGCAAACTAGTGAGTACAGTGTAGCAAACTAGTGAGTACAGTGTAGCAAACCAGTGAGTACAGTGTAGCAAACTAATGAGTACAGTGTAGCAAACTAGTGAGTATGGTGTCGCAAACTAGTGAGTACAGTGTAGCAAACTAGTGAGTACAGTGTAGCAAACTAATGAGTACAGTGTAGCAAACTAGAGAGTATGGTGTCGCAAACTAGTGAGTACAGTGTAGCAAACTAGTGAGTACAGTGTAGCAAACTAATGAGTACAAAAAGCTAGTGAGTACAACAAGCTAGTGAGTACAGTGTAACAAATTAGTGAGTACAGTGTAGCAAACTAGTGAGTACAGTGTAGCAAACTAGTGAGTACAACAAGCTAGTGAGTACAACAAGCTAGTGAGTACAGTGTAACAAGCTAGTGAGTACAGTGTAGCAAACTAGTGAGTACAGTGTAACAAACTAGTGAGTGTAGTGTAGCAAATTAGTGAGTGTAGTGTAGCAAACTAGTGAGTACAGTGTAGCAAACTAGTGAGTGTAGTGTAGCAAACTAGTGAGTACAGTGTAGCAAACTAGTGAGTACAGTGTAGCAAACTAGTGAGTACAGTGTAGCAAACTAGTGAGTACAGTGAAATTTTATTTATCCCCTGTTGAATCCTATTTATCCCCCGTTAAATCCTATTTATCCCATATTAAATCCTATTTATCCCCTGTTGAATCCTATTTATCCCCCGTTAAATCCTATTTATCCCATATTAAATCCTATTTATCCCCTGTTGAATCCTATTTATCCACTGTTGAATCCTATTTATCTCCTGTTAAATCCTATTTATCCCCTGTTAAATCTTATTTATCCCCTGTTAAATCCTTTTTATCCCCTGTTAAATCCTATTTATCCCCTGTTAAATCTTATTTATCCCCTGTTAAATCTTATTTATCCCCTGTTAAATCTTATTTATCCCCTGTTAAATCTTATTTATCCCCTGTTAAATCCTTTTTATCCCCTGTTAAATCCTTTTTATCCCCTGTTAAATCCTTTTTATCCCCTGTTAAATCCTATTTATCGCCTGTTAAATCTTATTTATCCCCTGTTAAATCTTATTTATCCCCTGTTAAATCTTATTTATCCCCTGTTAAATCTTATTTATGCCCTGTTAAATCTTATTTATCTCCTGTTAATCGCAATGCTGTCACTACAGACAAGATGCAGTGCGGACCTGCTTCTCTGGAGGCAATCAGACGAGGTGATGTGGGTCTGAACTACGACTCTCCCTTCGTCTTCTCGGAGGTGAATGCAGACATCATGCATTGGGGAGAGGATGAGGAGAGTGACTGGGGATTCAGCAGAATGAAAGTCAATAACTTCCACATCGGTAGAATGGTAAGAACAGTTCTACTTTCAGTTGGTTAAACATTAAAGACTTTTGGTTGCTATAAATTTCAAAGGGAATAGAATAAGAAGGTGGTTCTTTCAGTTTCTAGCTATCGCTTCATTCTCTAAAATATCCTTCGAGTGATTTTTTCAACTAATTACACTCATAACTGAAAAACTGCATAGAAGGTATATTATCATGAGTCCTAGACCAATTAATACATTATTTATCATTCTTGTGATCATATATTTAGTCACTTAAACCGAGTATAAAAACCTGTTTTTATACTTAGTGTTGATATTCTTTGAAGGAAGTATTTTTTTTTTAATATTCCTTATCTTCAACCTATGCGGCTGTAACCATAACTAAACAGTTGAAATTAGTTTACTATCTTTCTATAATGTTTTTCGATGTGTGTAGGTTCTGACTAAGAAGGTGGGGGATGACGGTGACGATGAGAATGACCAGAGTGACAGGACGGACCTGGTGGATATTTACAAGAACAAAGAGGGTACTCATGCCGAGAGACTGGCCATCCATAACGCAGTGCGTGGAAACCAGAGAGCGCAACTCTACTACGAATTCAAAGAGAATGTCGTAGAAGACGTGTCCTTTGACCTCATAGAGCTGGAGAGTATCAATGTGGGAGATGACTTCAAAGTGAAGGTAAGGCTGCTTAGTGAGCTTTAGGATAAGTAGTTATTTGTTTTGCTCTTCTTAGATAATAGTGCGTAAGTTTTATTAACTATTCTTAATAGTGCGTAACTTATCTTAACTATTCTTCAGATCATAGTGCGTAACAACTCAGACGAGGTGCGAACCATCAAGGCAGCACTCACAGGAAGGGCTGTGTTCTACACAGGAGTTAACCACACCATCATCAAAAAAGCTGAGGGAAGAATTAGACTCGAACCTAAGAAGGAGCAGGTAAGAGAATGCTGGCACTAGACTAGGTGCTGAGAGAGTGCTGGTAGTGGGGACTGCAATAGCTTTGCTGGTAGCTAGTAGGTGCTGGCAGTGATATCCAAGTCGAAGTATTGTTTTCTATATATTGCACACATTCCCAATTATTTATTCATGATTATTATAACAAAGTAAAACTAAAAGTTTTACATTTTTTCAGGCGGTAAGTTGGACTATTCCATTGGAAGATTCTTTTCTATTAATTTATTTAATACTTGCCTAATATTTATTAGTACACTAGAACTAAAAGTACCTAACACTCAGAACTAAGTTGTTTAATGTCTTAACAAACGTTCTAAACTGATAATGAATATTCACTAGGTATGTATGTTAACCAAAAGTGTAGAGCCAACCAATAACTTGGAAATTTTTTGACTATGAAATAAGATGGGAGAAGATTAGCTCCCTGAGTTTTTGGTGCAGCGCCGATCAATGTTTCAAGTTTAAAATGGTGCTGTAGCCAAAATTGAATGCCTAGATTTTAGACTTAGTAACATATTGAGCACTACTAACTGAAAATCAATAGATTGGGAAGGTCTGCTTCTTCTGGCAGGGGGCCTTTTAAAAAAAATGGATTGGGTATCTGTGAAGAAATTATCTTGCAATAAGCATGATATAGTCTGTTAGACTTTGTAATAATCTCTTTCCTGAGTACCTCTTTGCTTCATTCTTTTTTCTTCCGTTAAATGTACCTTGTGTGCCTCTACTAAATGTACCTCTCTGTCGCTCCATTAAATGTACTTCCTGTTCCTCCACTCAATCAATGTACCTCCTGTCATTCCACTGAATGTTCCTTCTGTCCCTCCACTAAATGTACTAAAGTCTTCTGCTAACCACAGGAACTTGCCCTCACCATCACCTACAAGGAGTACTGGCGCAAACTCATCGAGCATTGCCTCATCAAGATGTACGCCATCTGTAGGGTGGAGGAGACTCACCAGACATGGACTGAAGAAGACGACTTCCAGGTGTTGAAGCCTAGTCTCAAAATTGAGGTCAGTACATTTTGATAAACTTGAGTATTTAACTTTAGCTACAATAGCATACCGTTAAACTTCACTTACGTCAACAATTATTTAGCAAATCATTGTAATAAGAGTACTTAGCGATAACTTCTGTTTCACACACTAATATTCAGACAATGGATAATATCTAAAGAGAAGGGACATTTATCGTAGCTATTCAAAGAATGTCAAGTTAACTATTAGATTTGTACTGATGTTAGCTTAATGTCTTCAGGTGCCAACCGAAGTAGTGAGGGGGAGGCCCTGTGACGTGGTGTTCAAATTCACTAATCCTTTGGATGAAGAACTCACCGACTGCACCCTCAGTGTGGATGGTCCCGGTTTGATGCGTCCCAGAGCATACAATGTTGATCAGTAAGTTCCTCTTTAAAAACATCAATATAGAAAATAGCTATTTTGTTAAAATGTTTGTGGTTCAAGGTATAGAATAGAAAAACGATAAAACAGAATGTTGTAAATTAACTCCTTGCTGAGTAACTTATTAAAAATAGCTAATCAAATTATCTCGGATGAACCGCAATAGATTGAAGAAGTTAAACAACAATAAGAATTAGGAGTAGCTAATTCTATCAGAAATAGAAAAGTGGTCTCAATCTTAAATATTTGTAATGTTAATTAACAATGGGACATGAAATACTTTATTAATCACTAAACCAAATCAAAATAAAATAATTAACTAATCAAATAGATAATTTCTCTTCTCTGCTTTTGATGAATTCTCTGTTGCTTGGAAGAAATTTGACATTATCCGTCATTACACAAATTTCAAGTAACCATTTCTAAGATTTATATAAATTGTAAGTTTAACCGGCGTCCAGAGACGTCCTGCAAATTAGATATATTAAAATCTCGTTCAGGTACCCAAGTCTATGTATATTAAATGACTGTTAACCTTTAATAATTATATTTTAGGCTTAATAAAATAGGTTTTTTAGATACCTAGGTACTGAAAACACGAAAAGATCACCTAGATAGCTTGGTAAACTAACGACCTAGGGATCTGAAGGATCAATTATGCATCATCATTCCTATGATGAAAAACTCATAATTTTAATTACAAACTGTTATAAGTTATATTTTTCAAATTCATTTCAGTCCGTCCAAAGCTGTTGAGATGGAAATGCCGTAAGATACAATCTTTCGAGTGCAAAAAATCTTACCTAACATAATATCACTAATCAGATTTTTGTGTTATTTCCAATCTATTTGAACTTTAATATCATATTATATTGATAGCTGAGGAGTGTTTGTGTTTTGTTTTATTGAGTGTATTATGCAATAGTTTTCCTTAAATAGATTGCACCAAAGAAAGCACCTATAATGACTTCCTATCCACAGAACTGTTCCTGCTGGTGGTGAGTTTGTCCACAAATTAAACTTCACGCCCAGGATTCATGGCGACAGGAAAATGATCGTCTCTTTCAGCTCCAAGGAACTCTTCGACATCACAGGCAGTAAGACTGTAAATGTGAAGAAACCTTAAGACAGCCACTGGAACCAATAGACAGTCTTTGGAACTAGTACCTCAAGGACAGTCTTTGGAACTAGTGCTTCAAGGACAGTCTTTGGAACTAATACCTCAAGGACAGTCTTTGAAACTAGTGACTCTTTGGAACTAGTGCCTGAAGGACAGTCTTTGGAACTAATACCTCAAGGACAGTCTTTGAAACTAGTGACTCTTTGGAACTAGTGCCTCAAGGACAGTCTTTGGAACTAGTGCCTCAAGGACAGTCTTTGGAACTAGTGCCTCAAGGACAGTCTTTGGAACTAGTGCCTCAAGGACAGTCTTTGGAACTAATACCTCAAGGACAGTCTTTGGAACTAGTACCTCAAGGACAGTCTTTGGAACTAGTACCTCAAGGACAGTCTTTGGAACTAGTGCCTTAAGGACAGTCTTTGGAACTAATACCTCAAGGACAGTCTTTGAAACTAGTGACTCTTTGGAACTAGTGCCTCAAGGACAGTCTTTGGAACTAATACCTCAAGGACAGTCTTTGGAACTAGTACCTCAAGGACAGTCTTTGGAACTAGTACCTCAAGGACAGTCTTTGGAACTAGTACCTCAAGGACAGTCTTTGGAACTAGTGCCTCAAGGACAGTCTTTGGAACTAGTGCCTCAAGGACAGTCTTTGGAACTAGTGCCTCAAGGACAGTCTTTGGAACTAGTACCTCAAGGACAGTCTTTGGAACTAGTGCCTTAAGGACAGTCTTTGGAACTAGTGCCTCAAGGACAGTCTTTGGAACTAGTGCCTCAAGGATAGTCTTTGGAACTAGTGCCTCAAGGACAGTCTTTGGAACTAGTGCCTCAAGGACAGTCTTTGGAACTAATGCCTCAAGAACAGTCTTTGGAACTAGTGCCTCAAGGACAGTCTTTGGAACTAGTGCCTAAAGGACAGTGTTTGGAACTAGTGCCTCAAGGACAGTCTTTGGAACTAGTGCCTCAAGGACAGTCTTTGGAACTAATGCCTCAAGGACAGTCTTTGGAACTAATGCCTCAAGAACAGTCTTTGGAACTAGTGCCTCAAGGACAGTCTTTGGAACTAATGCCTCAAGGACAGTCTTTGGAACTAGTGCCTCAAGGACAGTCTTTGGAACTAGTGCCTCAAGGACAGTCTTTGGAACTAGTGCCTCAAGGACAGTCTTTGGAACTAATACCTCAAGGACAGTCTTTGGAACTAGTACCTCAAGGACAGTCTTTGGAACTAGTGCCTCAAGGACAGTCTTTGGAACTAATACCTCAAGGACAGTCTTTGAAACTAGTGACTCTTTGGAACTAGTGCCTCAAGGACAGTCTTTGGAACTAATACCTCAAGGACAGTCTTTGGAACTAATACCTCAAGGACAGTGTTTGGAACTAGTACCTCAAGGACAGTCTTTGGAACTAGTACCTCAAGGACAGTGTTTGGAACTAGTGCCTCAAGGACAGTCTTTGGAACTAGTGCCTCAAGGACAGTCTTTGGAACTAATGCCTCAAGGACAGTCTTTGGAACTAATGCCTCAAGAACAGTCTTTGGAACTAGTGCCTCAAGGACAGTCTTTGGAACTAATGCCTCAAGGACAGTCTTTGGAACTAGTGCCTCAAGGACAGTCTTTGGAACTAATGCCTCAAGGACAGTCTTTGGAACTAGTGCCTCAAGAACAGTCTTTGGAACTAGTGCCTTAAGGACAGTCTTTGGAACTAATGCCTCAAGGACAGTCTTTGGAACTAGTGGCTCAAGGACAGTCTTTGGAACTAGTACCTCAAGGACAGTCTTTGGAACTAGTGCCTCAAGGACAGTCTTTGGAACTAGTGCCTCAAGGACAGTCTTTGGAACTAGTGCCTCAAGGACAGTGTTCGGAACTAGGAAAGTTATTTCTTTCACTGGTTAGGTTAGAAACGTCTTCAGTATTGGACTTAGTGTATACTCTGCTTATAAGAATGGAATGTTTAGCACAATTAAATATGTTAATTAATAAGAAATGTAGAAGCCCTGTTATATCCAATTATAGTTATATCAATGTTATTAGTATTAGTTAGTCTATTGTTTTATATCAATTAACGCTTCTAATATGCACTTTACAGCAACTGTTATCATATACCATTAGTAATTACTTTCATTTATTTAGTTCTAGTTATTTTGACTTGGTAGCAGTTGGTTACATATGGAGATGATATTCTGCTTATATATATTTTACTAATTTTAATTGATAGCCTATTTTTATGAATAAAATAACCATAGAGTTCATTGCATGGTTGCTACACAACTATTTTATAATGGATAGTATAGATAATTTACTTCCCGTTAGTAGTTTTAGTGAACCTATTTTAGAAAATGGAAAATCAAAGGTTTTTCATTCAATCAAAAGTATATTGGTAATAAATGTTATGAAAATTTCGTTTTTAACTCCCAAATAATACTTAGTGACTAACAAGTCCCAATATTATTGCTACTTCCCCGGAAAATATAAAAATAATCAATATTAGGTTAAAACATAATTCACATAATTTTAACATCGGATAATTGAAATAAAAACATCTACATAAGTCCTTTAACACTAAGGAAAGACGTGACTTCAAATAACTAAGATAATTAGTCATTGCAAAGGGCTGTATACTTCAGTGTAATGATATCTCATGTTCAGGACTAATAATTTATTTTAATATAAGGTGTGTTAAATAAGAATGCATCTCAGAGGAAGTAAGGAGTGGTGTGTACGGGGGGTATGACTCTCTTGTCATCAGGCACAGCATTGAACAGCTTGGCGTGCTTTACCTCAGCTGAAGTGAAGCAAAGAATAGCGGCAACATTACCTGCTCTGTAGCAGTAGTTCGGGGCAGACCAAACTGTCACCAACTGTTCATTGAACATAAACTTTATCCCTGCAAAGAAAGGAATCACTTTGAATCTATCTTTTGAAGGTCCCGTCCCCTACATGCATATTATTTTAAATTGTTTCAATCAATGTGGCTTATGTCCCTCATTATCTTTCTGTAAGCCCATGAAATTTGAAAGTACGGTACATATATTTGTTTCTATATTCTTTTAAATATTTCTATCAATTTAGTAAAGAGGACTAAAAAGAATACGTTACCTTCATTAACGAGTTGATGTGCCCGGCAAACGAGTGTGAGGTTATTAGTCTCCATGAACCTGTTCACCACTTTCTCTCCAAATAAATAGCCAGCACCTCGGGGAGAAGTGGACCAACTGCGACACATGTCCTCTGGGTCACTCCACACCAAGTCACAGAAAGCACCTGAGAAACA
This sequence comes from Caprella mutica, assembly GCA_947561585.1. Taxonomy (NCBI): domain Eukaryota; kingdom Metazoa; phylum Arthropoda; class Malacostraca; order Amphipoda; family Caprellidae; genus Caprella; species Caprella mutica. The sequence continues at coordinate 46,024 of CANNZV010000311.1, read as the reverse complement.
AACAGATTACTTAAGCAGAACATTTAGAGATATATCTGTACAGAGAAAAGTGCGAGTTAATCAAACAATTTCAATCAGTTATCAATTTGTATCCATGGTACCTGCGAGTATCAACACCTTTGACAACAAAGGTGTTGAGACTCACGTGGTTTGGTTTAAACCATTGGTTTAAAACTTTAAATTAATGGAACCATGTATAATGATGATTTCTGAACTAATCAGTATCTTTATGCACTTTTATTAAATAATTCCATATGAAAAACAAATAAACCATAGTTCATTTGTTTTGTGTTTGAAAAAAAAACAATGTTATATTTTTCAACAAAAAAAAAACATTCATTTTTGTTTTTTTCATATAAAACAATGAATTTTAAAAGCCCTGGTTGAGACTACTTAAATTCTGTACTTCTTTCCTATTTTTTATCTTACTGGCTTTAATGTCTTTGGAAAGACAACTAATCTTTTATGTGTCGTCTTACACATTTAGCTGAAATCAAAGTAGTTAGTAACACCTCGGAGTGAGAGAGACCTCAACATCAAAAAAAATAATATAGAATAGAATTAACTCGTTGGGAATAGAACCCCTGCCCTCCACACTAACCATCACACTATTGGTTTGTATAGTAGATTGCTGTGCTTCAGCAAAGGGATTCTATACATACCATGTTTTTACTTGATGTAACATCCACTCAGATGTGTAACTAAATACTTTGATTTGTTAACAGAGCGTATAAGAAATGCATAACATTTTCTTAAATAGTAAATAGCTAGAATGTGACATAATTCTAATCCAGAGGTCCCAAAAGTGGTCGATAATATTCTTCTTTTAGATGGAAAAATATATTCTCGTTTTCATTGGAAAATTTTATTCTTGTTTTTATTGGAAAATTATATTCTTGTTTTTAATGGAAAAATATAATCTTGATTATAATGGAAAAATATAATCTTGTTTTTAATGGAAAAATATGTCTTATTTAAGAAAAATATAGGTGGTTCGATTATTGCTGAGGACCATCAATTGAACATTCTCGCTGGTCGAAGATAGGGAAATATCCTATAAGGGAGTTGAAAAAATAAAAGTTTGGGGACCCCTACACTAAACACAGAAAATTTGAGATGTTAAACTCAAAATCTCTTTAGAGTTTAGAGTCTTTAGACACAGGTGTCGATAGGTAAAAGTAAACAGCTACTTATTTTATAAAGGGGAATGTGAAAAACTAACAATTATTTAGTACTATTTCACCCTGTCCCATAAGAACGTCAACAAATATGTCCTTAGATCAAACCATTAATAAATAGCTATGCCTACAAAAGACCATTAATAAATATTTTCTACCTTTGTGAGGGATTTCTTGGTTGCGATCAATGGTCCTAATTTGATCGAGAGTGTTGATGTCTGGAGACAAACCTCCATGAACACATAACACTTTATCATCAATTATCTGAAAAAGAAGTCATCTTTAGTAGCTATGTGACAGGTGAGAATGTTATTTAAGTAGTTAGTAAGTTACAGCTGCTATGGTGAGAATGTTATTCAAAGTAGAGTTAGTTACTTACAGCTGCTATGGTGAGAATGTTATTCAAAGTAGAGTTAATTACTTACAGCTGCTATGGTGAGAATGTTATTCAAAGTAGAGTTAGTTACTTACAGCTGCTATGGTGAGAATGTTATTCAAAGTAGAGTTAGTTACTTACAGCTGCTATGGTGAGAATGTTATTCAAAGTAGAGTTAGTTACTTACAGCTGCAATGGTGAGAATGTTAATCAAAGTAGAGTTAGTTACTTACAGCTGCTATGGTGAGAATGTTATTCAAAGTAGAGTTAATTACTTACAGCTGCTATGGTGAGAATGTTATTCAAAGTAGAGTTAGTTACTTACAGCTGCTATGGTGAGAATGTTAATCAAAGTAGAGTTAGTTACTTACAGCTGCTATGGTGAGAATGTTATTCAAAGTAGAGTTAGTTACTTACAGCTGCTATGGTGAGAATGTTATTCAAAGTAGAGTTAGTTACTTACAGCTGCTATGGTGAGAATGTTATTCAAAGTAGAGTTAGTTACTTACAGCTGCTATGGTGAGAATGTTATTCAAAGTAGAGTTAGTTACTTACAGCTGCTATGGTGAGAATGTTATTCAAAGTAGAGTTAGTTACTTACAGCTGCTATGGTGAGAATGTTATTCAAAGTAGAGTTAGTTACTTACAGCTGCTATGGTGAGAATGTTATTCAAAGTAGAGTTAGTTACTTACAGCTGCTATGGTGAGCAAATCAAACACTTGACAGCAATATTTCCAGGCATTCACATTTCCATATTTATTCTGACATTCATCTGGAATGAGGGGTAGTGAACTTTAGTAAATAGCATAGCTTTAATTTTCTATTAATGATGATATTAGTCAATCAACACGAAACATTTAGGTTATCAATGGAAGGAAGAAAAGTCTAAGAAATGTGTAGTAAAAGATAGCTACTATTCTGTTTTATTAATTAACTAAATCGTCAAAGTAGATCTTCTTGTGGCATAAATTTCACATCAATAATGATAATAATGCATAAAGACATTATGTAATTATAGTGAATGCTCAAAAATCATTCCAGATGATGAAAATGTTTCTAGTGTTAAAGTCACCAAACCAATATGTATGTCACCTAAAGGAACATTAGGAAGACAAAATAAACGACTATATGTACAGACAGATCAAAACTAATCTTCTTATAACTTAAAAAGATAAATGAACAAGTGGAGATTAGTAATAATTTAAATAGAAAATTACAGTGATAATTATTGTTGAGAACCAAAACATCTTGATGGATTTTGTCAAAAGAAGACTATTTGTTTAGGTAGGTAGTCATTTATTGAATAAGAGAAATATTCAAATGTTGTGCTATTGAACAGAAATCTGGTTTCCTGCATCAAGAATTCATGATTTTTAGTTGTTGTTATTATGATAACGAAATACATAGAAACAACCAACCCACAACTGATGGCAAACATCAGAAAAGAAACAAGCACTTTAGAATCCATAAACTTACTGATTTGTATACTAATTTTTTTTAATAATTTAATTATTATTTTGTTGTATGGCTAAAATGACCAGCTTTGCCATAGTTTTGTAAGGATACTTTGAGTAATAAATAAATAAAACATAATCCATAGAATCCGCCAACTTACTTACTGATATGTACACTCACCATAGAATCCATAGACTTGAGTGATTTGTCTTGATTCGTGGTTCCCTCTTAACAGAGTTATTTTGTGAGGATATTTTGCTTTCAGAGCTAACAGTCTTGTCAATGTTTCTAGAGAGTAGTAACCTCGGTCAACAAAATCCCCCATGAAAATGTAGTTTGTCTCTGGTATTTGACCACCAGTCACAAATAACTCTTCCAGATCATAAAACTAGAAAATGATGAATTCAGTCAATTAGAAGATACAGTTACACATTTTTAGAACAAAAAAGCAGTGATTTAATAACAAGGACTAAATGTGAAGAATATTACCTGGCCATGAATGTCACCACAAACAGTTACGGGGCTACACACTGGCTGAACATTTCCCTCTTCAACAAGGAGCTCGCACACCAGTCTGCAGAGTAACTAGAACAAAAAGAGATGGTTAACATCAAAGTCACTTCCGTCAAAAATATCTATACCATTTTAGCACATTTTCCAAAATGACACATGTGGTATGTGATGCAATGTCAGTAATTGACCAATTTCTTACCTATTTTTTTAACTAACTTTTATTTTCATATATTTCTTCATAATTCTCATTTTTTAAGAGCAAGACCCTAATACTAATACTTAAAAGCATGCTTAGGTTCTGATTTCTTTTTCTAATTTCACAAGTTCATATAAGAAGAAAAGTGTTCATGATGGACAATGATTAAACATTTTGTACATCAATAAGTACAAGAATGCTCTATAGCTTCATACTCACCTTTAAATCATTTTCTGGCAGGTATTTACATTCTTTTGTTAGTTCAATCCATTTATCAACATCAGTCATGGTGAAAGTTACTTTTAAGAAATATCAAATATAATAAAATTCTATAAATTCAATTAAATGGTTATTCATAATAGTGGGTTCATTAGAATGATATTATTGTGTAACAAATAGCTAGCTGTGACATTAAATTAAAGTGTCAAATTATTCACAATGTGAAAGGTGTAGAGAAAGCGCTAAATATGAATTAAGGTCATGATAGGAAAGTTAGAGGATACTTTAACATGTTTGCTACATTTTTTTTGAGTCTGATGTACTTCACTCCTCATAAAAACAATAAGACAATTATTATATATTTTAGAAAGTCATCAATTGAATTTAGAAAGGAATGGAGAAGATTTTGTCAGCAATTAGATTCAAAGAGAAGTTCCTGTTGGTAAAAATAACAGTTAAAAAAATTCTATGTAATTTTGATCCATATTATTTCTCTTTAATTGATAATTTTTTTGAAGAGAGATTATTTGTGTAAATTTTATATTCTTTTTTAATCAATTGATTTTCAGAACCAAAAAATATTCTCTTTTAATTTCTTAGATTAGTCTGTTGAGTTGTTTATAAATTAGCCTCTTTTTTTCCTCCATCACCTACGGGTACTGAGTAAAAGTTTCCTCCCACACTTTGGGGCAGGTAACTGCACCATCTGTAACTAATTCAATGCTAAGTAGTATGACTGTATCATACTCAGTCTGCTAAATCATAGGACTATTTTCATAACAAGACTCTTCAATCATTATTTACTCAAACACTAGTTTATACCAGGGGCAGTAGCTACATACCGTAGCACACTTCTCAAACAGCAATGAGCAGGCAACTTTTGTCTAATCATACATATTTATGAGAAAAAATTAAAATCACAGAAATATAAAATCTGTCATTTTCAGACACAGTTTTGTCAGATACAATTTTACCAGAAATCTTCTCTTAAAGAATAAAGATGAATTGTGAACTATCTTAACAAAATAAGCCTCATTCAATTGAAGATAAAAATTAAAATGGCAACATTCAAGAAATTTTGAACCAAATTGGTTATTAGCCAATATAAACATAGGTATCCCATATCTGCTACTGTGATAGCACTAACTACACTTCTAGTCAGCCAAAAGTTTTGAGATGACTTCTTCACTATTTAATGGAGCACAGATATTCAATATAAAAGTATCTGACAATAGGCCTATGTACAAGGAAAAGCAATGAAACAATCTTGCATTATAAGAAAAACAGTCATTTAATAACTATTTCATGATCAATAGGCTGAACTGTTCAGGTGGTGTTATTATTATAAAAGGAAGGACGTTTACTGGCTGCTGAAAAACCAGGGCAACACTTTAATAAGTCAATACATTAACACATTAGTAAGTCTAATAACACAATTGTATTGATCTTGATAAGCACAGGTATACTCAAGAAAAAAAAAGTGATGAATAAAGGAGTAATGAATAAAGGTAGGTATACTCTGTAATTCAATACATTCACAAAATATTCATCTTATCTTCCTAAAGAAAGTTCTCTGAAAGCAAGCTATACCAATGTTCTAAATATCTGAAAATTTTCTCTAACTTCTCCTTTCTTATCTCCAAATAATTTAATTGCACTATAGGAATAAATACCGAAAGCCATCAGAGGTGTCATTCTTGCAAAAATTAAATATTCTCAAAATTGAAAACCTTCATAGAATTGTCTGTGGCATGTTTTGCATGAAAAACAGTTATAAGGGGGTAATCTGGGATGTTGAGTTTGATAAGTACATAAGTTAAAACTTTATGAGTTTATGTATGAGAACATACTGATCTTAAAAAAAAAATTGTTTTCTGATGATTGATCCTTATATGAGAAAAAATATAAAAATTATTAATATTTAATTTGTATCTTTATTATTGTTAAATTTCAAATTAAATAGCATGAGAATTTTAGTCAATTACTTTGTGAGGAGTTTTAATTCTAATTTCTCACTAGGCCTATGTTACAATGTTTAATTGGCGTAAAAGCTGGACAAAATGAGTTTAAGAAAGTATCAACTCTGGAGAGGACTCTGTAAGATTATGAAAATTAACTGATTCATGAGACAAAATAAAAAACAGAACTGAAGCTGCTAGAGAATGAGTTAAAATAAAGTCTCTGAAAGTCAGGAGACCAAATTATGTGCGAAGACAATATTTAATCACTGTTATTAAGAAAATTTATAGATATCATAAGATGAGGTTGTATTAGTGTTAAATGAAAGATTGAAAGAACTGTGTATCCAGATAGAAAAGTATGACATGATTTGAGGATTAATCCTGAGTCAAAGTCCTATAAAATTTCCAGGTTTCCATGTTATTTCTAGTCTCAAAAGTCAAATAACAATCTCCAAAAAAAATCCTGGGGTCTGAGCATCTGATGAGACATTCTTTTCTCACTGGCTGAGAGCCGCAGTGGCTGTGTATTTCATATTATTTCTACCATTCTACTATTGCTATAAGAGCTATAAGCTATTAACAGTTTTGAGAATATTGAACATTAAGTCAATCCTTTATACCAAAACACTGGGCTACCAAATATGGGAAATTATAAATTTCTCAATTTACCCTTCCCATAAAAATTGCATAATTTAAAAATAATCAAAATTATTGCGTAAATAATTGCCTCATATCCATCAATTTCGCAATAGTAGACAGCATACAGATGGGTCTATAGGATGGTATTAGTTTTGGATCTTTCTCTGGTTTAAGGATAGGAATAGTCTCGCCTATCTTCCAATCGTCAGGTACCTGTCCACTGCACCAGCTGGCATTGTAGAGTCAGTCTTCAAACAATCTATAAGTTTTTTCATAAACAAATTCATGACTTCATCTGGGCCTGGAGACCTGTTCTTAAGCTTCCCCACAGCCTCTTGCAGTTCACACATTTCAAGGGGAATTAAATTATCATTATTATTGAAATTCTGTTTATATGCATCTACAGCCTCAATGATGTCCCCATCCGTTTGATGAAGTAAGTTGTTGCTCTTGGCAAAATGATCAGCAAATAAATTTGCTTCACACACCATACTGGTATCAGAATTTCCTATTGGGTATGAACGAGAGAAAGACTTCCCTGACTTGATGCTCTTGATCCTTCGCCACATCTCACCATTAGGAGTGTCTGCAGAAATGCTCCCAACAAACTCCGTCCAGGACTCCCTTCTAGCATTTTTAATTTTCCATTTGGCCTGGTGTTCCTTCTGCTGCAGCAGCTCTAAATTCTCCAGAGTAGGTGATCTAAATAATCTGCCCTTGGCTTTACGTCTTTCCTTGATGCTTCTTAGACATTCTGGAGTAATGCCGTGAACAATTTGGTTATAAGACCTTTTACCGGATGTTTTAGGTACGGATTTTTCAGCAGCTGTCAAAATTCTCTTCACCAACATGTTATTTGAGGAGGAAGCATCAGCAGACCAAGGAGAGCTGTAATTGCTATTTAGTATTTCCTGAATATACTGATTCCAAGATGCCTCATTAGTCTTCCATCTTTTTTGGACAGTTACAGGAGAGTATATTAATTTTAGACAAAAGGAGTTGTTTATTGGGAGATCATCACTGCCCCATTCCTTTTCCACAAGGGCTGTGCCATGTAGAAGAAGGTTTTCTGATGCCAAGCAAAGGTCCAGGCATGATGAAGAGCCAGTTTGGTAATCAATATAAGTTTTCATAAATTCATCATTAAACAAGCCCAAACTTTTAAGAGTCATCACTTGACAGTTTCTCTATTTCTCTGCCAGCTGAGTTTTATAGCCTACCGATTTCCCAAAGTGAACTGTGGGCATTAAAATCTCCCACCACAATGCAAGTGGGATGTAGCTGCTTAATATAGTGAATGTATTCCTCTTTTTTAATAGTTTTGTTAGGATTGTAGATGTTTAAGACATCTATTTTACCCACATCTGAATTTATTAAAATTGCTTGACATTCTAATTGGCCTCCAACATGAGGTTGCAAACTGATTATTCTGAAGTTAATGGTATCTTTGACAATAATAGAAAGGCCTCCTCTTGCACCAGTTTTTCTGTATTTGCTATAAGGCTAATGGTAGCCAACAAATTTTGGCTCTCTATTCTTATCTTTAATGAATGTCTCACAAAGACACATAACATCAGGTTTTTTGCTATACATATATAATTTAAGTTCAACAAACCATTACAATTTAATTGATGTACTTGAAATTTGGAGTTATTGTAATTAGAGGATTGCGATGACATTACTGTTTTTTATTAGATGGTTTTCTATTATTATTGGGACTTCTACCCCTAGTCTGTGATAAGGTAGGCTCATCTATATTTTCTGTCACAGGATCACCAAAATAGTCTTTGATTATTTTATTAATTGTAGGTGCATTTGGTTTCTTGCTAACAAAGACAGAAGCAAATGCGTCTTGGACAAATTTAACAATTTTTGAATTATTTTCAGTTATACGCTCATCAAGCTCCTTAAGAATCATAACATGCAATTCATTTCGTTTCTTTTCTATAGTATTGTTAAACTTATTAGCACCAATAATGGTTTCTTGCATGGTTGAAAGAGCAGTGAATATATCTTTGTTATTGTAATTGTCTATTTGGTTATTAATATTTCTATTTCCTTTGGTAACTGTGGCATAGGATCTTATTGTATTTGTTATTGGTTCATTGAAGTATGAGCCCTGAGTGTTATGTACATCAGCATTTACCTGGAGATTCAGTGGCCATTGTTCTGATGGTTCATCAGGGTGAGTGACTTGAGTCGAGATGTAAATGCAGCACTTCAGTTTGTATCCTTCATCATGGTTGATTTTCTACTGTTAGTGAGTGTTGCATATTGTTTAAATTTTGGACAGTCACTTGAACTTGCTTTATGTTCTCTTTTGCAGTTAGCACATTTAGCACTACCACCAGGGCACACTTCAGCATCATGGTTACCAGAACAGTGTACACAGGACCTGGGTCTGCTGCAGCCTCCAGCAGCATGACCAAACATCTGGTAGTTATAGCACCTCAGAGGCCCAGCTTTATATTCACGAACCCTGATTTCATGAAATCCACATATACAGAAGAAGGTAGAGTGGTACCAGAAAATGTAACACGAACTGATGCAGATAGTTTTATTTCCACTAACAAACTTATTCAAACGCCTTACACTCTCTATTGACTATTATTGTATCTACCTCACAGATTAGGAGCTCTTCCATGCCCACTGATGGATCAATGGGGACAATAACTCCCATAATGTGGGTTTCAGATCTAGGAACGTAAGCGGAGACTTCTACCTCGGCAAAGGTTTTGGTTTCAAGAAGAGATGACCTTAAATTATCGGTTATACTGAATACTTCAATAGCAATCAAATTTCTTCTTTGAATAGTTCTAACATTTCTAATATCTAAAGAAGAAAAAGGGTGATCCTTCATTGCTCGTGCTAGTTTGACTGGATTTTTGGAAAATTTGGATTTGATTCACAATCTACAGGTTTAATTATGAAGGTTTTACCGTTTTGCCAGGTAGAGATCTTAGAGTGTGATTTCCATGATTAGAGTTTCTAATCTGCTCAGGAGGAATCACAGTACTGTTAGTTTCTGGAATGGGAGAATTTATATTTGAGACTCTTTCTGATGAGGACTTTGGAGAGCCTCTCATATTTGGGTTTTTACGAGGTCTAGTAGAGTATTTCGACTTCTCAGAACTTGTTTCTTGTTCACTATCAGAATTATGTTTTTTCCTTTTGAAGGCTCCAAGAGTTATCAAATTGCTATTCAGATCCAGCTCCCAGCCTGCAAAAGATGCATGAAGTTGTGAAGTTTATCCGGCAACTGTTGAGGCCTTGAAATTAGTCTCCTGAATTATCCGGTGACAATTTCCTAATTAATTCCTATGTTTACATGTAATTAGTGGAGAGAATTTTGAGATTTTTGGTCATTGTGGAAAGAAATTTGAAAATCTTTGGAGACAAATCACTCCAAAAATTAAATATCTGGAGACTGATTGTGTATGCTTTGCAGACTGGTCCAGCTCCATGTCTGGAGTTTCTGGTACAATGCAACTATCGGAAAGAACACCTTCAAGTTTCAACAGTATCCAGGTCACTAAAAAAAAACCATGGAAAATATTGTGACTATCGTCCAGGTCAGACATACCTAATAGTAATAGATAACTAAATTACTAATAAGGTAATAAATAAAAAAATAAAAAAAAAAAAGGGAGGGAGAGGACAAGATACAGATAGTGTATATCTACTTCAAGATATGGATACGTAGTAACATAATGTTGTTTGATAAACAAACAAAAAAATACAAATAGTCTGTGAAATACCAATATGCGCGCCGCACCTCCAACTCAGAGTCTGTAGGGCTATGGTAGGTAATCTAGACCAGTGGTCGGCAACCCCCGGTCCGCGGGGCAATTGGTACCGGGCCGCAGAAGGATACTCAATAATTCAATTCAAGAAAAGAAATTATTTTTATATAAGTGTGCATGAGCTCACATAAATAGATAATATAAGTTGCTAGACAATTTCATATTTTCTGAGACAAATACCTTCAAAATGAATATAAAACAATCAAAGTGGTTTTGATAAAGAGATTTGGAGTCCTTTCTGCCGACCCGTCCAAAAAAGTGCAATCCTACCCTAACCTTAGTGACACGTTCAAATCCTATTTAGACGCGTAAATACCTGACTACTATTATCTCATTATTATTTTTTTGAACAAAAATAATACTATATCTCTTTTGGGATCATCTGTAAGATCTGAAAACCAAGATATTACTCCTGTAGAAACTGAACTCCAATGATTTATCTCCTGAACAATCCGCACCCCAATACATACAAATTCTTCTGTACAATTCGCACCCTAATATAGTGGATTATTCATTCTTGTATAATCCACACCCCAATGATTTTTCTCGTGTACAATCCGAATCCGGACCCCAATGATTTCCCTCCTGTATAATCCACACCCCAATGATTTCAATCCTGTACAATCCACACCTCAACTATTTCCCTCTTGCATAATCCGGACCCCAATGATTTCCCTCCTGTATAATCCGCAGCCTAATGATTTATCTCCTGCAAAATGCCAAAATCCACACCTCAATGATTTCCCTCCTGTACAATCCACACCTCAATAATTTCACTCCTGTACATTCAGCACCCCAATGATTTTACTCCTGTACAATCCACATTCCACACCCGAACTATTTCCCTCTTGTATACCAGATTGTATTTGGTGGTATACAAGAGGGAAATAGTTCGGGTGTGGAATGTCGACACATTTGCCGAGACACACCTCAATGATTCCGCAGTTGAGGCCGGATCAGCTGCCGGGGCTGCGGAGAACCGTAAACGTCAGAAATACTCCGCCCTTGGAGATGCATACATATTTGAGCCAATTGCTATAGAGACCACAGGAGCGTACGGTAGAACAACCTCCTTAATCATGAAGTCCATAGGTAGACGCCTTGTTGAGACAACGAATGATCCAAGGGAGTCTGCCTGGTTCCAACAGCGAATGGCTCTTGCGATCCAGAGAGGGAATGCCTTCAGCATCCTCTCAGCCGCGAAGGAGAGGTTTTAGAGGGTCGGGTCCACCCCTTCAGGGAACTCAACCCCTCACTCGTAGTTCCTGAAGGAATTTCCTCTTCTGTAAAGATTTTATCCTTCTTGTTTTTAATGGAAAAATATTGTCTTTTTAAAAAAAAAAAAAAAAAAAAAAAAAAATTTGGTGGTAAATTCCAATGATATGTTGGGAGATATTCAATTTCTCTAATAAAAAAAATTCCTGCAATGTCGGAGGATATTTAGCTAGTAATTCCTATATTACCATTAATTTTAGGAGAAACTGGAAAAATGTTGGAGGACTAGACAAATTGATGAAAAATGTTGGCAGCTATTTTTCCAGTTTGCAGAATGTGTCTCTTCTCCCGCAGAGACTTTAATTAGAGAGAGAGCTACTCTCTGACTCTCAGCAGCAGATTCAGAATCTCCCGCAGCTAAATTAAAGGTAACATAGGAATTAATTCAAAATCTCCCGCAGCTAAATTAATGGTAACATAGGAATTAATTCAAGATCTCCCGCAGAGAGCCTTGGAAAAATGTTCCATACCATGTTTCAAAGAGTGGCCAGACTGCAGAACAGCGGACATTTTCTGTGCGAACAATCCTTAATTTTTTCCTATATTTACATGTATTTTACTGAGAACAGAAGCCAATATAGAGGATTTCTTGGAGAACACTTTACCAGTTCCTGCAGTCTGGAAGTGTGGCAGGAAAGTCGCCAGTTTAGCGAGAAAATGGATCCAGGTCGCCACATTTAAGATGCTTTAATGAAGAAATTTAACTTCCTAGTGAAGATTTTACACTTGAAAATATCCTCATGCTTATTGTCTGATGCATGTCCATCTCTTGAGACTATTTATTAGTAATTTACTTGTTATTTACATGCTTTTCAACTTATTTCACCCCTCAAAAGTCGCCAATATACTGGCGACTTTGTCCATACTTTGAAACATGGGTCACTCACTTCCATATTCTGCAGACTGGCTATTTTTCAAATTTTTGAAAAAATCAGAGGAGTTCAGTGCACCAAATACAAACTGGTTTCTATAATCCGCACCCAAAAAGATTTACCTTCTGCATAATCCACAGCCCAATGATTTCCCTCCTTTATAATCCACACCCCAACCGGTATGACTAAATCGCGAAATGAAGGTATTTCGCGAAATGAATATGAAATGAAGATTAATCGCGAAATGAAGCTCAGAGAATTAATTTGAATGTATTTAACGATTGTATATGATAGAATGATTAGTAAATGGAGAAACTAAATAATTAAATGAATATTATAAATGCCGAAATGAACTAAATGTAGATTATAAATACCGAAATGAACGAAGTGAAGTGACTAAATACCGAAATGAAGATTACAAACCCCGAAATGTAGATTATAAATACCGAAATGAACGAAGTGAAGTGACTAAATACCGAAATGAACGAAGTGAAGTGACTAAATACCGAAATGAAGATTACAAACCCCGAAATGAACAAAATGAAGTGACTAAATACCGAAATGAAGATTATAAACTCCGAAATGAAGTGACTAAATAACGAAATGAAGATTATAAACCCTTAAATGAAGAGACTAAATACCGAAATGAAGATTATAAACCCGGAAATGAAGTGACTAAATACCAAAATGAAGATTACAAACCCCGAAATGAACAAAATGAAGTGACTAAATAACGAAATGAAGATTATAAACCCTTAAATGAAGAGACTAAATACCGAAATGAAGATTATAAACCCCGAAATGAAGTGACTAAATACCGAAATGAAGATTATAAACCCCGAAATGAAGTGACTAAATACCGAAATGAAGATTACAAACCCCGAAATGAAGATTACAAACCCCGAAATGGAGTGACTAAATACTGAAATGATATGACTAAATACCGAAATGAAGATTATAAACCCCGAAATGAAGTGACTAAATACCGAAATGAAGATTATAAACCCCGAAATGAAGTGACTAAATACCGAAATGAAGATTATAAATCCCGAAATGAACGAAATTAAATGACTAACTACCGAAATGGAGATTATAAACCCCGAAATGAACGAAAGGAAGTGACTAAATACCGAAATGAAGATTATAAACCACAAAATGAACAAATAAATACAATATTCACATTAAATAAAAAAATTTATTCAGTGTATAATTTATATAAATCATCTTTATATATGATGCAACTATGAGATATTAAATTCATCTTTCTATAGAATAATGTAAATTATTTAGAAATTTGATCTATTTCAGTATATTGTAACAGGAAATAATGCTTATAGTGTGTAAATACACGTCTTACCATGTACCTTAGAAACAAAAAATGAAGTCAGAGATTATATACTTAAGTGCGGAAATTGTTTAGAGAAGGTACCATACACCTCATTTTTCTGTAACCTCAATGGGTGAATTTAAATGAATTTTCTAATGTTACGATAATTTGAGTAGAAGTTCTAGTTTAAGATAAAATGTCAGCCTATGTTAGTTATGTGATGTGTACATCTGTATGAACAGTGAAGTGTAGAACTAGATTACTAGTATCAAACTATGTTAATTATTCTGATCGGTTTTTCAGATAAAGACTGAATTCATACTTGTAATAATCTTGAATATCAGTATTGAAAGGTTATAGTTACCTAATCAGTAAAAGTGAATTAGCATGAGCTATAGAAAGCAATTATAAGCAAGGAAGTTTCCTATAAGAAGTTTAGACCAGGGTAAGCATTATTTAAGCATTGTTATTATTACTATGTATTTTATTCATATTATAGATATTATTAATTAATTCAAAAATTCTAATATCAAGTTATATCTTTTTCTAGCCTGTGAGCCTGGTCTTATTTGTGTACTGCACATTTATATTTTCATGTCACCTACATAAACTCGTTCCCCAATAAACTGCCATTCTGATATTCTTTAATCTTTTCTATCTATATAGTTATCCCCATTAATATCACTCTTTAAGTTAAGTATTTCTTGCAAATAATATTTAATAGATCCATATTATATTCAAATAGTATAAATTCGTTAGTCAATTTCAATATATCGTTAACTAAAATATAGGATCAATAAAAGTCAAAACACAGTACCATAATTTATTATTAGAAGTCAGATGTGGAAGTAACGCCCTTACAATATAATTGATTAGAATATTATTACTGCAAAAAGAAGTTACAAAGGATGAAAGTAATCAATTTCTCTGTAAATGGGTTTCCCCATTTCATTTAGCTGTAACAGTAACTTTAATATGGTTATGCTTATAAATAGTAATTCGTCATCCTGTAATTTAAAATTGATACGAGACGTATGTGAAATTTTACAAAATAATATATTATATGAATTCTTCATTAGCATCCAGAATGTTGAGATAAAAATAGAACAATCTATAGGTTTTCAGTGGAAGACCTCGTTACTTAATATAATTAGTGTTAAAAGTAGCTACATAGACAAAATAAAAATATATTTCGCCCCATGGAAAGAATTCTCACATTTATCCATAGACACAGCAGAAAAGATGTACAATCAAAATGAGCGATTTGATGTGCGAGGTTCTATCTTTATCGCTCCATATAAAAAGGCAGATATTTAGGAGATTTGGTCAGTTAAGATCAAATCTTCTAAAACCGAATGATAGAATCTGCGGATGTATGGCTAGCTTTCAAAATTTACATGGAAAGTTCTAAAATTTATTTAATTTTTTAAATCGTGTTATTTGAATTATTCGGTAAATATAATCTTCATTTGAGTATATATAATCTTCATTTCGGTATTTAGTCACTTAATTTTGTTCATTTCGGGGTTTATAATCTTCATTTTGACATTCATTCACTCCATTTGGGTGTTAATAATCTTCATTTCGGTATTTAGTCACTTAATTTTGTTCATTTCGGGGTTTATAATCTTCATTTTGACATTCATTCACTCCATTTGGGTGTTAATAATCTTCATTTCGGTATTTAGTCACTTCATTTCAGTAATTATAATCTTCATTTTGCTATTTAGTCACTTCATTTCGGTATTTAGACACTTCATTACATTCATTTCGGGGTTTATAATCTTCATTTCAGTATTTAGTCACTTCATTTTGTTCATTTCGGTATTTAGTCACTTCATTTCGTGGTTTATAATCTTCATTTCGGTATTTAGTCACTTCATTTCGGGGTTTGTAATTTTCATTTCGGTATTTAGTCACTTCATTTTGTTCATTTCGGGGTTTATAATCTTCATTTCGGTATTTACCTAGTTTCAGAGAATTTTCATTGAGTCGCCAATATATCTTTTTTTTTAAATAAGTCAACATAAATTAGTAATGTAGTCGCCAGTCATCATAATTCAATTCCAATTTTGAAAGTCGACAGTTGACAATATATCTATATTATTATAACTACCTAAATTAATTGAGAGCGTATCAGCCAATCAGAGAGAGGCATACAACTGATACCAGCCAATCACAGAGAGCCTGAGAGAGGCATACTTTATTTCATAGTTATTCATTTGGTTGTTTTTCCGATACCTAATTAGTCAGAGAGCATCAAATTGAAATGACAAGTAGTGACCACATCATTCATAACAAAAGAACACAGAAAACTGATATACAATTTGAATTAGAGCTACATCGTGGAGCATGCCATATCAAAACAAAATTGCTGCTTTGTTTACATTTAAACAGAGATGCACGGTTCCACCGTTTATGATTATGAGTCACCAATTTTAATTTTAAATCTAATTTAAGTGCTCATTAGTCGTCTATATATGTGAAAGATACCATGTTTCAAAGTGTGGCAGGAAAGTTGCCAGTCTGGTGAGAAAATGGATCAAAGTCGCCACATTTAAGATACTTCAAAGAAGAAATAGGACAGACTAGTGAAGATTTTACTCTTGAAAACATCCTTATGCATAATGTCTGATGCATGTGTATAATTTGAGACTATCTATGAGTGATTTACTTGTTATTGACCAGTCTGCAGAATATGGAACATTTTTCCAAGACTCTCTGCGGGAATTTTAGAAATTGGAGATCTCTGCAGGAGTTCTTGAATTAATTCCTATGTTACCATTAATTTAGCTGCGGGAGATTTTGAATTAATTCCTGTGTTACCATTAATTTAGCGGCGGGAGATTCTGAATCTGCTACTGAGAGTCAGAGTAACTCCCTTTCAAATAAAAATCTCTGCGGGAGAAGAGACACATTCTGCAGACTGGGTTATTTACAGGTTTCTAAACTTATTTCACCCCTCAAAAGTCGCCTGTATACTGGCGACTTTGTCCATACTTTGAAACATGGGAAAGATACTTAGTATTTTCACAAATTTTAAGTCGACAATTAATTGGCGACTTGGTACATACTCTTGAACTAGGGGTATTTAGTCATATCATTTCATTCATTTCAGTATTTAGTCACTTCATTTCGGTAATTAGGTATAATCTTCATTTCGGTATTTTAGTCACATCATTTCGTTCATTTCGGGTTTTTATCTTCATTTCGGTATTTAGTCACTTCATTTCTGGGTTTCTTATCTTCATTTCGGTATTTAGTCACTCCATTTTGTTCATTTCGGTATTTATAATCTTCATTTAGGTATTTAGTTACTCCATTTATTTATCATTCTATCATTTACACTCTTCAAATACATTAAAATTAATTCTGTAAGCTTCATTTCGCGATTCACCATCATTTCATGTTCATTTCGCGAAATACCTTCATTTCGCGATTTAGTCATACCCCACCCCAACTATTTCACTCTTGCATAATTCGCACTCCAATGATTTCCCTCCTGCATAATCCACACCTCAAGGATAAGAGATCACTCCTGTATAATTCGCACCGAAATAATTTCATTCCTGTACAATCTGCACCCCAATATGAACTGGAGTGTGGATTCTAGGTGTGATCCTTTTTTTACCTGATTATGTTTGTTTTTTTCGTATCTGAGTAATTAAATATTTTGACCTGAGTATTATTACTATTTTTGTACCAGATTCAGATTGTTATTGTAAAAGGAATGTTTATATAAAGGATTATTTCGTATTAGCTCCAGAAAGCAGTGGCCTCTTAGAAGAGAACGAATTTTTGATCTACCCAATAATATTAGATACATTCATCCCGCCGAGCTGCGAAAATATTGTTGAACATTTACCGGTCCGTGACAATGAAAAGGTTGCTGACCACTGATCTATAGACAGATGCACAATAGGGGGTCCATACAATTACCGGAACGGACCATGAATTACCGGAACGGAGTTGTTTTATTCAGAAATAGTCCTTGTTAAATCATATAGGTATACATTAGTTCTATTTATGTTCCAATTGATATCATATTTTACCATTTTATACTCATTTCTGCTCGTATATTCGCTACCAAACATCTGCAACCTAGTCATAAACTTTACAAGAGTATATGCTGAAATTCCTTTTCTTTGCATAATCTTTCTAAGAAAATAATTTGAGGGGAAACTAAAGTAATTTTAATACTGGATTCCATATTATAGTTTTAATGATCAAGTATTTTGGTTTTATCTTCTGTATCCATTACTAGTATGTGTTGATATTCAATTAATCAGGATTTGTAATTTTATGCAACATATACAAATTTATTTCATTTTTAATCGGGTAGTAGGTAAATTCATAACTGTTATCTGTCGCATTGAAGTTATGATGACCCATGACTTACTTAATATACATATGTATATATATATGTATATTAATGTATATTAATATATATTTACTTAATATACATAACATACAATGAATCAAAATATTTTAAACCTTTAACACGGAATCACTGACTATCTAAGTCATCATGTCATGTCAATTTTCTGTCTATGTTTCAGATGTTCGGTAGCGAATATACGAGCAGAAATGAGTATAAAATGGTAAAATATGATATCAATTGGAACATAAATAGACCTAATGTATACCTAAATGACTTAACAAGGATTATTTCTCAATAAAAACAACTCCGTTCCGGTAATTCATGGTCCGTTCCGGTAATTCATGGTCCGTTCCGGTAATTCATGGTCCGTTCCGGTAATTCATGGTCCGTTCCGGTAATTCATGTTCCGTCTGGTAATTCATGGTCCGTTCCGGCCAAGTAAAATAGTATGTCTCATTAACTCACCATTTGCCTCTCCAGCTCTCTCCAAAATTCAACAAATTCTCTCCAAATTGATCAAATTATTATTAATTCTCTCCTAAATAACATTGTAGCATAGGAGAAAAATAGATGAAACTCACCATTTGCAATTGAAGGGCTCAAAATAACTGTCACAAACTCGCCATTAAAATGGAGAGTTTGGACATGCTTTTTTACTTGGCGTTCCGGTAATTGTATGACCCGCACAACCAAGTAATAAAGCATGTCCAAACTCGCCATTTTAATGGCGAGTTTTTGACAGTTATTTTGAGCCCTTCTAATGCAAATGGCGAGTTTTATCTATTTTTCTCCTATGCTATAATGTTATTTTGGAGAGAATTTATGAAAATTTGATTATTTTGGAGAGAATTTGTTGAATTTTGGAGAGAGCTGGAGAGACAAATGGTGAGTTTATGAGACATACTATTTTACTTGGCCGCACAATAGGTACCTATAAAGGTAAACCTTCATAAATTAATTAAACAAAGATAGAATCATAGAAGATTTAATCAAAGCAACGGTTTTTGCGTTCACTTTTCAAAAATCTGTTTATCATTAAAGGTCCTCTCCAGGTTCCGGGAAAAAAATGAGTTTATAAAATATTATAGAACTAAGGTCTACGATCATTATTCTGCAAACCGCATACAATTCGGTTCAGTATATATTATAAAATTTGTTTTTAAGTTTTTTAATACTTTGTGAGCAACAATTGAGCGAATCACTAATCTGATGATCAAGAAGACTGAAGTAGATTGTACACTCTTTGTTATGATTAGGGTTGAGACAATATGCACTGCATATTTTGCAGTGTATGCACATAAAAATTTAGTGCATATTCGCTTGAAATATGCGTTTTATAAAATGCATATGCATTTATAAAACGCATATGCAAAATATATGCAGAAAATAATTTTAATTGAAAAAAATTAAACGTATTCCAGTTAAGTAGACATTTTAGATTTCCATCTATTTTTCGAAATAGGCTGTTACTAAGATGCCCATGTATTTTTCACCAAATATTTTTTTTATTAATTGTAAAAATAATAAAACACTTGAGATGTAGAATGAAAGTTAATATCTTTAAATTGTCAATTTTTATATATTGAAACACTTCTTATAAAGTCTGCTTCCAAGTACATTAACAAGTCATAAATATGAAGTATCATTTATCAGGTAAAGCTCGTACAGCGCATGATCTTTAAACGGTCACCCACTAAAAAAGATCAAAATTATCCGTTCTTCTGACCATGCAAATCCTACAATGGCCCCTCAAATAATATTATTTATAATTTAACAAATATTTTATTAGTTTACCTAGTATCTAGTCAAACATTGATTATATTCAGAGGTAATACAATTTAAAACCAACACTTAACTTATTGTTTTTTTCAGTAATTTTATCTCTGTCAACCTATTCCTCCACGTTTTCTTTGATTAGAAAAGTTCTATACAAATTAAAAAGAGGTGTAACTATTCTATATTATATAGTAATATATATTTCATTTATTTACACCAAAAAAAAATTAAGATAGTAAATTAGTTATTTTTATTTTGTTTTTGGTTTAATTAACGAAATATACCATCAATGAAAACTCCCAATTACAATTAGCCTTATTTCAAAGAAATTAGAACATATGAAGCTAACCTGAACGCATAAAAAGTATATTTTAAGCATAAAAAAATATATTTTTAATGCATAAAATGCATATATATAAAGCATAAAAGCCTATTTATCAAGCTTAAAGCATAAAAGCCTAATTTTCATAAAGAATATTGTCACAACCCTAGTGATCACTTTTGAGATTGACCTGCCTCGCGCCTCAATTTGCTCTATTGTTGCTGGAATTACTGAGAATGTTAAATTTATGAACGCAAGATATATTTTCATTATTTCTATGCTCTGTAGAAGTTTTTGAAGTTCTCTCTAATAATTATCTGGAATATTTAGAAGCAGAGTTCAACCAAGTTCCCACCTCGTTATAACCTAATTTCTATAATATTAAAATTTTTGAAGTAGAATAAATATCTAGCTCTTATTCATTCGTCTGATGTTTATCATTTATTTATGTAGAAGTTTATCATTTGAACATCGTTAATCAATTTATTTTAATAAGCACTTTTTATATGTATATAAAATAGAAATTCCATGTGCAAATAGAAAATGCATATGCAAAATAAAAAATGCATATGCATTTTCTATTTGCATATGCATTTCAAGATTTGCATATGCATTTTAAGATTTGCATATGCTTTATTTATATGCATATGCATTTTTTCACCAATATGCAAGATATGCAAAGTCACAACCCTAGTTATGATTACAAATTTGAATTTTATAAACAAACCATGCGTTTTCGGCTTTTATTTAAATTATTTTAGATATTAATAGTTTCCTAAAGTATATAAACGTTTCTATTATAAGTTCATTCAATTTTATACCTTTATACGAATATTAAATGGATTTATTAAACCTAATAGGCTAATACATAGTTGACAATCAAAACAAATGGTGTATAGTCTTTTTCTTCAGGCTGAAAATTTCTTAAATTAGTAAGTTGGAAGTTAAATAGGTTTTGTAGAGTTTTGATAATAAAAATCTTTAAAAGCATATAAAATTAAAAATATGCTACCAAATTCGATGCGGTTTGCAGCAAAATGATAAGAAACATTAGCCTCGTCGAATAAAGCAATAAAAATATTAGCTTGGAGAGGACCTTTAATCAAGAGCTTCTCGCATACAACCAGTCAATGCCACAGCCCCACTTAATTGTCCTCAAATTAATTGAGACAAATTGTCCTCAAAATAATATCTTGGGTCTTGGGAGGCAGATTTGCCATACATTACAAACTGGATAAATACCAATACATTTTCAGTTTACAAGGATGTCAGTCCTAGCAGAGAACATGTACGTGAAAGTTCAAATACCTATGAATATAATAACATTTCTATTAATAGCAGGACTCAAGAGTTTCAGAAAGATCTCAAAATTAGAGGAAGAGTAAATTGCAATTAAGAGTTACGGTGAAGTCCAACCCAACTACAGACTGTTGAGAAGTCAATTGAAGAAACGCCGCGTCAAAAGTTAAGTCTTAAAAACTGCATAAATTAATGATAAGGATTCGATAACTCAAGATTTTTTTATTCCACTTAAAATTTATACTTAAAGTACATCTACATTCACTAAAACATCTTGGTAAAAACAATTTCTGTTGAAAATAATTTTTGGTCGAAACCATTGTTCCTATCGCAGTCAAATATATAGAGGAAAAATAGAGTGATTCTAAGTACAATATCATTCAACCACCATTTGATGGTTTTATTCAGTCACAATGAATAAAAAAAAACACTTATCTAACAAGAAATAATGAGGCGATAGTACATGAAGCCTACCTTTTCAAAAAGAGTAAGACCAAGTGATTAAAATGTAGGTACCTTCTTCTAAAATAAAACAGCAAGTAGGTAACGTTATAAAATAATAAACATGGTTGAGAGAAAACGAAAAAAATCCATAATCCAAATTGCAGCAGGTAATTTGGTAGCTATGGAGTTTCCTTTTCTAAAATCCATGCAAATATTTACATGAGGTAGCTAGAACTAACTCTAAATTGTACAAAGAGAATCTCTATTATATTAAAAAGAAAGTAGACGTCGCTTAAAAAGCCTTCATCAAGATTAGGCTGTTAAATTCCTTCATTTTAATTTGTTACCAGTAATAACTTAAATCTTGGCTATGAACTAAAAGATTGTGGTTGTGATGATCATAAATGGAACAGCTGTTGTCACATGAAATCGAAGTGAAATCTCTTTGAAATAGTAAAATTATATTTATTCTTCATTGATCCACTGCATAACTGCTAATATTTGAATGGAAACATAGAGTAGATAATAAAATTGTACGAAACATTGAAATTAATATCAAATGGAGAGTTGGCATTTTTCTACATATAATGTAGATAACATTCTACACATGTGCATACTATTATAGAAGTTTCAAATAGGAAAATGGTTAAGTGAACCAATTCCAAAATGTATTTTATTATTTTCTTCAACAGACGTGGAAGACTTGACGTCTCCGATGTTCAATTGAAATTCTCCATCTTTATTGAGTTCCTGATAAAGAGATTGAAGTTGTTCATTCACCATGTCCGACTGAAAAAAAATACAATAAAACTTATAGTACATATACAATAAAACTTATAGTGATAACTTATAGGAGGTTTTGTCTCAATTACTGAAATGACTAAAATACTATAAAGTTTGAACCTGTTTGAGATGTAAGAGAGTTTTGAGATCATTGGAGAGGACGTCCGTTACGCAGGACTGATCGAGTTGGTATCTGTAGAGGAGGTGAGGAGTGATATCTACTTCACTCAACCAATGGGGGTCATTGAGAACTGGTCTGTTTTCTTCGGCAGCCTGTAACAAAAAACGAAAATGGTTAATGAAAACACTAATTAATGTCATAACAAACTGAATAGTATTTCATGCCATCTAAAGTGCACATGCCCCACCCATACCTCGTTAGTTCCACAAGAAGTGTAGGTTAGTAACTTAGAGGTATCACTGCCACTGAGCTCTATCGAGACATCCATGTCACTAAGCAGAAGAGAAACAAAATCATTGTCTATAACGTTGCGACAAACTATGCTTTAACTACCTATTGTTTTCTCTAGTTAATAACAATAGCTATTGTTCTAATGACAATACCTGTTGTTCTCATCTTGGTGCTCATCCATGAGTCTGTGTTTGTGAGGAGAAGACACACTCTCTGCCTCTCCAAGTACACTCGTAGTTTTGGAGAAGTGAGAGAGGTGAGATATAACTCTGGGGATGAAGTCACACTGAAAATAACGCAATAGTTAAGAATTATACGAATATATAAGTAATTAAAAATGACTTTCAGTAAAAACTTAATTAAAGCATTTATTCATCAAAATGGTGTAGCATATAATATGTAATAATACAGAATAATATGACATTAGCTAGTTTTAAGACAAGTAACTCATGATTTAGGGTCGAAGAAATTTTTGTTGAAAATATTCCATAATAAAACCTTTTTCTCAGGGTACAGGAGCATGAAGGCTATGGTCAGGGTACTGTTACTGTACCCTAGGTAGTAACTAGTAGACGACGCAAAAAAATGACGTCACCAAAACGATACATATTTTGTATGACCGAGCGGCAAATTATACCTCGTATTTGCATGTTAATATCGAGAAGTTTCAAGTCAATTTATAAGCGTTTTGTGTGATGAATAGTAAAAATAGTGATTGATCCTAGAATTTAAATGTATGGATATAAATCAAAATTCAGGTTTGTTCAAATTGTTCTTTTCTTTTACTTATCTATAAGAAATCGGGTCTTACACATATACAACCTAGAAGTCTAAACCAGTGCTACTTAACTGCTAAACTGTAGTTCTTATGAATAACAATTAAGTTTTAAAATAATGGAAATACAATTTAACCAATGCTTACTTAGTAATTGATAAGAAAAAATTAAAATTTAGTTGTGACTAAGTTTAAGTTGGTAGTCCCACGTTTCAAAGTGTGGTATGCAGAATCGACAGTTCACAGGAGACTTTCGAAAAATAAATGTAAGTAAAATATCTAAATAATAAAAGCTTTATATGAGGATATACTTCTATTATTGCTACAACTATAGGCAAATAATTGAATCATAACAATTAAAAATGAACTAGTTATTAACCATAAAGCATATTATTCACGTAGCAATAAATGCAATTTTCAAGATTTTCTGGTCACACGTGGTCACGTGAAACTAGATTCGATAAGCTGATTACCATACCCTTTATGTTACTGTACCCTGCTTTTTCTCAACAAATAGGTACTAATTTCTGGACGTAACCAATTTTTTAAGTAGTTAATATCAAAATTTTGATCATTCATTATCTACTAAAAATTTAATTGATTCACACTTTATTTTTTAATAAAAACCTCTTACAATTTTGAGTCAGTTAATTGATTAGTTGTATCCATTTTTAGTTTATAAGTGATTTTTTTTTATAAAAGGAATGAGCTAAATGATGCCAACCTCTCTTGCTTCATTGATAGTTGCTAAATCATCAGCTTCAGAGCGAATACTTTCAGGAGGAAGAGAAGTAGAGCAGCGAAGGTGACCAGGAGCTGAGGCAACACTTCCTAAAACTGATCCTCCTGGCTCAACCTGAATAACCATATAAATTAACTAGCAATAAATACGTCAGTTTAGTGAGTTATATCGATAACATATAGCACGTATAATTAATTACGTCAGGTAAACATATTATGCCAGTTTATCTTTAAGTGAACTACTAACAGAAAATGTCAACAACCAAAACAAATTTTATGTAATACTTCTGAATATTACTATCAGGAATATTTGAGATTGAAACATATGAACTATATAGTGAGCACTCTCAAGTCGTTCTCAAAGATGTGGATAAAATGTAAACCCTAACGAACAAATATCAGAATGTTTTAATTAAGTCTGTTGTAGGTACTATAGAATATATTACCTTGACAGATGTAGTCCTTGAGTCTGTTCTTTTTCTTATTGGAATATTGTTATTAGAGATATCCATTTTGGAAGAGTTGCAATCTATACCAACAATACTATTGATTGAGCATCCATCCATGTAGTTATTATTATTGACGTAAGAGGGTTCCCCAATGGTAGAGTGCATAGATCTCCTCACTGTTGGATCTTTCGTCATGAGAAGAGGCACAATCTACAAAAGTTAGAACAGTCAAATTAGTTTTGAAGTCTCTTTGTAAATATTCAAGAATTATTGTAGGTAAGATTTGGTAGGCTTTTCATCAGCCAGGAAGTATCATTTGTTCAGTTCAATAGGGGTAGTGTTAGACTCACAGTTGAATGGCTAACACAATGCATTAGGAGACATCAATCTTGGAAGCCAGTGACATTTGTTTTAATGCTTTAGTTGTTATAGGAGATGTTGAGTAGAACAAATTTACCAGCTTTCAATATCAATGTTTACACAAGGATACTAGGTTGTAGTTACCGTATCTAGTGTTGGAATATGAATAAGTTGTCTCAGAAAGTTTGGACACCATATAAATCTATTTCATTCAAAAGTAGTTGTTATTAATGAGTATTATTGAAGACACACAATCCGTCAGAGCAGACAAAGACTCATAACAATAAATTGTGGATAGTTTAATTTATTGTATGTTTCATGGATAGAAAAGAATGTTTTCTAAGAACGGATGGCAAACGAACCGAAATTCACAGCTGTCTCGAAAGTTAGACTGTAATTTAGACCTTTAAATTACTTTAGACCTTTAAAGTCCCTCATATCTTTAAAAATAGTTTAAAAGGTAGAGTACAGAGACTTCTAGTAGCTACTCATAATTATCATAATCTTCCAAATAAGTTCCAGTACCAAATTCATCATAGAGCACTTGGCTGAAAGACAATTGGCTAAAAGTTGATTTGGCCGAACGGACATTTGGACGAATGGCTTTTATTTAATATGTTTCCATATTACGAAATGAAGCCTCCATTTAATTTAGTTATTTTATTTATTTCCGTGGATATGGAAGTTATTTTATATAAAAAAATTCAGGTATACACTATGTGTATCCATATTACGAACTGCCCAACAATTTGAATTCTTTCATTATTATGGATTTCGTCGCAACTTAAGTGGTGAAAAAATCGTCTCTTGAATGGCTTATTAACTTGTTATCATTGGTTATCAATCATAAATACATTATATAAAGCTATTTTTCATAATGTTAAATGATATTTTATATTACCATCCCATTTTTTTGTTTTCGATATAAAAATAAATCGGCCACATATCTTTCGGCGAGGTGTCATTCGGCCAAGTGTCTATCAACCGATAAATTTTAGTGTCAATGAGTTTGACTGTTTTTACCAAACGAGATTCCAAACATCATAACTTGGTCACTAACATATTGAATGAAAGATAACAATAGTGCTATGTATAACATTAAATGATTTAGATAACAACTTTCTAGCTAATTGTACAATTACTAAAAGTACACCTAAAACTAAATTACCGCCAATTTTATATTATTAGTTTCTATAGGGTTAGATTTAAGGTTAGAATAACTATTGTTATTTTACTTATTTACTTAGTTGTCCCCTTGAAATTTATCCATATGAATGAGTTTGGGGATTAAATTAGTAGCAGATATTATACTACAATAAGATAAACTACTCTCACCAATTTCAATTTCAAAATTGTGTTGTGGCGCAATCTGATTTCAAAAGCGGGAAATAGAATTGAAATATTGTAAGGACAATCGATGTATGTTTTGTGCGTGACGTCAAAACAGCAACACTCTAAAATCCTATTTAAAACAATTAAAGAAAGTAATTGTAAAAAAATAGTTATTAATTTGTATAATATAATAAATAAATATATAGCAAATAAATTATTTAACCTGCTAAACCCCTAATTTTCTTTTTTAATTTGTTCCCTTGCTTATGTCACGTCACAAATGGTAATCCTACTATGAGGTAAAAAAGAGTAAAGCTTTGTGAGCTGTTGTCACAAATCGAGTGATTTGCGACCGTGACGTCACCAAGGCAACACACATAAATAGAAAATCAAGGTTGAGCAGTGTGAATAACATGAATGGTTTCATCACTGTTTCTTATTATGGAAAAATAAAAAGTTTTCAATATGTTATGTTCTTCAATTGTCTTAAATATGATTTTACAGAGTTGCTGTTATGACGTCACGCAATCAACATACCTCGATTGTTCTTTCTATATTTCAATTATATTTTTCGAAACCAAGTGGCAGATAAATCAGAAATGGTCGAGAGTAGTGTATCTTATTGTAGTATATCTTTGTTAGTAGTGTAACATGAATGAGTTCAAATCTTTCATTTGGGTCAGAATCTCTAAAATAAGCTTTCGTAAATGAAATTTGCACGATACATTTTTTCTACAATTGTATGTTATAAATTTATAACTCAGATAGAAATCCCCTTCTAATTTTATTTAAAACCTCATAATCAATGACCAATCAATATTTGAATATTTCATTGATAATTATTTCAAATAATGTTTTAATGTGACAAAGGTACGGTCAAATTTACAGCAATTGTCACAATCTCTTGTTAAATCGAATACTGATTTGTTGTAATATGTGTATAACTTCATTAAAGAGTATTCCACATTGATGCTCTGGTAAAATTAAATAATTTCACAAGGAATAAATGTGGCGAAGTCAAAATAAAATTGAATTAAAAAAACAGATAAGGAAAAGTAAAAAATATTTTAAAAAAGAACAATTTTTCTATAATATTTTCACCATCAATATCGTGACCGAACGATTGCCACCTGCGGACAATTGCCACCCCCAGACAATTGCCACCCCGGACAATTGCCACCCAAATATTTATTATCAGGCCTCTTAACTGAAATGGTGATACAATATGTATATTATTTTTGTACGATTTATTTTTAATTGTATACATTATAAGATAAAAAATTTCACTCCACATTTAATACTTTTTTATAAAATTAATTATTCCCATAGTTGATATAATAAATTATACCTATGTTGTTTTTATACGGATTATTTCCATTATTCAATTGGTGATGTCCTTAGTAAATTAAAAATATTTTCCTTTATCAATACTATCATTAATAAACAAATATCCATATTCTAGGATATCTATGAGTTGAGATGCTCATTGGCATATAAACAGTCATCCCGTACAGACCTAATGTGATAAGTTAGTGTAGTTTCAAATTAACTAATATTCTGTGAAAAAATTAATTGGCTTAAAATTGTAGATGCGTGGTGTTTAAGAAAATCTATTAGTATAAATCCTGGAAATGTTATAGACGAAGAGAATTAAACA
Organism: Caprella mutica; assembly: GCA_947561585.1. Taxonomy (NCBI): domain Eukaryota; kingdom Metazoa; phylum Arthropoda; class Malacostraca; order Amphipoda; family Caprellidae; genus Caprella; species Caprella mutica. The sequence goes on along the minus strand of CANNZV010000311.1, from coordinate 17,478 downwards.
GTTTTGAATCGTTCTAAAGAAGTGGTATAAAGTATTTGATAACATAAAATTTAAAAAAGCACATTCAGAAACCGAATAATAATATTTTTTTAATCTTATAATGTATATAATTATCGTAGAACAATAATATACATATTTTATCACCATTTTAGTTAAGAGGCCTGATATTAATTATTTGGGTGGCAATTGTCCGGGGGTGGCAATTGTCTGGGTGGCAATTATCCGCAGGTGGCAATTATCCTACCACCATCAATATATGGCCTTTAAACATAGCAGTCCATCAGGATAAGAACTAAGAGAGTTAGGAGGTAAAACATCGGTAAAAAAATATAAATATTTTGATGGCCCGAGAGAATCATCATGTTACAAGTTAATCCCTTTCACCAATCAATGGGGATCTCAGACATTCATGTACGATGACATCATGTGCATGACTGCAAGTCAAATTTATCCCAAAAAACCTACACTTCGTCTTAATTCTAACCATTGTTATTCCTAAAATAAATACTATAACTAGATCTCAATGATAGCCTATTATTATGTATCGATGCACGATTCAATTTCCATGTAACTACAGACTTGCCATGTCTGAATGTTTTGGTGCTCCGATGTTAATTACAATTATTATCCTATAAACCAGTAATCTACAGTTGAATTAAAAATAATTACTCACATTTGTCCTGTGAGATTCTAATTGGTGGTTGGAACAAGTCTTCGGTAGGTGGTTTGCGCTGTGTAGGTGATTGGCAGGAATGGTAGGCATGGCAGATCTTTGGTCATGATAATAACAATGTAGAGGAGACACTGAGGGCATCACCATAGCAGGCAACATAATATTGGGAGGCATGGCTCCGAGAACAGGAGAATGGTCGAATCGAGGTGTGATGTACATCTCTCGATAACCACCACCCATATACTGCACTGGATTAACAACACCTGGTGAGAGATAATAGCTTTTTATTTTCAACTGTGTATTATTAACTTCTTTCAAGACTCTAATTATAAAATATATTTGTAATGGATTACAAGAAGTAGGTCAGTTTTTACCTTGAGCATTGATGAAAGGAGAGTGGTGATGTGATAGCATCAATGATGGTGAGGGTGCATGGTGACCCCCTGTTGTCAACATGCTACTCTTCTCGTGCAGTGATACAGTAGATGGTTGGAAGGTGGAGGAGTGTGAGGAATATAAAGGATAAGGAGTTCTGGTCACATTTCTCTCTTCACATATATTATGGGACTTTTTCAACGATTCTGACTTTTGAAAATCTCTTATTGTTGCTTCATGGTTGTAGTCTCTTCTGAAAAAAAAGAGATAAATCGTATCTAGATTAGAGTTAATTTTTACTGTCTTGATTCATATGTATTTGCATTTTATCAATTAACTATTTAAATTATGCATTTTAAATAAAACAAACAAATTATTCTTAACTATTGTAACAAATTTACGATATTTTTTTAACATTGTAACAAATTACGAATAATCACTGTTTAAATTGTATCAGTTACCGTAAAGAAAAACGCCTCCTGACGTCAGAGTCGTGGCAGAGACCAGAAGGTCCAGGCACAGCAAACTCATCTTCTCTGTCGTTTATTTTCGCATATTTGAAGCGACTTAAGGCTTCCAATGGATTTGGAGAACATGGTCTCTTTGTCTGAAAAAATAACATCCATCATTCGATAGCGAAGCACAGCGAATATGAAGAGAAAAAAAACTAAGTTAGTTACCTTAGATGTAGACTTTTTTGATGATTTGTCTGACAGTTTAATCTTATTGATGTGAGTTTTCTCTCTGAATTTCCCTTTATTGCATTTGGTATTTTTCTTTTGTTTCTCCATGAAAAGTAATTGCATATTGTGGTTATGTCTTGAGAGAATTTCTTGTGTGAGAGGAACATGTTGATATTCTTCAGATCTTACGCTAGCAGAACTTTCACAACTACCACTTCCACTCTCGCTGATGTCTTTACTTCCATTCTTCCTGAAAGGGACAATCTTTACTCTATATTCACTTTGATATAGTTTATTTCAATTGAAAAGACACGTTAATCAATCACTTTTTTTCAAATTTGACATTGAGTGGCAGGCTCCATGTATTTTTTCTGTATCTTAGAAAGTACAGAGTACATCTAAATACGTTATCATCTTTCCTAGAGTATCTCATTATATAATTTACGGCGGGGTAATATAAAATAATGTTTTGTTCACACCTTAACTACAAATTATGAGAGTACCTTCAGTAAAGTTAGGTAAACAGGTAGATCTACTATTTCATATAATATTCACAAATAAAGCATCATTTGATGACTGTCAATAGCATAAGTTAGATGGTAGAATCATATAGACTGCTCCCACTATAAAATTGATTGGAATTCATTCATGCAACCAGTTTTCCTTTTAAATGAACAATAAAAACTAGAAAATAGTTAGTATTTAGTACATGAGTTCAATAATTTAAAAATGTAGCTGAAGGAAAACATTTGTTATATCATACCGATTAATGAAGAAAGTGTCTCCAGATAAGGATTCATATCCAGATAAGTAGTTAGTGTTATTCAGAGCTTGGAGAGAAGCAGTGAATTTCTGATATTCTCTCTGAGGTGAATTGCTCTTTCCTTCATCTGCAACATAACACATATATGGATATAGCAAAGAAATTAGAACTAATTGAAAGATGAGTATAGTAAGGAATTATTTGTTAGATTTAAAGAGATCGTTCAGTGGTTTTGCTAGCTGCCAGTAATACTGGTCCGATAGAATGGAGATTTTCACATAAGGTGTGAAATGCTCCAAATCTTTGAAGTTTCTCGTGTAAATTTTTCATTTTGGGGCGGGGGGTTCTTTTCACCCCCCACCCCCCACGGAAAGTCTATAGACTCAATGGGGGTTGGTCCTACAGAAAAATTTATAGAAGCTAATATGTTTAGCATGAAATTACCTAGATCGTCAAGTGAGCTTTTTTTGAATTTCGATCTCAAATTTTTTTATTTACTTAAAAAAATCTCATTTTTTCACTTTTTTTTTTGATAAAAATTTTTTGAGATCAAAATTCAAAAAAAGCTCAATTGACGATCTAGGTAATTTCGAGCTAAACATATTAGCTACTATAAATTTTTCTATAGGACCAACCCCCATTGAGTCTATAGAGTATAAACTTTCCGTGGGGGGATTTGAGTAAAAAAAGTTACCGAGATAATGGAGTAAACAAAAAAGAAAAGGGAGCTTTTTGTCCCTGCAAGCGAACTCAAAAGGTCACTTAAAGCAACGACGAAGCCATCTACCAAAAATGGGAGGCTAAGCCCACTTTAGTAGGAGGGGGGTCCTGTGGCACACTCTATATTTCACCCCCTCCATTATCCCCCCCCCCCCACACACACACACTGACTTACAGCTATCACATTGAAATGAGAAACTTTTTATACATTTTCTTTGGAATGTTCACTAGGGAACTAAAATGAAAAAAAAACGGTATAAATTGCAAAAAACACTAAACGATCCCCTTAACGACTAATGCAATGTCCATCTATCGTTAGTCATTATAATGGAAATTTATACTCTGTAAAAGCCTACAAAATATTTAAATTATCTGTTCGAAATATTGCTAAAAATGTGATGACGGATATGTGAGAATGAGGTATTTTGTTAGATATTCTGCAGATATGAATATTTAAGATTTGTTTGAATGATATATTATAAAATTAGCAAAATTAATGAGTGTAACCGTGTAACTGAAGTGTAGAATTGTTACCTGAATCTTGGGTTGAAGATTCTTGCTTACTTTCGCCACTGATGTTTGTTGGTGCAATTCTAGGATTACTTTGGAAGAATCTGTAACAGAGGAAGTGTGAGAGTAGAACACACGCACACATGCATACTGCTCATTATTATGGCTGACAAAGTACCTCAAGAGAGTAGAGGAGTAGTTGAGTCTACTGTACGTAGAGGGAGACTCTGAAGAAGAAAGTAAAGACTCTCCTTTCGACACTTGAGTTATCGCTGGTGCTAACTTCAGTAGAAAAGATATAAAGGTACTTTGAAAAGTTATAATTAAAGCCTGAATATTAGTAATAAATTAAGAGCTACAGAAAAAGACTTCAGTTTCGACATTGTAGTAGCAAGAGAATCCTGAACTTTTAGGTATATTCCCATGAAGTTAGTGCACCAAGTTATAAAGCTCATACAATGTTTTCAACAGAGTTTGATCTAGTAACATAAGTACTTACAGAAGATGATAACTGTTCTTGATTATCGAAACTACTCTTTTGGTTCGTTATGGTGCAAGTAGGAAGTGTTGAAGAAGAAGCTGCGACGCAAAACACAGTCGTTGGCTTGCATTTCTTTAGGCCAGTCTTTATTCCATTTTTATCATTCTGAACATTAGTCGCGACGCTTGTCTTCTCGTCCTCGGGTGATAGCAAATTACACTCCAGTCTTTTGCAGGATATTGGCTAAAAAAAAAGAATTAGCAGATCTAGAGATGTTTGTTATTATCAAAAAAAGCATCCAATAACTGCGTGTATACTTCTAAAATTTAAATGATACCATCGTAAAGGCACACAAGCACCAGTGGCTGCATTCACGGTTGAAAGAGGAAAATTATGAGATGATAGTAAATGAAGCCTACGAACCTACCTTACACAAAAAATCGAAAGAAATGAAGATGTGATAGTAAGAGAAGCCTACCTAACAACAAAAAATCTAAGAGGAAAATGAAGAGGTGAAAAAATGTAAGACCTCGTAGTTTAGGAATATAACCCTAGCGCTATCTTCTGAAACTACAATTAGCGTTAAATAATGATTAACATAGTTGAAAAATAGACAATACATAATCCAAATTAAAACAGTTCGGGACACAAGGGACACCACCTCCTTCTCTTCCATTCATCACAGACGGTTTCAGGATAAAGCCCTTGAGAGCATTTTAAATATAGTATTGGATTGCGATTATAATGTGATGTGGTTACCTTGGAGAGTAGTTCTACAATGTCTCGTCTTGCTTTACACGCCACTATTCCTGTATCTTGTTGCTCTCCAGTTTGATGTCCTGCAGCGTAAATAGCAATATCTCTTGGCCCCTAAGAAATAGGTAAACCATTAATGGAACAATTAGAATAATGCATTTAAAAACAGAATCTTCCCTAAAGGTCCTCTCCATGATCTGGGAAAAAAGGACTAATTTACAAGATATTTTTAAGCTTAGGGTTAGGATCATTAATCTAACGAAATTAATTTTAAGCATAAACTATTTAAGAGATACAAACAGGGAACCGTTCCTTTTGACATATATAACAATTATAAAAATGCATTAACTAAAAAAATAAGTAGAGAAAAAATAAAATTCTATGGCCATAAGTTTAATTGTAGGAAAAACTGGCAAACCATTAATAAATTGTTAGATTGAAACAAGAAGCACTCTGATATAATCTTAGATGATAAAGGAGTAGACACCACAGACCCAGCTGCTATTTTAGAATTATTCGTAAAATATTTTTCTTCTGTAGCAAATGATTTAGACAGTAGTATTCCAACATCTAATATTGACCCACTGCATTATATGCCTACTCGTTCTAGTAATAATTTCTGTGTAAAACCTACTTCCAAGCAGGAAGTGATTAAAATTGTGATGGCTATGTCTGGTAGGGGAAGTAATGTAAATTGTATTCCTATTTTTATATATAAAATTCTAATCCATTATATAGCTGATATTGTTGTAGATATATTTGACTCATCTGTTATTGAAGGTAGTTTCCCTGATGTACTAAAAAAATCTCGCATTATACCTATTTATAAGAGCAAAAATTCTAAGGTAGTAAATAATTATCGCCCGATCTCTACTTTGTCTACCGTATCTAAGATAATTGAAAAAATTATGAAATGTAGAGTTACCGAATATCTAGATTGTCAAAAAATAATTTATGATAAACAATATGGATTTAGGACGGGATTTGGTACATCAGATGCGATATTAGAGTTCACGGATAGGTGCTCAGATAATCTTGATAAAAAGGCTCATACAATCGCAGTGTTTCTGGACCTATCGAAAGCATTTGACACTGTGAACAAGCGGATAATGGTTGGAAAGTTAGAGAGGTTGGGATTCCGTGGTAGTATTTTAGACTGGTTTAGGGATTACCTGACTGACCGTAAAATTTATGTTGATGTAAATTGTAATACTTCTTCTATTGAAAATATGAACATTGGACTGCCTCAGGGATCAGTTAGCTCTCCGTATTTGTTCTCCTTGTATGTAAACGCTATGCATAATTGTTCTGATAGGCTATCCTTCATTCACTTTGCTGATGATACTACTGTATTTATGTCAGGTAACTGCTTGGATGATCTCTGTAGGGATGTTAGTTTGGAGCTATCTAAGGTAGATGAGTGGATGAAATCTAATAGGCTGTCGTTGAACGTTGATAAAACTTCTTTCATTTTATTCACACATGCTCGTATTCAACGAAATTTATTTGGTGTTTCAATAGGGGATGATTTAGTTAATCAGGTAACAAATATAAAATTTTTGGGACTGCAAATAGATAATAGGCTTAATTTTAATGAACATATCAATATTTTAGGTAGAAAACTTTCTTATGTAGTAGGACTTCTGAAGAAAATGCAAACTATTGTACCACCAGCAGTATTAAAAATAATGTATTTTTCTCTTTTCCAATCAGTTTTAATGTATGGCATTACTGTGTGGGGGGGATGCGGGGTAACTAATATAAATAAGTTAAATAGAATTGTAATCAGAGCCCAGTCCATTTTGAATAATTTGCCAACAGATAAAAAAGCACCTGTTTCACTATTTAACCTTTATAGATATAATATCCTTAACCAATTTCACAAATATTCCGTTTCATCTCGGTTTTCTGTTCATTTTCATCACAAAATATCAAATTTGGCTCCAACACATTGTTACCGAACTAGATCTAGAACCAACGATAATTTAAATTTGCCTCAGATTCACAAAACTGTCTCACAAAATCAATTTTTTTACAATTCAGTAAGGATCTGGAATGCTCTACCTAACTATATCAAAACTGTAAATGATAGTAGGAAGTTTAAGTATGAAATTAGAAAATGGATAAACTCTGATGTGTAGATTATATTAGGTAGAATTTAGATTAGATTAGGTTAGGTTAGGTGAATACTTCCAATGATTATTTTGTAATTGTAATTATATATTTGTTCATCATATTATCATATACAATTTATTTTCATTTTGGTAATTGTAAAATTGGTGGGATAGCAATAAAGTTTGTTCATATTAATAAGTTTTGTGTAACATTATAGTATTGTAACGTATATGTAATTCTTGATTTATTTTCTTTGGTTGGAGTTACTCAATTTAGACTAGATGAAATTTTTTAATTTTTTAATTGCCCAATAATACTCAAATAAAGAGTACCAGGACGGGCTTCAGAAAAATATATAATATTCCTTCATAATATTCCTTATAAGTTATGCATTTCTGAATAAATATTCTCATTCTCATTCTCAATCTACAAACCGCATAAAAATCGGTTTAGTGTATAATCTTTAAAAATACGCTTTAATTAAAAGTCCTCTCCAGGCTCCGGGAAAAAAATGAGTTTATTACATAATATTATGGAACTAAGATCTATGATCATTATTCTGCAAACCGCATACAATTCGGTTCAATATATATTTTATAATTTGTTTTTAAAGTTTTTTAATACTCTGTGAGCAACAATTGAACGAATCACTAATTTGATGCTCAAGAAGAAGATTGTACACTCTTTGTTTTGATTACAAATTTGAATTTTATAAATAAACCATGCGTTTTTGGCCTTTATTTTAGATAATAATCGTTTCCTAAAGTATATAAACGTTTCTATTATAAGTTCATTCAATTTTATACCTTTACACGAATATTAGATGGATTTATTAAACCTAATACCTAGTTGACAATCAAAAAATGGTGTACATTCTTTTTCTTCAGGCCAAAAATTTCTTAAATTAGTAAGTCGTAAGTAAAAATAGGTTTTGTAGAGTTTTGATTATAAAATCTTTAAAAGCATATAAAATTTAAAATATCTTAACAAATTCGATGCAGTTTGCAGCAAAATGATAAGAAACATTAGCCTCGTTGAATAAGGCAATAAAAATATTTGCTTGGAGGGGACCTTAAGATTTTAATACTCGGTATACAACAATTGTTCGAAACAGTAATATTACACTGAAGAAAAAGATTATAGCTACACTCTTTATTTTGATTTACAATTTGAATTCTATAAACAAATTGTAATGTATTGATATAAAAATCTTTAAAAGCATACAAAGTTAAACATATGCTATCTAATGTCATGGGGTTTGCAGCAAAATGATATAAAAAATCATTAACCTCATTGATTGAAACAGTAAAAAATAGTTTTTTTTATAACGTTCGACTTCATTCAAATACCACCGATAATACATCAACTTTGATTTAACAAAGAGCATCTATTACCACTTCACAATAAATCATTTAAAATAAAATTGAAAAATACGTTTTTAGATATGTATCACAGGATATAAGATGCTTGCTAATAGATTTTACCTTGAGCACTTTGTGCTGACTAATGATAAAATAAGATACTTGCTAATAGTTTTACCTAAATCACTTTATGCTGCCTAATGATAACATACGATACTTGCTAATTGTTTTACCTAAATCCCTTTATGCTGCCTAATGATAACATACGATACTTGCTAATTGTTTTTACCTTGAGCACTTTATGCCGCCCGATGATAGAATCAATCTTTCTGCTCCATGGGTTGATGAAACAAATCCAGTCAGTTTGTAGGAGGACCCAGCTACCGTTGAATGTTCGAAAACGGTAGGATTGACTCCGATAGGGTTTTCCTTCACCCTGAATTACTGAGCATCAGTAGTGAATTAAAAAATAATTAAATATTGGTTCAAATAGTGAAATAATCAGAGATTACATTCATGGGACTCAGTGATGCTAACCTTCTTGATATATCTTAAGAAGTAGTGGCAAGTCTTCAGGGTGATAGCAGTCGAATATTGAGTTGCCTGTTAAATCTTGTGGTAAATGCCCCAGAAATTGGATTGCTTTTGGGTCGTATTCGGAGAAGTTACAAGAAGCGGAATGACGAATGGTGAATGAATCTCCGTTAATAATCTCATCAGGAACTGAAAATAATAAATCAACTTTAGACAACTTAGTTCTTAGCCGAATTAAGATAAAAATTATCAGAACTAGCAATAAACATTGTCTTTACCTTTATAGTAAGAAGGAATTGGTAATATGTCTGCTAGCAAGAAGTCAGAGGAGCTAGGCTTCGAACGAGGACTGTATTTTGTCCACTCAATTTCATGATCAAAGATACTGAAATCAATCTGGCAAACTTTGAATGAATCAATTTGACAAATTTCGATTTCGGAAGAGTGGCTTATTTTCTTAGCTTCAAGAATTCGGCAGAAAAATGGAGACATTGACTTAGAACCTGCAGTAAAGAGAACATATTTTATTGTGAGATACTTTTCGAAGATATTCAAATTAAATTATTTGAATATTACTCATGAAGTATATTGAGTATTTACCTTTGTAAGTTGATTCAAGTAACATATTAATCGCTTTCAAAAGTTTGGAAGCAAAAACTGCAGAATCATTTCGATACACGAATTGTATGAATGGGCGACCTAACACCATATTATTTTGAAAGCCGAAAACATCCCCAAACTTTGCAGAAATCTTAATAACTTTTCCATCCGTTGTATTCAGCACAACCGATATTTTATCTAACTGTAAAGTAAAATAAAATTAGAATATTATATAATGAAAGTAAAAGATTATATTGATATTAAATTCTATTTAGATGAAGAACTTAGTATTTAAGGAACAAGCAAAAATATTGTTAAAAGAAATAAAGGGGCAACGACAAAAGCCCACATCGAAAAAAGCCCACACAGACAAAAGCCCACACCGACGAAAACAAAATTAGTATTCTTGCAATATGAATAATCCATATACAGTATTTAAAGTTAGACGAATAATAATTTAACAGTTTTCTTTCTACGGAATCATTGTAAATTTGTATTATGCACCAAATTAGGGCGCTGCTATCCATTAGTATGGTTGTTGATGTCCTGAATCAGATTTTATTCTAATTTTCCATCAAACCGTGGAGCAACAGTTAGCATATAACTGTAAAATAACCGAAATGTTTTGTAGTTCCTTATTTGTATATTGTATTTAACTTGTTCCAGGAAAGCAACGACAACCTACAATTTATTTATATTTACTCGCAGTTTTCCATAGTCTAGTGTTTTAAAATTAAGTTATGCGATAACAGCGCCCTAATTTGGGGCATAATACAAATTTACAATGATTCCGTAGAAAGAAAACTGTTAAACTATTATCTTCCTTCGTTCCAACTTTACATATATGGATTATTTATATTGCAGGAATACTAATTTTATTTTCGTCGGTGTGGTGGGCTAATTTCCTTTGCCGCAATTAACAATAAATTTGAGTGAAGCATGGATATAAAAACTATTGTATGTTACAGTATGTAATACTAATTTTCGTAGTAGCTGGTCTTCTGAAGAGTTTTACTGACAGCGTGACTGTGAATCATGAAAATTTTGTGGTGATTAAATTATTTGAATCAATTTATCATCCTCACAATACTATGGGTATTTATTGAAGAATGTAAGGAATGTCCATGAAGATATTGTATTGACTTCCCTCCTTTGATTATAGTAAGCTTCACATTAACATATTAGATGCAACTGGCAATAAGAAATAAACTTTAACTTATAGATACAAAGAGATAAATCCATAATGTACCAGCGACACAATTAATACTCACATTAAAATGAAAGTCTTGAAAGACTTCTTCAAGCGATTCATTTAAAGGTGTACAATCCCAATCATTTCCATCGATAAACTTTTGACCTGCATATAAAAAGATGACAAATTTTATATTGTGAAGACTTGGGTAAATTCTTTTTCGATGTTTTCAATAGTGTGTAAATATTTTAAAAACGCTGAATATCATTTATATTCTATTGCAAACTAAATATGAAACACTAACTGACTAAATTCAATCAACGTACTAATACTTAAAATGTCTACTATAAGAAAAAATGATATCCTTTAAGTTTAGTGGACATAGAATTATTCTCTCACCTTTTTTCGATTCTTTGATTGTTTGGATGGAGTGCAGTGCGTGTTTGTAAAGCAGATTCGGTTGTTCCTTGTCTGTAGCAGGATGCTCTAAATATCTGTTCTGAAGATCTGTAAAATTTACTAGTCAAATATAATTATAGGTAATATGATGAATGGCGAATAATCTTCACGATACCCAGGTAACATTGGTGTCGGACACAAGAGATCTTCAATCTTCATATGTAAATTGATACCGAGACTATGTATCTTCAAGATACCCAGGTAACATTGGTGTAAGAGACATAAAGATCTTTATAAATTAAGACCGAAGACTATGTATCTTCAAGATACCCAGGTAACATTGGTGTAAGAGACATAAAGATCTTTATAAATTAAGACCGAAGACTATGTATCTTGAAGATATCCAGGTAACATTAGTGTAAGAGAATTGGAGGTCATTGTAAATTAGGTGACAGGAATTTTGCCCGACGGAATATTGCCCGGCGGAATTTTCCCAGGTGGATTTTTGCCCGGCGGAATGTTCCCCATGGATTATATATTTCTATTTTTAAATTGTGACTTAAAAGTTTAAAATGTGAGATGCAATTTACATAAAAAAATCATTTTATTGTAACTTTAACATATTGTACTATAACAAGTTTTATTTAACTAATGTTAAATAGCCACGAAATTAAAAATAAAATGAATTCGAATTTACTGAAAATAATTACAGAACATCTTATAAATTTAACTGTAATAAATTTTGGAAGTGGTTTAATTTTAAAAAATACTATATAGTTTGCTATTTTTAAATATTGTTTAACTTATTTTTTTAACTGGTTTTTGCAATTCACTTACGGTTTCCTTCACCTAGTACTTCGTGACGAACTATGACTTATATTAATAAGTTAATATGTTTAATTATTTCATGAATTATTTATAGTTTTCAATCATACGTTTAGTTTTAATATTTTTATAATAATGATATCTTTTCCACGTGAACTTTATATTATCGACACCATTGTGAAAGGGATATGGCAATAACTGTACTAATTGAGAAAACTTTAGGAATCAACTGATTATAAAAGAAACGCTTCGTCCAACTTTTTCAAGTCGTATAACAAACAAAAATTTGTAGAACCACTGATACCTTAAATTGTTACCTACCTGCAGTTATCATGAATACCATTTATAATAACTGTTAAATTGCAACGATTATATAGATTGTTTCTTAAATTATCGAAAATGTTGAATTATTGTTAGTTAGGTTAACCTTAATATGTGAATTCTATAAGATTGTCAGTTGAATTAAAAGATGTTCTGTAATGATTTTAAGTAAATTCAAATTCATTTTATTTTCAATTTCGTGGTTATTTAACATTAGTTAAATAAAACTTGGTTCAGTACTATATGTTAAAGTTACATTAAAATGATTTTCATTTATGCAAATTGCATTTCACATTTTAAACTTTTAATTCACAATCTACCAATTTGAAAATAGAAATTTATAATCCACGGGGAACATTTCGCCGGGCAAAAATCCGCCTGGCAAAATTCCACCCTGGGAAAATTCCGCCGGGTAAAAGTCCTAGAACCGTAAATTAAGACCGAGACTATGTATCTTCAAGATACCCAGCTAACATTAGTGTAAGAGACATAAAGATCTTTGTTAATTGAGACTGAAGACTATGTACATAGTAAACAGAATAGTATAGTACCCCAGTTACATGTATTATTCAAATTTATTCTGGGTAGGCTGTGACGTCATGTATGTAAACAAGAGGTCACGTCATAGTAAACAGAATTGCTGTGGGTCACGTGGAATCATGTTCCTGTACCCTGCGTGGAATAGAGAATTAAGATGGCGGCCAACGCGACCGATCTGACTAATGATCTAATTATCTTGAATAAATCGTCTCCTTCAAGACTAAAAATTTGTTACTATTTTGGGTGTAAAAAGACCAGTAGCAATTTCATCAACAGTCATTTTTAATTTTCGTCCGTATGACTATAGAGATTGGATAATAGCATGCGGTAATGTGGAATTAAAAAAAAATATCACCGAAAAAGTTATTTAACAAAAGTTGGGTGTGTTGCAGCCATCTTTTGTGTTTGTACTGTACGTACAAACGTACGCACCATTGTTGACATGTGACGTCACAGCCTACCGGGACACGCGTAATATCCCCCCTATAGCTCTGGGATACTATATATCACAGTACATAGAATAGTATAGTACCCCAGTTACATGTATTATTCAAATTTATTCTCGGTAGGCTGTGACGTCATGTATGTAAACAAGAGGTCACGTCATAGTAAACAGAATTGCTGTGGGTCACGTGGAATAGAGAATTAAGATGGCGGCCAACGCGACCAATCTGACTAATGATCTAATTATCTTGAATAAATCGTCTTCTTCAAGACTAAAAATTTGTTTCTATTTTGGGTGTAAAAAGACCAGTAGCAATTTCATCAACAGTCATTTTTTAATTTTCGTCCGTATGACTATAAAGATTGGATAATAGCATGCGGTAATGTGGAATTAAAAAAAATATCACCGAAAACGTTATTTAACAAAAGCTGGGTGTGTTGCAGCCATCTTTTGTGTTTGTACTGTACGTACAAACGTACGCACCATTGTTGACATGTGACGTCACAGCCTACCGGGACACGCGTAATATCCCCCTTATAGCTCTGGGATACTATATATTCTCTGTACTGTGCTATATATTCTCTGTACTGTGCTATGTATCTTCAAGATACCCAGATCTTGTTTTGAGAAAATCACCACACAACCATGATTTAACTTGGGAAACAGCAATAATACAAGAAATCCAGGTTGGTGATAATATTAATGATTGATATTGTTTTAATTCGGAAATATTTTTAAATTAGGGTTTGATTAATATTTACCACAATTCTCCTTTGTCTTAAGTGGTGAGTAGGAGAGACGTGGTCTATTACTTATTATACCTGGCAAGGCATTGGTTACATGGTCAACAGATGGCACCTGCACTGCATTCATTAAACAGTCCACCTTCTTTCTCTTTCTATTGTCATGTCTCTCATTTTCTCCAACGAACGCTTTTTCAGGTGGCGGGGAAAGGGTGGGCAAATTTTGGGCACTGCAATCCATATCACTTTTCGGATAATCATTGATTTTCCTTCTTTCACAGTAATTTCCTGAAAAACTGAGAATTATGGATGCAATTAATATACACTGTGTTGAAATTTACATGCGAGAGTTTAAGCATAAAAAAAAACAGTTTTAGTCGCAAAGTATAAATAAACAAGCTATTTAGAATGAGATTATTTTAATTTATTTAAACTATCTAAGTTCTATTATTTTACATTTCAGGTGAAGTTTTTGAATCCCTGGCAAAGTCCATGGAAGTTGGAATTGCATTATAGTTGTCAGTTTTGTTGATGTTCTTTTCTGACTCGAGGTACATCTTCAACCGAGAGTTACTGTCTTTGTTGTCACTTGCTACTTGATTAAAATCTTTGAAGTGCAAGCTAGACTTATCATACTTCATTTTTTCTCCAAATCCACTGCTCTGGCTTGATCCACTCGTGCGACTTTTTGTGACGTTACCTCTTTCATCAAATTGAGAGTATCGACTGTAAATGGAGGGAATATATCATCAACCACCAATGGAGTTATATAACGTAGAAATCTCTAATCGTTACTATTCTTGCCTTATGAAAATGGCATTAAAATTTGGGCTGTGGAAAAAGTTCCTCCAATCAAAATGATCAAATAAAGTAATAAACCTATTTTTCACTTGATTCAACATACTTGTTTCTAATCATTTTTTGATAAATCAATATAGCCTACTTTACAAATAGATAATTATTAATTTAACATTGATTATAAAAATAAGACAAATTGAGGCCATCTTACAACTCATATGTCTAGAATGAACACAGATAGGATTATAGTAGGACTAACCTGTCAATACTTCGACTCTTAGTGGACCATTCCATGGAGCCATATCCTTTATCACCTTTATGGTTGGAATGGCTAGGACATCCCTGATCATCTTTCCGGTTGGATAGATCAGGACATCCTTGATCATCTCTACGGGTGGAATGATTAGGACATCTCTGATCATCTTTACGGTTAGAGCATACAAGACATGCTTGATAATCTTTACAGGTAGAGCTGTTAGGATCTACTTTGCGGTTTGAGTGGACAGAATATCCTTGATCATCATTCAGGTTAGAGTGATCAGGACATTCCTGAT
Source organism: Caprella mutica (assembly GCA_947561585.1). Taxonomy (NCBI): domain Eukaryota; kingdom Metazoa; phylum Arthropoda; class Malacostraca; order Amphipoda; family Caprellidae; genus Caprella; species Caprella mutica. The sequence goes on along the minus strand of CANNZV010000311.1, from coordinate 2,090 downwards.
CATCATTCACGTTAGACTGATCAGAACATCCCTGGTCATCTTTACGATTGGGGTTATCAGGACATCCCTGATCATCTTTACAATCACAGTGGATATATTTTCTTTCGCAAATATGAATTCCATTAAGCTTGTTCTCTCTGCCCGTAAAAATATCAGTTATCTCTTCTACAGTGGAATTTCTTCTTCTTTCAGCCATACTAATATTGGCACTGGGAGAGCTCTGAGAAGAATTGGCTATAGCTGTATCTGAAAATTAAAAATTATGAAATATTTAAGGTTATTATCTTGGTTGCAGCTCACAGAGATGAAATATACTTTGAAAAACGAGAATGATGGGATAAACTTATTCTTCTATGAAACACTCGTGTATATGTAACTTTTTATTACGTAACTACTGTATATAGACACCTAACTTGTAACTACCCAACTATATAGTGAACATAATATTAAATTTTCTGAATTAAATACACTAGCAAAATTTCTTGATTCTTTTTAATAAATAAAACATTCAAGAAAAGCTTAATTATTTTAAATAAATGTCTTCATCCTTTTATCTTACTTTTGATTGTATGGTAATTGAGTAATTCACTAAATGCTCTCTTAAATGCACAGTTAGAATATTTAGATATGTTTTCCTATTAACGACAAAAGTTACAGGAGATCTATGTGTAGAAGTATAAAACTTATAATTGTAACACGATTTTTGATCGTGTTAAAATCTGACATTGTATTTCATTTCATATTCTCGGTAGAACTCCTGGGTGAATCGAGTGTCGAAATTCCAGAGTGATTAGTGTATAAGAGGTGAGTAATTGCACATAGAACAAATGCCAAGCAACGGGCAAAATCATGAAACGAATTAAATTAGTACCTACATTCTAATAATTTGCCGCATTAAACCTTAATTCTTTGCAGCATTAAATCCTAATTCTTTGCAACAATAAATCCCAATTATTTTGCAGAGAAAAAAAATATTTAAAGCAGAAAATTATTTGCAACAAAAAAAAATTATTTGAACAAATTGCAACAGTAGCTAAATCCATTTTCTTTGCTGACCTAAATCTTTTTTTTGCAGCAGCAGCAGTAATTATAAGTCCAAATTTTATGCAGAAATAAATCCTTTTTTGTATCAATAAATCCTATTTTTGCAGCACTAAATAACACTTTTTGCCTGCAGAAAATCTTATTTTTGTAGAAATATTTTTTTTGGCGGCAAAAAAATAACTATTTTTGCACCAGTAAATAATATTTTTTCGGAGCAGTAAATCTTATTTTTTTAATCAGTAAAATTACTTTTTGGCAGCATCAATTCCAATAAATTTCAGCAATAAATCGTAATTATTTGCAGCAGTAAGTGCTGGGTTTTTGCATATTAATCACTAATTTTTTGCAGCACTACATTCCAATTATTTTCAGAAATCAAAAATCTCTTTATTTAAGATTGAAAAAAAGAAGAAATTATGAACCTTATAATAAGTAAGTATCAGATAATTGTCAAGAAAAAATCATAATTCTTTGCAGCACTAAATCCCAATTATTTGCAGCTCTAAATCCTAATTATTTGCAGCAGTAAATACTACTTTTGACGTAATATATACTATTTTTGGCATCAATAAATCCTCATTATTTTTAGGAATAAAAAATTATTTGCAAGAGTAAATCTAAATTTTATGCAACAATAAATCCTATATTTGTAGCAATAAATTCTGTTTTTTGCAGCAAAAAATCCTACTTTTGCATTAATAAATAATACTTTTTCGAAGCAGTAAATACTACTTTTTGGCAGCGGTAAATCCCAATCAATTTGCAGAAATAAATCCTAATTATTTACGATATTTGGTCTTATTTGGAATAAGAAAAAGGACACTCTGTCTACCAAAAAGAAAATTCTGAATGCAGATGCGGACACAAGGAGGAAAATCCTGAAGTCTATTGCAGAAAATTTCGATCCATACAATTATGATGGTCCTATTATGAACAGGGCTAGGATATTTTTGCACGAATTACAGTTGCAGAAGGAACTTAGCTGGGATACGGTAATTTCCAAGGAAAAGAAGAACGAATGGCATAACATTTGTAAGCAAGTTAAT